>MQTX01000045.1:1452392-1496768 GCA_009735665.1 Angiostrongylus cantonensis
GACTGCCATCCATGCACATTCAGGGATTCATTCCCGCGACCGCATGTGCCGATGACGACCTGGGGCAGACTTTGGCCTGGGTGAACTCAGGACGCCAGGGAACCACAATAGCTAAACTAGCAAAACTCCGGCAAAGCGGAGATTCTGCTGGGGGCTGCACAACCAGTGAGGACGGGCCATCGAAGTATCCCCACACACCCACACACACACACCATACACACACACACACACACCCACACACACACACACACACACACACACACACACACACACACACACACACACACACCCATCGGGTCGGTGGTCTTCCTGCAGCAGGTTTGACATCCCGAAGAATCCCGTCACTTACGGCTCTTGTCCATCGGTTATCATTCATACGCATTACCTGTCCGGCCCACGTTATTTTCGGCGGTTGGAATTGAAATTGATTGAAATCACACTCATCCACATCATCCACATTGCACCTCAGCAACCGAAACTTATTGAATCCATGGCAGACATAAACTCTTTGATAAGATCTTGTTTATAATGAGACAACAAGAAATTTATAGCAACCCATACGACCGATAAGAGTACCTGCCAAAGGAATAGTCATAACCTTACATTTAGGTTACTCACTTTTGCAACATTTCTGACAGTAAACCGATTTTCATCTCAGTTTGTAGGAATATTCTCCGATACTTTTCCAATTGTTCATCCAAAACCTGCAAATACCATTCAACAATAACAACAAGAACTACACTAAAGTGAACGGTGTGTTTGATATCTAGCCTAGCATATCACCTTCCAAGTGACTCTGAAATATGAAGCTCTTCTTCTGCATGAGTATTACAAGTGTACCTAGTTTTGTTAACAGAACTTTAGAGTTACATCGCCATGAGTAACTTTGGATTAGATGCTTTCAAATATGTTGGAACTATCATGATTCGCTAAGCAAAAATTGGGAAAGTGACAAACGCCCAGGAAGGTTGCGAACCCCACACTTGATGTCTTGAGCTTTGCTCATACCTAAGCATCCTTTTGGTTGTATCCATGCTCTATTATGCGTTAACACAATTACAAGCGCAATGATTTTTTGACAACTGTCGATAACTTTTCCATAGCTTGAAAATTTGACAAAATGAGAACTGAAAGAAACAGACATTGTTCTGTTACCCTAATTGCAAAAAAGACTCATATGTAATTCAAACCCTAAGTTTTCTTGAAATCCAGGCACTAAAGAAGGAAAGAATAAGATAAAATTTTGAAAGTTTTAAAACCAACGCAGAGTTGGAAACATCAACGACAGATACAGCTTGGCCCTCTGCCAGATGAAATCTCAGCAGGTTTCTTGCTTTGCTATGTCTTCGTATTCGAGATACCAGACTGCATTAAAAAACGAAGACAGTGTTTTGTGGGTCTTACAAATACCTTAGTTCATGCTAGTAGATAAAAAAAAAGCTTTTACATTGTTAGTAAAGCACTAAGGAATCCATTAAATTTCATTTCAACAATATTAAAAATCGCTAGAAGCTGAAATATGTTTCCGACAGTTGAGAGGTACAACCATTTGAGTGCACACAGGCATCGGAACCAATGCATGATGAAATAGAAAAGCGTTCAGCGGTAATCAATCTCTTATTGATGCACCATACATTGAACTCCACTAACCAATGTAGAAATGAGTGGATCTCGTCTATACAACGACTTGCGGAAACATAAGGATATGTCAAGAGGTTTTTTCCCTCCAAGATAAATATGGTGCTAATGTGCAGGCTTTACAGTAATAAACAGCTTGGCTTCCCCAGAAAACGAGATTGAATGGATGACTCTACAGGTGTATTGCAAAGCACTATTGCGATACAAGCGCTACTGATTTGTCAACATAAAGCATATACATAAGTAAGAGTGACAAAATGCTTAGCCTTTAAAATATCTAGTCACCTGCACCTGGCGCCAGTAAATGCTCCACTTTTCCCTGTCGCGTGCAAGAGTAGCCCACTGGGTTCTGTTCGCTTTAGGGATTCGTCGAGCATCATACCTTTCTTCTAGGTTTTTCGTGAAGAACTCTGACCATCGGGTCGGTGATCTGCCTGCAGTACGTTAGACATTCCAAGGAATCCAGTCACTAACAGCTCTTGTCCATCGGTTATCATTCATACGCATTACGTGTTCGGCGCACGTTATCTTCGACTGTTTGGCGTATAGAACGGTATCTTTGAATTTTGATCGTAGACACAGGTCGGAGCTTCGGATCCCATCCCTTACTTGTGTGAAACAGGATACTCCTAGCATCGTCCTTTCGACTGCGCGTTCGATAGCGCTGAGTGATCTTTCATCCTGCTTACGTAGCGACCAGGTTTCTCACGCATACGTTAGGGCAGGAAGAACCGTTGAGTGGAAAGGGTGGGCACGGAGTCGGGTGTTCTTTGCTCTCTTCATTGCATCCTCGATGCTCTTGAAAGCTCCCCAAGCCGCTCGTTTCCTTCTGCTCAGCTCTGGAGCTAAGTCGTTCATCATATTGACTTCCCGACCTAGATAGACATAACTGGAGCATTCGGAGATATTCGTTCCGTTGAGCGTGAATGGGGCAAACGAAACCGTTTAGTGGGATTTAGTCGAAGACCAATCTTTCCACACGCTTTATCAAAGTCCGCAAGCATACTTTCCGCTTGGCTAATGTCTGGTGTTATAAGAACGATATCATCAGCAAAGCGAAGGTGATGTATCTGCCGTCCGTCGATTTTCACTCCCATATTATCCCATTCCAATGTTCGCTTGACGTTCTCGAAGGTAGCGGTAAATAATTTTGGCGAGATTGTATCGCCCTGCCCAACTCCTCTCTTGACATCAACGTTAATATCGTTGTAGAATGGAGAAATTTCGGTTGTGAAATTTTTGTACAGCTCATGAAGAATCTTTATGTACTGAGTGGGGATTCCTTGACTACAAAGGGCTTCGATGACTACTTCTATCTCAATTGAGTCATCATCTACTAAGTAGGGACCTTGCATTCAGAGAGGTAATGTGTGAAGAGATGAACCAGTGTGTTTAGGAGGACAGGCGGAATGTTCCTCACATGTTCTCATCTTATCCTGTCAGAACCTGGTGCTGTTCGACTTTTTTACCGACGAAATGGAATGTCGGATTTCGGAAGGGAGACACGGTGGTACAACATATCCATCCTCTTCTATTTCATATGACGGAAGGTGGACTTGGCTATCGAAGAGATCTGAGTAGTAATCGTGAATGATTTTCTCCATTGCCTTTCTGGACGTCTGGGCGTCGGAGTGCAATCATCTCGGTCTTGTAATTGACGAAGCTTCGGAGGGCTCTGCGAACGCTTTTCCCAGCCTCTGGAGCTTCAACCGTTACTACTGCTCTTCTCTCTTTACGATCTTTTATCGCCTGTCTGCAGTGTTTCGCAAGTTCGGACGTTAGATCGTGGTTGCCTGCAGCTCGTGCGATTCCACGTTGGCGTATCAGCTTGAGATCGTCTTCCTCGTCCATGTTATCGAGAACGGAATTTTCCCGACAGTCGACTAATGAGTTGGATAAGTCCCAGTTTGTGGTGGTTCTGGAACATCGGTTTTTGAATTTAGTTACCTTTTCTCCTTTCCGCGAGAAGTAGAATCGTGCATGAAGGAGACGGTGATCTGATCCCGTGTAGAATTTTGGGACAACAGCGACATCGGTTAGGCAAAACTTTCTATTTACATGATGTGGTCTATTCCTTGGGTATTGGGAGACTCCTACGTCCAGTGTTGAGGGTGGGGCTTCTGGAATTGCGAGTTACCATGTATGCTCTTGGTCGCCATGATAAACTCAGAGACCCCTTTGGAGAGAGGCCGCTCTCCCTGCTCGCTCAATTCTAATCCGTGAGTCCCAATGTGACGTTCCTCAGACGTTCTTCTTGGTCCAATCTTGGAATTGAAATCTCCATCTAGTCACGAACTAAAATTTAACAAAAGAGAAAACAAACGAAAAATGAGGTTACGAAGATATTTGTAACTCCAATTTCCTATTTACAGAATCGCTGACGTAACAGTGTGGCTTGCTTTGTGAAAAAATTGCGGTTGACGGTCAAGCAAACGTTTGAAATCCTACAATCGGCCTCCTTCTAATCAATGCAGCTTGGAATGGAAAGCTAGGTCGACTTGAGTGCGGCAATCGGAGCGACGTTATTTATTATTTATTTTTCATTATTTTTCAAGCACTTGTCTATGGAATTTTGCTTAATGCGTCCTCAAAATCAAAGTCTTCAGGAAGAAAAAGTGGAAAAACCGTGTATAGACCATACGAACCCATGAAAAACAACTGGAAAAGACTACTGCACGCCTATCTTCCAAGGCTAGCGGGAAAAAAAGAAAAAAAGGTTACTTTGAACCGCTCCATCTTAAGTCACATTTTAGGGCTTCTAGCGAAATAGTAGCGGAGTATATGACGATAAGGATAAAAGGTATCGCAGAAAAAGTTTGTGTGGTAAAAGAAAAGAGCGAAAGAAAGTGCATAATAATCATTGCATATCATCATGAATATGAAGCTAGAACGAAAAAGAAAAAAACTGAATGCTTTATAAAGCGCATAGGTGAGCCTAGATACTCCGCATCATTTTTGAAACAGACTGAACACAAAGATAACTAAGTGCTCTTCTTTGACATTTCTCACAAAGTGGATCAATCAATGAAATCGACAGAATACGGCATAAATCCATTTGATAAATATATAGTCAAAAAATTCAGAGATCTACTGGAGAAATAAAAGAGTGGTTAAAAACTTACCTCCTGCTTCGTACGTTCCCCAGCGCATATCGCTTGTAGTTGACGTTCTAGATCAGCTCTTAATTGTGGCTTGGCTATTGCATAACCTACAAGAAAGAGATCGAGCTGATAAAAATATGGCAACGACGAATATGAAGCCTTTGTTACAAAAAAAGTATAAACCCTTTGGCGTTGATCAATCCTTGAGTGATGTGTCATGGATATAACATCGCAATCGCAAAACATTAAACTGATTGCATATCTGGCCTATACGGTGACTTGCAGTGGGCTACCCCTGTATCAGGTTAGGGCGCCTATCCTCTCACACAAGTCTAGCACCAATTTTCCGGTTTTGGAAGAATGGAAAGCTTCTCAAATGTGGAACGTGGGATCGAACCAATGACCTAATGTGTATTACAGGGCACCTTGAAACACTGCACTACACACGCCATCCTTTATACACTACATAAAAAGCACTAAAATATACGAGTACCATCTAATTCCTTCAATTCACTGATGCACGTTTCTGAAAATGGAAACATGTGAACATAAAAAGCTCAAAGCTCTCGGCGTTGATCAATTCCTGAGGGATGCGCCATGCATTCGACTTCATTAAGTATCGTTGGAGGTGATTGAATGCATATCTGGCCTTTACAATGACTCGCGGTGGCCGGCCGATGTATCGAGCCAGTGCTGCTATCCTCCCAGACAAGTCTGGTACCAATTTGCCGACCCCGGAGGGATGGAAGGCTTGGTGAGCCATGGGCGCATTCCACGTGCGCGTCGCAGTGGCGCCTCCAACCACTGCGCCACACCCGCCCTTCATATGAACATATTTGGAGGTAATTATGCACGACTACAAAGAACATATCAAAGTGTGCAAGAAAAGAATGAGTTTTCATATCTACGTACTCATTGAGCATTCCCTTTCTCTTCTGAGATCTTCAAAAGCATTCTGGTCACTTTAAGTATGGTCGTAATGTTCTGAGCACGATATCCAGCATGATCCAGCCGTTAACATCTTTTGCCCACTGATTGTCCTTAAAAGGCAACATGCGCAAGGCCCACGTGATTTTCGACATTTTAACGCATACAGAGGAGTCTTTAGCCTTTGAGCAAGACCGATTTAGAACGTTAGAATCTCCCTCGCCATTGCTTATTGCAGAATATACTAGCACGATTCTGTTGATGACAAGTTCAACAGTGATGAGTGGTAATTCATTCTGTATAAAGAGGACGCTGAAGCTTGATCCTACTGCAGCACACCTTACATGGTTGATAATAAATGCTAGCCGCTAAATGTTCTGAAGATTTCCATGGTATAGGCATGAAGAGTTATTGGAAGCAGGTCAAAAATGATACAGTTTGAGGAAGTGCAGTCGGGATCGTTGCAACTACAATGTTGCGCTACCCGCTATGATGAACGAAGATGAGACCACCACCACATCCCGTCAAGATAGGTAATTAATAACGGAGAGGTCCTGCGTCAGTCTTTCTCGCTCCGTAATGCCCGTCTTCGACCCCGAAATCCCCGCTGATGAATAACCGCCCAAGCCCTATCCTCTGAAGTTCCACTTGTGATAGAAAGCATGAAGAAAGGCAAAGCTCTAGGAACCGATAATATCACCGGCGATTTCCTTATGGTTAGAGCTCACAAATTACAGGTCCTTCTTGAAATTTGGATGACATCTTACTTTCAGAAAATGAAAATCTCCGAACACTAAGAGATCTCGCGAACGGCCAGCCTACCTAGATAAAGTGAAGAGATATCTACCGTTCAAAATACTTGTTGAGTGTACTTTAGAACCTGTTCATGAAGATTATCTATTTGCGAACATTGAAGACCTTGGCTGAGGTGCAACCAGCTGGGCAAGCAGGATTCCCATAGAAATTCTAGTGGATGGACTACATCGAAACCGTGTAATAGGCTATCCTTTTGCGCATAAAGTATTATGACAAGGCTTCTGCTGTATGGACCACATCTAAACGATGTCACTGGCCCATGGAAGACTGTCGCGAGGACGATTTGCTTTTCTCTTAACCTTTAAGGACTATAAGAAAGCGTTTGACAGCGTCGAAGCGAGTCCAATCCTATCAGTGCTCGTCGATCAAGAAGTGGACCCGTTCTATATACGAACACCAGCAAAATGTTATCGGAAATTCAACACGAACATAAAGCTTTTTCGTAGACCGCTCACAAAACCCATAGAAAAAGGGGCTGGAAAAAGCGACTTAATATCGGCAACACTGTTCACTACAGCACCGCAAATGATAATGAAGTTACTCGATTGGGACGAAAAGGGCATATGGTTCTATGGAAAAATCTTCTCAAATGTTGCTCTCGCGGGTGATATCATCTTCTGAAAGAGTACCAGTGAAGCAAGGACGCTGCTCAGTGAACTCAACTAGGCTAGAAAAATGATGGCATAGGACAAGCAATCAGTTCACACAGAACCCATGGTGTAAAGGTGAACAAATGAAGCTTAGTGGTTTTCTGATTGAAGAAACCATCTCGTACGTGTACCTTCCATGTTCAATGAACACGGAGAACAATATGAAGGAGAAATTAAGCAGAAGAAGGCATCATAGGTCACATTCGGAAGACTCAAAGCCACCGATCAAGTAAAAATCTCGAAAATCAGCTTTCACCTTTTCGATTCGACAGTTCTCCCAGCACTCTGTTATTATGCAAGAATATGGTCTTCGTCTGGCGTCTGGCCGGAATGCATGGCTCAGACCTTCGAAATCTACCCCATCTCTGGGATGCAGGAGAATATAGATCGATAGTGAAACACAAGATAAGTCAAGTAATGAGAAGAGCAGATAACAGATGAACGAAATTAATAGTGTAGCGGACTACAAGAGAATGCAAGCGTCTTCGTGGAGGAACCACCCAAGACAGGGGATGGGCGTATTCGTTGCTAACGTCTCAACCATTATCATTCGCAGGCGAAAATGATTCTAGGAATAATTCGGAAAAGGCCTTGGGGACGATACCGTACTCAAGGTAAACCACCACCATGGACGACGATTGGGCGAGAGAGAAAAGCACGGAAATTATGCTGAGGCCTGCACCATGACTGAAGAAGTGGTGCCCAAGTAACTAAGTAAATAAGTGTCTCGACTATTTAGGGCCCGTGTATTGAATTGGTTAGAGAGCGGACTTCAATACACAATAGACCGGCTGTCGGATCAGTCCGGCAACCAGGGCTCACAAAGCCCAGACTGGTAATAAGGCTAGATAAACATTTAATATACTCAACGATGTTACGAATGAAGTTAAATGAAGGGCGCATTCTCATAAACTAACCATTTCCGAAACCTTTATACTTTAATCCGTTATCTCAATAACCACTTCTTTTTCAATAAAATCGTACTCTCTACCCATTGCATCGTATCCATCAACGAGCGCAAGACCAAGAAAACCAGGAATGAAACGTCCATCTTCACGAACTCCCACATACATCCTCGTCTAAATTAAATGATTCTAAATAGTAACTAAATCAACGAAACAAGTCTGACCGACCTTAATTTTTTCTATGTGCTCTGCATGAGTGGCGTCGGTGCCAATGCCATATTTGTCCATCAAAGCAATCAAATCAGCTGCAATAGTAATAAAATTAAAAAAAAAACTTGTTCCATTCCTGTTAAACCAATGGAAACAGTACGTTCTCAAGTCACCTTCATTAAGAAGCTCTGGTGGTTGTGTTTGTCCATCAGCGATTCGTAGTTGGAAATCAGTTAATTCTTCTCCTTCAACATACGTGGGCAATGTTTTATCACTCCATTTGTCGTAAATATACACCTTTAAGTAACCTATAAATCCAAGTTGTGGTAAAAAAAAGATCTTAATATTCTTAGTACTTGACATCACACCACAGATATTCAACGCTGCGTTCAGATTCAAATCCAAGACTATGAAGATACATGACTGAAAATCGAGATTGTACGTCAACAATTTAGTTCTTAATCATTCAAAAGATAGACTCTATAAACCTCGCCAAAAATCGTTGGCATATCTACATAGCCTAATAAACTGATCTCGTTGAGCTGATTCCAGGCTGGTATAAGTTTTCGTTGTCATTGTTGCTTGTGTTGTTGGTCGATGGCTCACGTTTCGGCGAATTTGCCTTCTTCAAAGCCTGGACGTAGGACCGGAAAGACAAATGCCTCACCACCACACGTGATCTGGTCGCTTATTTCAAAATGATTTTTTGACCTGGGTTGGCCTCACTCACGATCCCACGTCAACAACACGTGAACCAGTACCACTGATAATAGCTCTGTGAGTAGTCTTTCTGATCAATATGGCGTTCATTTGAAAGTTTGACTTTCATTAATGCTATAAGTTTTTCACCGAACGTAAGGCTAATGTTACATAAAGTACCTCCAAGTTTTGAGGAAGGCGAAATCACCGAAACGTCGGCCATCGACCAACAACAACGACAACGAAAACATACCAACCTCGCATCAGCTCAATAAGATCAGTTTATAAGATCATATAAATGAATTAGTTCTTACCTATATACCCTTGCACATGATTTCTGGTTACATTCAACTCCCAAGCAACTCAAATCTCTCAAACATCTACGTGATTCAAAGGGAAGCATCTGTTTGGAGAAGTCTACTCGATCACCACAAAGCTAACTGTGCGCCGCGTTGCCACGCTATATGAATTCATAAATCAAACACGAAAGAAGTTTTTGCAATGGAATTGACCAACACGAAGATCCTCTTTATCTCTTATGTAGACATAACGAGGTTTCAGATAGAAAAAGGTATATCTCCACTCTAATTGCGATAAACTTTGGAGCGAACCTGGGGAGACAAATGCCGTCGCTAAATTTCTGACCGCAAAAATAGATTAACACAGTTTTCATTGTGAATGTAGCTCCTAGACAATAGAAAGACAGCATAGACGGTGTGAAGATAATATTAAGTGAATGTGTCACCTAAATCTTGGACGCACAGACCAGAAGCATGAAATGTTTCTCCTCCAATCCTCATCTAAAAAATATTTCGTATATTAGCTAACAAGTAAGCAAAGAGCAAAGATAATAATTAGCGAAAAAAAATCGTATCTAGTCCGTTACCATAGTGTAGGGTGTACTAACCCGCACTTCTACGATAGCCCTGGACCATTTTCGTCACAGACAACAACAAACTTGCAATTTGAACATGCACTCAAAATGTTGAGCAGATTTTACATACGTACCCGGACACGAGTTTCCTGACCCTTAGCATCCCACGAAACACACGCTAGAAAATGCCGAGCGATTAAATCATACACCCGCCTATCATCTCCTTGTAGTGAGTCACTGAAACGAAATAATTATACGTTTAAGGTGCCATCCATAAAAGCTACTAAACATTGGTATTTTGCAATTTTTGCTGACATCGAGAAAAGTGGAGAGGAAAAACGCCACCTTCCCATAATTTCTTTCTCTAAAACTTTGTTTCCTTTCAGTTTAATTTAGGCTCTTATCGTCGCTCAGATGGCCCTAGTTGGTCATCCAGCAACAGAAACTAATTACGGTGTTGCAGGCTAATTGCAGAGGTTTCCATGGTGAGGCAATAGAAGCTACTCCAGCAAAGAATTTACGCTTTCTGTAAATAATCTGTTTATGTATGTATTTTACACGACTCTTCTTATTAACTATTCTGCGGATCCCAGCACTTCGTGCATTAGATTTCTTTTCCTCCCAATCGCCATCCACGAATGTCTTGGAACATGTGGATTCGGCTGTTGTTTGAGAATTGTTGTCCTGTTCATAAATGTACGTAAACGTTTGTAAATTCCCCCTGAAAATCTATGCTCGTCGTGGCTAGAGGGTATCAATAGATTGTGGACTGCTCCCAGACAAGTCTGATAGCAATCTCTCGATCCCAAAAGGATGAGAAGCTTCGTGGACACTGCGCGGGACGAGCCAGCACAGTGCTCGCGATGGACGGCATCACTACTGCCACGTTACCCCACCACTTTTTTTGAACATCTAACTCAGCTAGACTTCCACCTATTGAAAATGCAACACGTTGAACAATGTAAAACGTAAAAGACAATCGATTACGATCCTCGCGCAAGAATCGAGAACACAAGCGCGTAAAATTCTCGAGGCATTCTGGATTAATTCCAAGAATCCGAAAATGAACCGCAGGGAGGAATGCCTCATTACCACGCGTCATATTGGGCAGTATATAAGACTGCTATTCTGATGGGACAGGCACATTACGTTTCCATGTGAACACTGCGCGATTGGTCTCCACATAACACATTAAGTGGAAGGCTCATAGAAAGTGGTGAGTGTGCAAAGACTCTGTGCTCAATGTGATCGAAATTTTGGTTCAGCATTTTCTCGGTTTGGTTATGGAGGTGTTTGGCCATGTAGATTGCAGTCAACGTGACCCCTTTCCAGGCTCTGAGAAAGGCGAAATCCGCCGAAACGTCAGCATGTACGTAAATAAAGAAATAAAATAACACCTCGTGATTGCTAAACAGTAGTAAAAAGTAAAAGACAATGTTTTTTTCTTCAGAAAGATGATGAATTCCGTTATTTAGTTGAAACCCATTTTCAGCTGGTTAAATAGACGAACTAAGACAAATGTATAGCAACGCGTAAGCCCCAGTCAGAGAAACTGTCGTCTCCTGATGAAATGGAAATAATGAATGATCTTTATCCCATTGTGGGAAATATTGGCGTGCCAGCGCAAGCGATTAATGGAGTCCCGATCCTGTTCACACGGGGATATCGATCGACTTAGGTCAAGGTAGAGGCTTTTTTTTTACCGCGCCAGTTCCTCGACAACTGCCCTTTTATCAGCCGACACATGGTGCTAAGTTAGTAGTTAATTGAATACAAAAACAGCATAGAACTCTATGAACCATTATAAATTACAGATCACCGCAAAGAGTAACTGGAAACCAATTCATACAGGGCTAATTCGCTTTCGCCTTAAATACGACATAAAATCAATTATAGTAACCACGAATTCGTTAAAACATTCGCAACCATGCGGTTTCTGGAAAACTATCTAATGGTTTTAATTAAGAACTTGACGAATTTAAAACATGACAGACTCAGAGAAGAGATTCTCCTTTAATTTTCTAATTGCATAAGCACAGACAGGACGCGTGTGGCGAAGTGGTTGGAGGCGCCACTGCGACGCAAACGTGGAATTCCCCGTGCCCATGACCCAGCAATCCTTCCATCCCTCCGGGATCGGAAAATTGGTAGCAGACTTGTCTGGGAGAATAGCAGCACTGGCTCAATACATCGGCAGACCACCGCGAGCCATTGTAGAGATCTGACATGCATTCAATCACCTCCGAATGAGGCTTGACGAAGTCGAATGCATGGCGCATCCCTCAGGGATTGATTAACGCCGAGAGCTTTATCCTTTACAACCACAGAAATAATCCTTCCAAAACAATACTTTAGCTGAATATTGGTCAATAGTCCAGTTTTTTTTTCTAAATTCAAAAAGAAATTAAAGTTTTTGAAAGTCCCAGTGCAAGCGCTTCACTCGATGAAAAATGAGTGACGCATTTTAAACGAACATTGCATTATGATAGAAGAAGTTCGACTTGTTCATCATTCGACTCGCTATCAGCTTCACCTGCTCCAAGGGAAAAAGTGTAAAATATGCCTTAAAAGATTAGGATTTCTTCAAAGGTAAGGAACAAAGCATCAGACGTTGAGATATCTATTAGGAATACCCCATACATTGGACTCCACGATATATCATAAGGTGTATGAACGCAAATTTATCCTATATCACGATTTGCGGGGCCACCGATGTTTCAACTGTTTTGCCCTTCCAGACTAGTCCAGTACCAATTTGCGGAACAAGGAAGAATGAAGAACTTCTTTAGTTCAAACCCGCAGAATAAGCGACTATGCCTACACTCTGGAGCACCTTCAGAAAGTGCATTCTCATAATTCTATTTCGGGAAAAAGAGAACTTGCTCTTGTTGACCAAGACTTGTAGGCAAACACTATGGTTCATTGAAATGATAAAGCTCACTAGTAGCTACAACACATTTGCCTAACAATTTCGACTACAACATGAAGTGACTTCTTTGGTTAAAACTGACATTGTACAAAATATGACTAATTTCAAACTAGACAGTTTTTATTTAATGCATTTAGCCGATGAGGCCTGATGAGTCGGTAAGATACCAGGCCGCATTAAGTGAATGAATGTGAGGAATCATTCTAAAACAATCATCAATGCAAAACACTTATTAGCCCGAGAACTACCTAAGCAGTTAGTTTACTTATGGAAGATAAGAAAACAACTCTCTCGAGATCAGTACGGCTAAATCTTACGAAATGTTGGTGAACAAATGATGTATACTTGATGTGCTACATACTTAATGGACGATCGTTCTCTCAGTCAATGATCAGTGCGCTGTTAAAGGTTATCAATGTGTAGTTTTCTAGTTCTCTCATCATGGCACTCAGAACACCAAACGAGAACAAGAGCGAATTTCAATGCTTACTAAAAAAAATCCGGTACACCTATAAACTAAAAGAAAGGAATATGACTTCAAAGTCATTTTCTGATTAATTCTGCCATGGATAAACCTCGGCATTACAAAGGCGTAATGTTCGTTACACTTAAGGCTAATTATAACTTTCTTGCTGCTGTTTGCATACGGAAAACCTACTCAGCAACGCAATAGGTGTAACACGGCAGTTAATCACGACTGACATCAGCGGGACTAAAAGGGATACAAGCAGAACGGATCCATATTTAGTATTGCTGCATATTTTACATTATCGTGGTATATTGGGTATTGCTCCTCTCTTTCTATAAACGCTTTTTAATTCTTCTTTCCATTTCATTTTCTCTGATCGTTTATTTACCACCATAAATGCTCATGGAAGGACAAAGCGTAAAGAAATAAATCAACAATAATAATCATGCTTATATACTTTGTCTACCTAAATGATAACAAATTAAGTAATTTTTACCCCGAAACCTGCTTTAATGGATGGATTGGTGGATGAGCTTCGTCAGATTTTGTACCATTTCGCGGATTTGGACCGTATTCCAACACCTAAAAACCATTTCTAGAAAGCGAAAAGACGAAAAAGAAAAATATGTTCAAATTGTCTTAATACTTCACCTCGGAAGCAAAATCACCCCAATCTGGAGAAGTTGCCAGCTGTCTCACCAGTGAAGACAAATCAATATCAGAAGCGAATTTATTTGTTTCCGTCCTAAAAAGTATGAATTATACCTCGACATATTTGCATTTACGATTGCAGAATTTGGGATATTCAAATGAATGCATCCCTATTAATGTAATGAAGAAGCGTGTAAATGATTTTAGAACGTAACTGTTATTTTAGATGGAAAAATAGGACATCTGGGTAAAAATAACCGATAACGATTATTGTGTCTATTATATAGATAGATAAAACCACTTTACCTGGGATATGATATATAACCCCTATTGTAGAGTCTTTCTGCTATGTCCATGGCTTTCTTTGCACTTATCTTCAATTTGCGAACAGCTAGCTTCTCAAATTTTATGGTATCTAGTGGCTGAAAATGTTATCCTGGATTATACCACCTATATCACAAAAATTCCAAAGAACAATCACCAATAATCAAAAAAATTGAAACACCTGTGGTCGATAGTTAGTCTTTGGCTTAGAAGAAACGCTCTCAATTTTCCCACCTCGCGCCTCCATACAGTCATCATACAAGATCTAAACGATTCATCAAAATTTCTCTAAATCTACAAACACAACTTTTCCGCAAATATCTCATCGGTTTCCTTCTTTAAAAATTAAGACTTTCTTGCGTGTGTGCCTAGTAGGGTACTTTGGCTTACTTTTCGTTTGCCATCTAGGTGTTCTTTTATACGGATACACAAGGGTCCGCCCGTTTCGCCAATATATTCATCTCCGCATTCCTTGCAAGAGATCAGGTATAAAAGTAGGCCAAAGAACCCCACTAGGCACGCATAGGATACAAAAGCATAGCGGAAACGATTTTGAAGTTAAAGTCAATATCCTCGCTCAGGAAACTAGGACACCAACGCGCAAACTTCTAGAGGCTTTTTGGATAGTTACACGCGACAAGGCCCCGTATCTTTGGATCAATTTCTGATGTGGAGTGGCGCAGTCATCAACCATATGCGATTATAATCAGCTGTTCTATCCTTCATTGGAAATCATGTAAAAAAGCGGTGAGTTTTTCGAGAAGCTGTTGATCATGTAATTACCATAGAGCTTTTCGTTTTTTGGTGTTACTGAAGTGTTTGGCGTAATAAATTGTATATCAATATACCCTTCCAGGTTCTGAAAAAGGCGATACTGCCGAAACGTCAGCTACTGTTGTGTTGTATTGCATTGTGTGTTTTTCTATGGAAGTAAATGTATGCTGTATAACAACCTTGCGATTGCTGAACAAGAAAACAAAGTATAAATGAGTTCTACTATCAGTTGGAGCAAATCATCCGCAATGACAAAGAATATCATAAATTTGTTGTCGGAGACTACAACGCCAGAATAGGAAAGGCCAATGAGAGCGAATACAGGATCGAAAATTTCGGATTAGGAGAAAGAAATAACGATGGGAATCGTCTTGCAGGACTCCTGTCAACAACGCGTCTCTTGTATGGAGACTCGTTTTCCAGAAGAAAGAAAGCCGCCGCTGGACATGAGAGTTTCCCAACGGCATGACTCATGCGGAGATCGACCATATTCTGACAAACAGAAGATGGTGTCTACTTGACACATTGGTAGTCCTGTCATTCTGTACTGGTTCTGATCACCGCCTTCTTCGCGCGAAGATTCGATTCAGCCGCAAGCTGGAAAAGTATTCTTTTCATCGACCACGAGGAGAAAGTCTAGCTGTATACGACGAAAACATTCTGAACGGATCCTATCCAAACGAGACTGACATATCAAAGAGGACCCGACCGAAGGCTACAAGCTGCTTGTCGAAGGATTGAAAAGCTGTGCCGAATTCGCCTGTTCTTCAAGCAAGAAGATCGGATCGCATCTCCATTACCACTGAGGAGTTGCTCGAAAAGAGAAGGAAACTGAACCTTGGTCCTAGTGCAACAAGTTTAACATGGCTAATAATAAACGCCAGCTGCAGCTTTGCAGGAAGATCTAAAACGGTACAAGCAGAAAAAAACTACTGGAAGCAGCAAAGGAAAGAAGCGGTCTGCAAAATACCGTCGGTAATTGTGTGATTATAATGTTCCGCTGTCAGCCCTGATGAACGAAGGTGGCTGATGAACTAGATAAAAAAAAACTATTAATGATAAAGGCAGAGAATTTGTAGTTATTTCTAGTCAGTTGGATATTAGAATAACAGAGGAGCATCTCAATGATGTTTCTCTCTATCGAGCATCTTCTGAAAAGGAATACAGAAATCATTACTGAAAATTAAATCAAAAATGGGTCAACACGGCAAAGGCCGCGGGTTCAGAGCCTTCAGTTATTTGTCGACTTAAAAACGAACATTCAATTTGCCTTGTCCTTTATTTGCTTATTAAAACACATAAGCTTATTTCAAATGATGATATTACATCAACGAACCCATCATCATTTAAAGTAAGACCTATCATCAGTTGCACAGGCGGGCCAACGGAAAGAATAACGTGGGTCCTAAACCTTATATTGACCCAGTTGCTAAAATTCATTCCAATACAATTACCTAACACCAAAATATTTCTAGACCACCTACGGTGAGCGCAAACAAACAGCACGCATGTAATGGAGTCATTTGATGCTACTTCACTTTATACCAACGTGTCGAATGACTCTGCAATGTAAGCCATTCTCGAGTTGCTCGTAGAACACGAAAAGAAAATAAAAATGTACGGGTTGTCAATTACGTAACTGATGACTCTCTTAAAGCAGTGTCTTAGTTAATATGTATTCTTTCTTTGATGAGCTTACACGAGGTTGATAATAATATTTATTATCGGCTAACGTTTCGACGTCTTCGTCTTCATCAGAGGCGATGATCCGAGTCGATGGTCCACGCTTGTTATCTGATGATCAATAATAATTAGCCAATAATAAATATTATTATCAACCTCGTGTAAGCTCATCAAAGAAAGAATACTTATTAATTAAGCACACCGAGGTTCAAAGAAAGTCGGTTTCGAAGGGTCTTAGTTGTTCAATCCCCAGATGGTCTCGAAAATATTTTGCACAAATTAGAGGGTTGACCATGGGACAGCGTTTAACACAAAGCCGTGCCATCGCTTTTATGTCTAGGATAGAACTTCCAGTTTTCGATCACCGACACCTACCCTACTGTCGATCCATAGACGACTGCTTCTTCGTCTGTTCCACTCAAGAACAGATGGATGAGTGCTTTGAATTGTTAAATCGACCTGTATCACCTGTATCACCTGTAGTCCCGTTGATCGTCGAGTGACTCGAGCGGGCACCAGTAAATCCTCCATTTTAATCTATCGCGGGCAAGAGTAGCCCAATGGGTTCTCCTCGCTTTAGGGACTCGTCGAGCATCATATCTTTCTTCTAGGCTTTTCGATTGTTACTGACAATCAAGAAAGGTCCCGCGTGGCACAAGCAAAGACGAGCAACTATTCCGATCGAGTCTTCTCAACTACTTGGTATTCACCTAATAGCGAGCCGTTCCCAACAGTTCTGGTGTATTGGCCGCTTGAAAGGATCTCCCCAACAGTTCAAGAACTCTGACCATCGGATGGGTGATCTGCCTGCAGTACGTTAGACATTCCAAGGAATCCAGTCACTAACAGCACTTGTCCATCGGTTATCATTCATACGCATTACGTGTTCGGCGCACGTTATCTTCGACTGTTTGGCGTATAGACCGGGATCTTTGAATTTCGATCGCTGACGTAGATCGGAGCTTCGGATCCCGGTACAGATCGTCACCATAGAGTATATAAAATTTACACGAGAAAAACCAACCGAAAACTGGCTTCCATTCTTAAACATCCAAATAAAGCTCTCAGTAAGTGGCTATATAACAAAATGGTATCGTAAGCCAAGTAGTAAAAACAAGCTAGTTCACTACCTTTCCTCTCATCCTTCACACATGAAAAGAGCACTCACCAAAAACATGAACCGTACGGCTACAAAGGTGTGCACAGGAGAAGAGGAAAGAAAGGAATTGCAAAATCTGGGGCAAAAAATAGTCATTTCCAATAGCTGCGAAGTAGAAGCCACTTGGCTTAGACAAAACCGTAGGGTGGTTTCCCAAAATAATATCTCGAACGTAAGCAAGATTCAATTTAAGCTATCCTTCATATCAAATGAAGTAAGTTACGCCATTTAGAGATCCTTAAGGAAAAGCGGTGTTGAAAATTATGTAACGATTACTGACAACCCACTCAATACCCTACGCCATCAGCTAGTTCGCAACCGTCTCTATGATAGTTTGTGCAGCTCAGAAAACTGTATGACCTGTCCTAACGGGAGAGACGGGATTGCAGGAGTTCAGGTACAATAACATACTTGATCTCATGTAACGCAAGTGGAGAGGAATATATTTGGGGAAAGGGCAGACCACTTTGTGTCCGCTCAAAAGAACATCTAGATGGAAGTTAAAATACGTCGAACCCTCCTCTAGGTACGGATAGGGCACAAAAGCACAATGGCGATGATTTCCACCGGTAACCACTGTAGTCATAAGGGCATGTGTGGCGCAGTGGTTGGAGGCGCCACTGCGACACGCACATGGAATTGATCTCTGCGCCCATGACCCACCAAGCCTTCCATCCCTCCGGGGTCGGCAAATTGGTACCAGACTTGTCTGAGAGGATAGCAGCACTGGCTCGATACATCGGCAGGCCAACGCGAGTCATTTTAAAGGCCAAATATGCATTCAGTCACCTCCAACGATACTTAATAAAGTCGAATGCATGGTGCATCCTTCAGGGATTGATCAACGCCGAGAGCATTATCCTTCATCCTTTTTTAACCACCGCAGTTGGTAAACGCAAGGTACGGACTCGAATAAATTTCAAAGTATTACATAACACAAAAATATTGATCATAAAGGATAAGCTATTTGCTGTTGATAAATATCTGACAGATGGTCTATGCATTCGACTTCAATAAGCGTCGTAGAGATAAACCAATGCACTATGGCCTATACAATTACTTGTGGTCGGCTAATCGAGTCCTACCTTTAAATCCAAGTTTTTATTCTTCACGGCAAATGTGGCACTAATTGGCCGACATCAGAAGGTTTGGAGCGATCTGTTTCCCCAGGATACCAAGTCGTTTCAAGGAAGCTTTGTGAATTCCAGAGTGGTTCTCACCACCGCCTTGCACGCGCCCAAAGCGTGGTACAACTTGAGCAATATTAACATTTTGTTTACTGCCTATTATTATTTTTCTATGGCTGGTTATTATGCGTGAAACAACCACAACAATAGCGAGATAATTATTTATATGATCTTACAAACTGATAATGTTTAGCTGATGCAAGGTTGATATAGGTCTTCGTTGTCTTTGTTGTTGTTGTTGGTCGATAGCTGATGTTTCGGCGATTTCGCCTTCTTCAGAAACTGAATGTATTTTATATAAGAATACTTTAATTATTCGGTGGAAAAAAGGCTAAAGTATTAATGAAGAACAAACTTTTAAATAGACGCCATATTGAAAAGAAAGGCTACTCACTGTGATGTTACGACTGGGACTGGCCAACGCTTTGTTCACGTGGGTCGCAGGCAATACACAACCAGAGGTCAAAACATCATTTTGAAATAGGGCGTCAGGCCACGTGTGATAGTGCGGCATTCGTCTCTGCGGATCGTCTTTGGATTTTTGAAATTTATTCACAACGTCTCAAGAGTTTTTCGCGTTGATGTTTTCGACTCCTGCGCTAGGATCCGCACAGTCACTTCAAAATCATCGCCGTTGTGCTTTTGTGCCAAATGGGAGTGTTTTCACGAATTTTAATTTTCCCATCCAGAAGTTCTTTTATGCGGACACAAAGTGGTCTACCCATTCCCCTAGTATATTTCTCACAGCAAGCCTTACACGAGATCAAGTATATTGTACCTGAACTCAAGCGATCCCCGTCTCTCCCGTCAGAACAGATCATACAGTTTTCTGAGCTGCACAAACGATCAACGATTTTCAAGACCGCTTTTTCTTGCGATCCCTTGTGAACAACGCTTGGGCCAGCCCCACTCGTAACACTACAGTGAATAGCCTTTCTGTTCAATATGGTGTAGACCTACATTTGACCGTAGCATCCTAACTCACAATCTATTTAAAAGTTTGATCTTCATTAATACTTTAGCTTTTTGCCACCGAGTAATTAAAGTAAACTATAAAACACGTCCAAGTTCTGAGGAAGGCGAAATCGCCGAAACGTCAGCTATCGACCAACAACGGCAACAACGACAACGAAGACCTATATCAACCTCGCATCAGCTAAAGAGGATCAGTTTATAAGATCATATAAATGAAGATGGGATCGTCATAACTTCCCGCCATAAAAGGATAAAGGATAAAGCTCTCGGCGTTGATCACTCCCTGAGGGATGCGCCATGCATTCGACTTCATTAAGCATCGTTGGAGGTGATTGAATGCATATCTGGCCTTTACAATGACTCGCGGTGGCCGGCCGATGTATCGAGCCAGTGCTGCTATCCTCCCAGACAAGTCTGGTACCAATTTGCCGACCCCGGAGGGATGGAAGGCTTGGTGGGCCATGGGCGCATTTTCACGTGCGCGCCGCAGTGGCGCCTCCAACCACTGCGCCACACGCGCCCACTTCCCGCCATAATATGGGATTAATAGCGGAAACGTTCTAAACCAACTTTTTCCGTTCAACAATCTCCGTCCCGGACGATAATATCCTCGCTGGAGAAAAACCATCTGGAATTCTTCCGTCGGAGGTTCGAGTTGCGATAGAAAGCATGAGAAGAGACACAGTTACAGGATCGGGCAATGTCACCGCCGATGTCATTAGTGGAGGCCACAATTTACGTGTACTTCCCGCAGTTCATATAACAGCCTACCTTCAAAAGGAAAAAATCCCAGACCATTGGAGAACGTCGTACACGGTCATCCTGCCCAAGAAAGGAAATCGAACGAATCTTCGTAAATACCGTCAAATTTGCTTACTGAGTGCCTCTACAAGCTCATCATGAAGATGCTCTTGTCAGGCATATCAAGCACAATGATGATGAGCAACCAATGAAGCAAGCAGGATTTCGAAAAGGATTTTGCTGCATGGACCACATCAAAACCGTGTCCAGGGTCATCGAAAGTTATCACTTGCCTCAAGTCCTAACCTTTGTAGCCTATGAAAAAGCGTTTGACAGTGTTCAAACGCATGCTATCCTATCAGCGCTCGTTGACCAAGGAGTGGACCCGTCCTACATAAGAACTCTGTCCGACTGTTATCGGAACTGTACTACAAAAATACAGCTTTTTCATCGACCTCTTACCATACTCATAGGAAAAGGGGTTCGACAGGGTCACACAATATTGCCAAAGTTGTTCAGTGCCACACAGCTGTGGATAATGATTGAGTCACTCGATTGGGATAGGAAAGGCATACGTATTGATGGAAAATTCCTATCAAACCTTCGTTTTGCCGACGACATTATCATCTTCTCAAGAAGTACTAGCGAAGCAGAGATGATGATCAACGAGTTCAACGAAGAGAGGAAAAAATCGGACTTCGCATAAATCGAAAGAAGACCCAGTTCATGAAAAACCCATGGCGCGAATGCGAAAAAATTGGATTCGATGGCTCTCTCGCTGCAGAGACCACCTCGTATGTATATCTTGCGTGATCAATGAACATGGAAGACAACATGGGCCGCATTCGGGCTTCTCAGACCAACTGAAAGACGCGAAAATCCGCGCTCATCTCTTCCATTCTACAGTTCCTCCCAGCGCTCTGTTATGCTGCAGAGACGTGGGTTGATACCCCAACCACGTCAGGAATTCTTCCCACTACTCACAGAGCGCATGAGCGATGTCTTCTGAAATATAACCGACATTCTCAATATCTGGCCGAAATGCGAAGCCCTGACCTTCGAAATCTGTCACATCTTCGAGATCTAGGAGAATATACTTCGATGGTGAAACATAGATGGGCCACATTAATCACATAATGAGAAAAGAGACAACAGATAGACGAAAAGAACAGTAGAGTGGACTCCAAGAGAATTCAAACGTACCCTAGGACGATGACCTACACGATGGGCGGTCGTGTTCGTAAACAAAGTTAATCAGCTGCATCCGCATCTGCAGTTGTTTTAGGGATTACGGTATGAGACTCGTAAGCGCTTTCATGCTCGAACAAGACCACTACCATGGACTACGATTGCGAGAGAAAAGAACGAATGGCATGATACACGACTCAACGGTTTACCGCCTCATCGTGGCTGGTAGGTGTTCCTGGGTATTGGGGTGCGACGTACAGCAGGGGTATTCATCTACCCGGTGGGGTCTCCCAAGATGAGAAGGAGTCCAGCGTTTCCACCAGGAAGCCAACCTAAAAGTGAACCAATACAAGGATCTACCACCGTCCTGGTATCGAACTAGTCGCATGGTGGCAAATCTTCCCCTAATCCATAAGGGCGACGTCTTTCTGTGATAGTGACGACCAGGGGTCGACTTTGGCTAGGTTGACCTCGGGACGTCAAGAAACTACAACAGCTAAGTCAGCAAAACTCCAAAAAATGGAAATTATACTAGGGCCTGTACGACCAGTAAAGACATTCAAGTAAGTACACACTGAGTTTTGCACAACAAACAACGACCTCTTCCTGTACATCTTTTTGAATCCTACGAAGAAAACCATTAACCACTAAGAAACCAAAGTCTGCGTACGGTCTGACAAGCGAAATGTTACCAAATTGCACAACACTTCGACAACACGTCGCACAATCATTATTATAAACTTTCAAATAGACTTTTAAAAAATACCTCATCCGGGATAATCAGCAGCCAGCCAAGCAATATTGTTTCCAACAACTCTAAACCTATTGCTGAGAGTAACTAAAACACTCAAATCGCTACTGTAGAGGCGTTCAAATAGCTTAAAAACCCTTGTAGCCTAGGCCATCGCCGTGGAGAACTTAACACATGTAACTCGCCAGAAAAGATGTGCAGGCCCGGTGGGTTATTTACTTGAATTAAAAAAGCTTGCTTCGAGGTAAAATATGCGTCTTAACAGTTCCCAAAATCGACTTTCTATTAACCTCACATTGGAATTTAATGGCGTCGTTTCGTTTCTTAGCCAGTGGCTCTTCCTCAGTGGAAGGCATGTAGAAAAAACGGCTCTGAAGAAGGTAATTCTATCGGAACGTTAGCTACGATTTTGTTGTATGTCTGTTATTGTATGCCGTATGCCGATTAACAACATCATGATTGCTGAGAAAGAAAACGACGCATTTATGCGTCTTAATGTTTGTTTAAAAACTAACCAAAAGTTTGCGACAACGTGGTAAGGCACATTCATTTCATAGTAAAAACTTACTTGTACGATGTCTCTATCAAACAATCGAAGTCGATCCCAGCTGAATTCTGCCTAAATTATCTCTATTGTCATTATTATTACTAGGATTATTACTATTATTATTGCCACCACCTTTGTTCGTTCAGAAAAGAGATGTTCAGTGGAAAATCTTTACAATAACATACAGAGACCCAACACACCTTCATATTCTGCCTCTTGTGCTCAACAACTAACTTCCAGTAACTCTCAGCGACAAATTTCTCGATCGATTTGTACCTCTCGACGACAAAACCAAGTGTCGGAAATTGACACGATCCGTAGCTAACAACTTGCTTGCCGAAAATAACAACGTTGCAATTCTTTAGCTTCGACGTAGTAATTTCAATTGTTCTTGTGGGATTCGAATATGGTGAGCCTTAAAATCGATAAAGGCGATAGCACAGAAAAATTAGCCCAGGTAAAAATTTTTAAAATAACCTCGTGAAACCGTATTTGCAAAACAAGGTGCTGAATATTCACGCCCATGTTAAACGAAAGCCAACTTTTAAAAAAATAGTTCTTGTGCCAATAAGTGAAAGGACAGAGTCCACGACATCAATAGTTCTGATTGCAATAACACATAACCACTAAGAAAGAGGGCGCGGGTGGCGCAGGAGTCGGAGGCGCCCTGCAACAGACACGTGGAATCAATATCATTGGTACTAAACTTGTCTGGGAGGGTAGCAGCACTGGCTCGATACATGGATACGCCATCGCGAGTCATTATAAAGGCCAGGTATGCATTTAGTCACCTTCAAACGATGGTTAATGAAATCTACATACCATCAACATCCAGCAGACTAGAGAACCGCTGTTGTAGGTGTAATGTTTGCAGTCGGGTAAAAGCAGCTCCTGAAAAGCCTACATATAAAAGCGAGCTTCATACGTAGACATTATGTATACATAAGGCTTATAAGCTTATACGAGTACACCAAATTAGGATACAGCTTCTCAACACGAAATTATTCGAATCAGTCTCTCTCGCATAGCTCTTACAAATCTAGCTTTTTAAACTGAATGATGTATCCATATAGCGTATATCCACAAAAGCGTTCACACTACACCAACAAAATTTCAGACAAACTTCCAGCTAAAACGCTTAAGATTTAGGTTTTCTAGAAACAATCTCACAGAAATACTACTATGACGAAACATTAAGAGATAAGTGCATTAGTACCAATTCGTAAATCCAATTGCGAACGGCAATCTACTGCGTCAACGATGTTCTGATCAAGCCTGGTTAGATGTTTTGCCGCATATTCAATGGCTCTTGGAGTAATTTCTGAAAACCTAAATGGGAAAATAAGCATTTGAGAGTAGTTGTAGGCAAATTATTTCAACAACGTATTTAGCCATATTTCACTTAATTTCTAATTTCCTAAATTGAAGCAGCATGTTCGGTCGTAATAATGACCTTTGCTTACCTTGCACGATATACATCAAGCCTCTGATTGCTCTTCAAACATACTTTGGCAATCTCAGCTCCTATACTTTCACCTTCACGGTCGCAATCCGTCCAGATTACCAAAACATCGCATTTCGCTGATTCCTCTCTTAAACACACGCTTTAACTGAGCAAATTCTCTATCACAACTTCGCTAACCTTAACTGATAGTATTCTACACAAATTCGTTAACTCCTTTGAAGGAATCTTACAACTACCTGCGTCAGAGATTTCAGAGAAAAAATCTTGTTAGAGAACCGATACACCCGTTAAAGATGCATTTTACTTCCTACAACCTTCGTTAAGACAGTTATTCAAGTGTCGAGTCTTAGGCTTTTTGGAAATAAATGTCGAACTTGTAATTCAGATTTCCGTGCAAGTTTAAGTAAAGTCTTTTCGAGCGGGCCTCAGCAAAATTTCCACATTTCGGAGTTTTGCTAGCTTAGCCATTATGGTTCCCTGGAGTCCTGAGGTCAGCCTAGCCAACGTCTGCCTCTGGTGGGTACCACACCATGCAGTCGCCACCAGAAGGAGATATGCCATTATGCGATAGTTTGATACTAAGACGGTAGTGGATTTTGGTATTGTTTATCATTGGATCTTGGTATTTTGACTTGGTGGTCATCTCAATTCGCTACTATAGAGTTCAAATGTGTGTTGACACTTCAACCACGTCGAAAATGCATCTTATTACCTACATCTACAAATGCTTAGGTGAAGTTTCCTGAAATATGAGAGTGAGAAGACCATTAAGAGGACTACGAAGTTAATACCTTCGATAAATACCCCGTATTCAAGGTTCGAAATAGACCAGTCACATAACTATAAGGGATGACGACAGATAGACAGAAACGGATGCTAGCGTCCTTAAAATCGACTGCCTACAAGATGGTCCTACGTTCTTGAGCCTCTTGTAAATGTGCATTCAAATGGCAAGGATTTAAGGATTATATAGTGAATGAAATGTTAGAATAGAAAATTGCTATGGAAAAGCTCGGTATGACTAATCAATACGTATTTTTTCCTAGGTAAGCTTACAGCCTATTTATCGACCTCGTGTAAGGTTGACAAAGAAAGGAGTTTATCAACAGTTTAAAGGAAAAAATTTTAAAATGATACCGGCACAACTAACGTCAAAGTGGTAGCTATGTCCTTCATCTTTTCAGGGATTGAACTGTATATAGGAGCATCAAATAAAGAGCGAACTGGAACAAGCTAAAAGTGTAAGTTTTTCACTGTGATGTCAACAATCGAATGAATTTATTCAAGAAAGTTTGCTACAACTATAGTGTCCATATCCGCCTAAAGCAACGATGGAAAACTTACGTTCCAATTCTTCATATCTGGAGGAAAATCATGTTCCATAAGGTGACCACAAACACTTGTAACGGACAACGTTGCTCTCTAAATTACCAAGGCTAGAAAAAGTGAACTTGTAGCGACAAAATAACTGCATACAAAAAGATCAACTTACCTGCCCAAGGATGTCAGCATTTAGTTGGTAGATCTTGTTATACACCGACCGTCCCTCACGACGAACCATTTGACCTAAAGGAATTTGAAATTAATAGAGCAACGTAACCCAAATTTCCCCCACATCCCAAACTCTCATCAGTGGTACACGCGTCATTACCCAATAAAATATATCTGTACTAGGACAGAAATGAACAATTCAATTTAAACCTGAAGAAAGTATAAAACCAAAACATAAACAGAAGCAGCTGCCAGAATATTTCATCGGTTCCAAAAAGTTGTCAAGGTTATAATATGCTAAAACTTCAAAAACTGTTAAAAAAGTTTCAACGTCTATGCTACTCCGTAACCTTTAATAAGAATCATAAAAGAATTAAAAGGATAACGCTCTCGGCGTTGACCAATTCCTTAGAGATGCGCCATGCACTCACCTTTCTAAACATCGTTAGAGCTCACTGAATGCATATCTAACTTTTACAATGACTCGCGGTGGCCTACCGATGCCAGTGCTGCTATCCTCACAGAGAAATATGGTACCAATTTCCCGACCCCGAAGTGATAAAGCCTTGGTGGGCCTAAGGAATTCCAGATGTATTGTATGGTGCCCTTGAACACTGCGCTTCACGCTCCATTAATGTAAGAGTCATATGATACGAAAACACTGTCCGTTTCCAATTTTAAACCAAATTATAACCCATCTTATAGTAAGCGTGCTTGGTTGCAACAAAAACTATTACAACTACCAACTACTATTAAAAATACAGCACATCTTTGCTTACAAGAAGTTGGAAGAAGAAGGATGAGTTTTTCGTTTTGACAGGTTTCTGGGGAATTGATTTTCGATGTGCGGTCTTATTTTTCTTACCAGCTCCTATAGCAACAGCTATCTTTCGTTGCCGTACTATTACATACCATTGCAATGTTCATTTTACGAATTTTACCACCATAAAGTTGAATTTCAATGCACTTTTGACGTGTTTTACGCTTTAGAAATCGAAATGTCAACATAGCAAATTCAATAAATTTTCTCCTGGACTTGGTGTTGTGCAAATGGCTCGGAGCTTGGAGGCATGGGAACGAACAAATGTCAACGAATGACTCGCTATTTACATCTCAGCTATTTCGGAGCACTCCAGGAACATTAGAAGGTCCAAGGAGCTTTACAGACGAATGCTGCTAGATATGAATGACAATCAAAGAAACCGTTCCTTCGTGGTATCGTCGGTGTACCAGGGAGAACAACCCGTCTCTCGATTATAAACGAAGGCAAGGCGGAAAATACCTTCAACAACTTCATCATCGAACCCAGAAGTTCAGAGCTCGTTCCTCACTGGCAAAGACGTGAAGATACTAACGATTTTCATTTCAACTAAAAAAGTTTATTTTGAGTTAAGATATACCATCTTGAAAACAGAATTTGGAATTAGAAATCAATTTTCGCAGAACCCAATGTCATGGTAAAATTGTGGATTGTTTTTGGATCCCATAAAACCCGTTCTTTCCCACTTCTTCCTCGTCGAATATTGAAGGAATTACCAGACTTTCGTCCAGCAGGACCCAACAGTGTTCCCTTGTTCCTTAAGTAAATGGTTCTTTTGGGGCTGTTGCACTTGCCTAGGAAACATAAAAAATCCAAATTTCGTCTTCAATTTTATTCGAAAATTTTGATTCCAAGCGAATATGAAATTGATAGAACATATGATGAAAACTCTGTACACTCTAAAAGTGCTACAGCACAGATTTTCCTTTGATTCCCACGATCGACTTTCTATTAGAGGAGATTTCGACTTTCTATTCTTAATATTTATTTCGCGGTAGCTATGACTTCGACAAATTTAGCTTTTCTCAAAGTATGAAAGCGTCAAGATACCATACAATCTAATTAGCCAAATAATTCGAACTTCGAATATTTCGAACAGTTACAAATTTGTGTACATGAAGAGAAGAAGGAATGGCGTGATATGGCACCAAATAGTTGTCTTCATTGGATTGACTACGCCTAGATTTAGAGAGATCGTGCTGCAAAGAATAATTCCAATATAAATAAGACCTCGATTAAAACATCTTTCATTTCCAATGAAGTATGCACTGCTATTCTTCAGAGCATGGAAAGGTCAAATTGATATGCAATCTAGTTCAATCAAGTGCTTCTATAACCCCAACAGAAAAATCCGAAGCCCTAATTCCACTTTCATGGGAAGCAGCTTTTTCTGTCAGTTTTTCACCACTGCTAATAGGCCTTCCAACTTACTGACGAAGACCAGCCGCAAAGTCTACATGGGTGACCAATGTGACTGCAGAAAAAACTAGCCTAAAGCATTTGACGAGTTCACTTCCGATAACAGTGCTCCCCACGGTTCATCCACGGATTTTCGGAATTTATCCAGGACGCTTCAAAATTTCTTTGGCCTGAAGTTTTGGATTCGGATTCGAGGATAGCGAGTTTTACTTAATTCCATTATATTTCTTTGTGCCATGCGTTCTTAGCTAAGAATTTTATCTAAATTTGGTTTACGTTCCAAATATTCCTTTACAAGGACACACAACTGTCTATCCATCACGCCAACGCATTCGCCCCGCTTTTCTCTAAAGTTTTGAACTTTACGAGTCTTCCACTCCTCTGTTACTTAAGAAATTGTCGTGTGTCTTCGAAAAACCAGCATCGCACCTCAACGATAACGGTGGTCCCATTGCCAAGCATGTGGGTGAAGGACGACTCAACAACTAATTTGGCATTGTCGACTGCTACATATTTTCAGACAACCCTTTGAAACACGAGAAGATGGTCGAATCACAATAAAACAAAACAATACGACAGTATATGTTTACATCGATGCAGAAGGGTAGTAGGAAAATGGACGCCATGCATCGACCTTGAAGCATACTCTTTAGGTCAGTTCTTTTTGACCCGAAGAATTCTCTTACCATGGTTTTGCATTCAATAGATCGCTTCGGTGCGAGGCATGAAAGCCAATAAAGAACGAATTGGACCAACTGATGGTTCAAGGACACAGCCCAAGGCCGCTTGAAACGATGGATTTCGCCGTCCTCCGATGTTCCATGAACACATGATCACAAAATTCTCGAGTATTTTGAAGACTATCTATTTTGTTTAACATAAAAATGAACGTCCCACTACAAATAGCAGGTCTCCTAAAACAAAATTTGGATTCAAAGTTTTACACCAGTTAATCAGTTAATCACTTGGAAACAGGAAAGACTATGAACGGAGGAACGGTGGAGTGGTTACATAAAACACGAAATATAATAAGGGGTACACTTTAATGATGTCTTGTTAAATAAAAACTGACGACATTGTGATTTATTCAACAACCTTAGCTTAACTGGGTTCATGCCGATTTGTGCTCCTCATACCAACCCCACTGTTGGGTGATTGCTGATAGCGCGTATAGGTCAATAACACGGCTGAGAGACAGACAAATCGAAGGATTCGCATGGTGTGGTGTTGAAAGTGTTTGCCACCATAAAAGGTAATAGCGTGTTCTGTCCTCACCGCTTACACAAGCGGTCCGGAGTTTTGCAAATATCTCAGCAACATTATAGTCATATTTCACATAATACATCGCCATTAAAAAATAGTAATCAGTAAACAAAAACTGACCACTTCGTGATCTACTGCATAGCTTTTGACCCAACTAAAATAGAAACAGTCATGGAAGCAGTAGATAGTAAAGGAGTCCCTAGTCAGTACATAAAGATTATTTCCACAATCAAAATATCGCCATTCTACATCGATATTAACATCAATTTCAAAAAGGATTCAGGCATGGCGATTCCACCTCGCCAAAATTATTTACCGCTACCCTCGAGAACGTCAAGCGAACATTGGAATGGGATAATATGGGAGTGAAAATCGATGGTCGGCAGTTACATCACTTTCGCTTTACTGATGATATCGTTCTTATAACACCAGACATTAGCCAGGCGGAACGTATGCTTGCGGACTTTGATAAAGCGTGTGGAAAGATTGGTCTTCGACTAAATCTCAAGAAAACGATGTTCATGAAGAACGGATTGGTTTTGTTTGTCCCATTCACGCTCAATGGAACGAATATTTCCGAATGCCCCAGTTATTTCTATCTAGGTCGGGAAATCAATATGATGAACGACTTAGATCCAGAGCTGAGCAGAAGGAAATGAGCGGCTTGGGAGCTTTCAATAGCATCGAGGATGCATTGAAGAGAACAGAAAACACCCGACTTCGTGCCCACCTTTTCGACTCAACGGTACTTCCTGCCCTAACGTATGCGTTAGAAACGTTGCGTTATGATCGCTGCGTAAGCAGGATGAAAGCTCAGCGTTATCGAACGCGCAGTGAAAAAGACGATGCTAGGAGTAACCCGTGCCGAACAATGAGGAAAGGGATCCGAAGCTCCGACCTGCGTCAATGGTCAAAGATCAAAGATGCCATTCTATACGCCAAAGCGTCGAAGATAAGGTGGGTTGGAATCTTGTGATTGGAATTCTCGGAATGTGAAACGTACTTCTCGAAGACCTCCGACTCGATGATCAGAGTTCTTCACACCAGATCCCACTGGTCCAATCATGGAATGTACATGGAAAAACGTAAGGCTTACTGGCTCCTGCTCGAGTGACTGTGCAATTAACAGGATGACAGATGATACAGGAGAAGCGTGAGACACCACAAGATATAAGGTTATAAATTAAAGAGATTCCATCTCATCTATATCCTCAACCTTCTCAAGTCCTTTCTAAATCAAAGGTAAATTACTGCTCTGAATACTAAAACAACTTTTTACACTAACTTCACCACAGCGGTTTAGTGGACGCAATTTACGTAAGTATTGGATATAAAAGTTTTTACAATTTGAAAATGACGTAGGAAAAAGTTTAAGAATTCATGCACCTTTCGACAATATTGCCGCGACTCCTTTTGCTACGTCGTTCTTCTCAGCGACACACAATATCCTTCTCATCTCGAACGATCAGATAAAGTTAAAAACTGAATAAATTAGCAACCTATGGATAAATTATGTAAATTCGTAAAACAAATTATAGAAAGTTGTTTCTTTGGAGAAATACGGGAACAGTGTCGAACAAGCAACAGATCTTAAACAAAAATACAGACTTCAGAGCGGAAAGGATTTTATTAACAAGACAGATTCTTGCACCACGATAAAAGTTGAGCTCCAGAAAACAGCTATCAGGCATTATCCTCTTTAGATGGATTAAGATCATTGCTCACAGGCGCCTCCCATCTTGTCGAATCCTTAACAACTCTTCATAGTAAAATAACAATAACATTCCAGGTTATATGATAAAGAACTGGTTTTCGAAGTAAAAATAAAAATATTCTGAGTCGAAAGATTACGTCTGAATTCTCAGTGAAATTTCGATCAAATGTAGACAATATTTGTGGTTCGAGATCGTCCATCCATTCCATGTCAATATTTTCACGATATCTGAATAAACGAAACGTGAAAAATACTGAAAGATTTTGAAAAGTTCGAAAATAATTCCCAAGACAAACGTGGATAGTAACCACTATACTACAGAGGAAAGGGTGCGCGTGGCACAGAGGTCGAAGGCGCAACGCACACATGGGGCCGATCCCCGGGCCCTTGGTCCAACAAGACTTCCATCTCTCGGAGTTGGCAAATTGATACCACACTCGTCTGGGAGGATAGCAACACTGGTTCGATACATCAGTAGGCCACTGCGATTCATTGTGAATGATCAACGCCGAGAGCCTTATCGTTTTTTCAAACACCAAGATAAAACATAATATGAATGGTAGGTATAATCAAATAAACCTTTTTACATAAATCATACACAGAAAGTTGGTAAATGCCAAAGTATAGAAAAGATAATAGAAGGCGGTAATGACTATATGGAAACTGAAAGTGTTTTAAACCACATATCAGACATATTTAAAATTGAAAAGTGTTAGGTAGCGCAGCGGTAGCGATGGCGCTCATTCTGGACATCACCAAGTTTCTCACCGTTCTAGGATAGGAGAATTGGCAGAAAACTCTTCTGGGAACAACCAATTCTTTCAAAAACACAACGCTCTAGCACAGCTATGACGGAATTTGAGGGAGAATTGACACAACCATATTCACCGACATTCACAAAGAAGACTACACTACAATCCTCAAACAGCAGCCGAACCAACGCTGAAAAGTTTAAAGACCTTCGCAGAATCCGGATGCAAGAAACGAGTGGAATCCAACAAATGCTGGGATACACACAGTAGATGTGAAGATGGACCATGTAAAATAAATAAAACAAAAGTAAAAGTAGAAAAATTTGTCACTGATCTCGTACGTATAAGGAATCTAGCACCAACACGCAGTAAGGGTACGAAGCTCACTCTCTAGGTGGAATAAAACGGGTTAAACAAACAGACTGATCATAAAATCTTCCTAATATAGAGTTAGAAAAGAAATTTATCCTCACTGTACCTGGTGCGCCGAACTTACACATACCTTCTATCTATTCATGTGTATACGCATTTATGTACTCGCACGTGCAGATTGCAAACAGCACATTTATCTGCTCGAAAAGATGAAAACACATTTGGAGCCCACTCAAACCACATATTAACCACAATATTATAACCACAATTTCATTAACGACTATCGTTTCTTTTAATTATCTTATCTTGCATTAGAGGACATCAGGGTCACAAAAGAACATTTAACTGAGCCACAAAAATTCACTCACAGCCACTACCGATGACTTTTGTTTATCTCAGATCCTACTTAGCTCAATTATTCACATGATGGGGAAAAAAAAACACATGGAACCTAACCTGCTCCTCCTTGTTGCAGGACCTTTGGAACCACCCATTCGGATGTGGTGATTTTCGATGTGACGATCCAAGTTACGTTTTGTTATAGTTGAATAACCACAGGATGGGCATACATACGGTTTTTCACCAGTGTGCGCTCGAACGTGAACCTTCAACGATGAACTTGACCTAAAAACGAAATAAAAGCAGGCAGCTTCTAAATTTAAAAAAAATATGGAGAAATAGGCACTTAACATCAAAGGATACAAATTGCTAACCTAAACCTCCTCGAACAATAGTCACAAGCAAATGGAAGCTCGCCAGTATGAATCCGGTAATGTGTGGAAAAATTGTGCCGATATAGAACCTAAGCCAGTTATTTTCAAGGCAATGCTATGTATATTTGGCAACTAAAAGCAGATACCAAGCCGCAGGTTGGACATTCCATTTTTGGTTTGAATGGATCGTCATTTGCGTTTGCAAGAGCTCCAATGACTTGAGGTGTTGTGGTCATGTGATTAAATGACGTACTTGCTACTGAAAAAAAAGGTGCCTCTTTTAAAACCGGACACACTCATCATTTTATTCACCAAGATATATATATATATACGTTATCGAACGCGCAATCGAAAGGACGATGCTAGGAGTATCCCGTTTGACACAAGTAAGGGATGGGATCCGAAGCTCCGATCTACGTCAACGATCGAAAATCAAAGATGCCGTTCTATACGCCAAACAGTCGAAGATAAGGTGGGCCGGACACGTAATGCGTATGAATGATAACCGATGGACAAGGGCTGTTAGTGACTGGATTCCTCGGGATGTCAAACGTACTGCAGGGAGACCGCCCACCCTATGGTCAGAGTTCTTCATGAAAAGCCTAGAAAAAAGATATGATGCTCGACGAGTCCCTAAAGCGAGGAGAACCCAATGGGCTACTCTTGCACGCGATAGGGAAAAACGGAGGATTTCCCGGCGCCCCTTGAGTCACTCGACGATCAACGGGACTACAGGTGATACAGGTGATATATAAAGCTCAGATAAAGGATAAAGCTCTCGGCGTTGATCAATCCCTGAGGGATGCGCCATGCATTCGACTTCATTAAGCATCGTTGGAGGTGATGAGGTGATTGTCTGGCCTTTACAATGACTCGCGGTGGCCGGCCGATGTATCGAGCCAGTGCTGCTATCCTCCCAGACAAGTCTGGTACCAATTTGCCGACCCCGGAGGGATGGAAGGCTTGGTGAGCCATGGGCGCATTTTCACGTGCGCGCCGCAGTGGCGCCTCCAACCACTGCGCCACACGCGCCCACAGGTGATATATACATGTATGTATATGTACATATGAACATACATTTGTATATATATATATATTTGTATACTGTCACATGCATTTTGTTTTTATCTTTCTATATACATACATATACACATATGTATGCATATGCATTGAAAAAAAAGCTCTCGGAGTTGATCAATCTCTGAGGGATGCGCCATGCATTCGACTTCATTAAGTATCGTTGGAGGTGATTGAATGCATATCTGGCCTTTACAATGACTCGCGGTGGCCGGCCGATGTATCGAGCCAGTGCTGCTATCCTCCCTGACAAGTCTGGTACCAATTTGCCGACCCCGGAGGTATGGAAGGCTTGGTGGGCCATGGGCGCATTTCACGTGCGCGCCGCAGTGGCGCCTCCAACCACTGCGCCCTTGCATATGCATTGTATACATATAAAACGTATATAAATGTATACTGCTAAAAAGCTTCTGATCTGTTTGAAGCAGGAGCTCTATCTATGTGTATCTGAGGTGAGAAATCAATATTATGAACGACCTATGTTCAGCACCGAGCAGGATGAAAGAAGACGACTGAGGAGCTTAGAAGGATATTGGACTACATAGTGAAAGAACTACCATCTCTGGGGCTAATTATTCAACTTTATAATCCTTCCTGCTTCAACACAAGCCTCAAAAACCTTGTCGCTATGTAGTAAACAGGATGACAGATAAGTCAGCATCATCGGACAGGCAGTCGAGTGAGCAATGCAGATGTATCCCGTAACAAGCAATGAAGGATTCTCAAGCTCCGAGCTAGGTCAGCGATCAATGGTCGAAGATGTACAATTATACAAACCCAAATCTCTGTCAGCGACGTCACTCGAATCCAACTGTAGATCCTCTCCATCCCATGAAATTTCAGCAGGAGTATCAGAAGAATCAACATCCCCATTGACCGTCTGCACATTTGTTGTCTCCTCCACACTCAAAGGAGGTGGAGATTCCATGGTCTAAAATGAATTTTAAAAAACTTGTTTCTCTGGATTCTCTTAACGTCACTTTCGCAACAGCGCACCTCGCCCTTTTCAACGGACACAACAAGTTTTAGTCCACTAGGTCCCTCCAACGTCTGCGCCTGACTTATATCATCATTCTTGCTGAAATAATGAACAATTTAATTAATGCATGAACACATTCAAGAGACGAAATGCCTTTGAAAATGACCTGCTATATGTGATAAGTTTAGGATGGTACACATCTTCCTTAACATTCAACGTTCGTTCGTCTTTGCCACTAATATCACCTTCGGACTGTTCTTCACCCACTTTTAATGTCACAAATTCCTCGCGTTCAACCGTGTTAGTTCTCTGTGACGAAAAAATCTTTCCAAACAATCCTTCAGAAATGTTAAAATCAACTAATCCATTGGGTCACAATCAACTAGTGCAGTACACTTGATGCTAAAAGTAACATGTACCTTAATGGTTATTCCAAATCCTGCAGAGGAATCTTCAGTAACAACGCTGTCGTTAACAGAAATCTCAGATGTGAGAAATGAATTTTGTCGTAATGCGGGAACTTCGCTGAAAGCGGCTATCACCTCACTTTCGAACGCTTCCATGATACACGCTTCCGCATGAATATAAAGTTGCTCCTGAACGTTAGTAAAAAAAAAATCTACAGAGTAAGTGTGAATTCTCAACAGTTAAATGTACAATCGTGTCTTGTGTCTGCTTACAGAAATAAAACATCGAATTATCAATCAATGCCGAGGTTAACAGAAAGTCGGTCTTGGGAGCTAAATGTACAATCCCTAAATTTGCGTAACTGGCCTATCTGACGATAAGATCGTAAGTATACTCGGACTCCTACTGACTCATTTCGAGAGATTTGCTCCCCATAAAAGACGACCCTGCCCTCTTTGTTGTGCTATTTACTCTTTTATTAAATTCGGTTTTTTGCATCTCCTAAGCATTCTCCAAGGTTGATGTATACATCCCACTAACGTAATAACTTCAAGTGTGCGGTCTGATTAAACAAAAAAAGTCGCACATCATACAATTACGGCTCTGTCAACACTTGGTAGACGGTTTCAGAACAAGCACAAACCATATCGGTCATTTCCTCAACCATTTTACACGATGATCATGACCATCATAGTTATTTGAGAACAAAACAATCAATCAGAGGTCAAAAGCGAACTGCATATACTATTTTACATGACGCACGATAACGATTTCCTGATAACTCCAAATATTTTTTTAAATAAGTTTTTAAAATAAAGCATTTGAGTGTATAAATCAAAACACTTGGAAATAAAGACTTTTATCTATGGCCCCGAAAGTACTTGTAACTTTTCCAAAACGTCAACTAAATTTCATTTGAAAAGAAAATATATAAAAACGAAAGTATAAAGTTTTATAGTCTCAGGGTCATGCGAAACAGCTGCAAACATCAACGATACATTGCGAAATACTACCGTAGCCTGCTGGACAAAACTTCGTCTGCTCAATCGCTTTGCGGCTCCAATAATAAGCTTAGACGATGAAATTACGTTTCGTGAGCTTCAGAAAATCAGTACTTTACAAGACGAAAATGAGGAAAGACCTGGAGAGAAGATAAGGAAAGAAAGCAAATACCGGTATATTCTAATAGTTCTGAATGCGTAATTTTCTTGTTCAGCAATCGCGAGGTTGTTATACAGCATACATTTACTTCCATAGAAAATACAACACAACGCAACAGTAGCTGACGTTTCGACTGAGTATAGCTGAATCCGCTGTTCTAACGTTCCTCATTGGAAGTCATGTAAAAAAAAAAAAACGGCTCTGAAGAAGGCGATACTGCCGAAACGTCAGCTACTGTTGTGTTGTATTGTATTGTGTGTTTTTCTATGGAAGTAAATGTATGCTGTATAACAACCTCGCGCTTGCTGAACAAGAAAACTACGCATTCATACTCCAATGCCGAGGTTAATAGAAAGTCGGACCTGGGAACTGTCTAATAGTTCTTATTTTAATTAATAATGTCCACAGTGAGATGAGACAGAGGAGAAAAAATAAAGCGTTCAGAGCTGTTCAATTTCTGAGAGATGCGCTATGCATTCGATTTCATTAAATATAGCTGAGGTGCCTGAATGCATATGTGAAAGAAACTTCAAAAATGGCGAAGTTGGTCTCGTTGTTATAAGATATTAGTGACAACTCGAGACTTAATCTCTCTGTATGTCCAAAGTGGCTCAACATTAGATACAGCCAATAGAACAAATATTTTCGTCAAAATTACTCCAGTGGCAGTAAGAAAACGATTTAGTTCCGAGCTGGGAGGCATTAATAATTACAAAAAAAATCATAAAAAATACAAAAAATATCTATTATACTAATTATAATACTAAATACTTCCTCTTAGGGTGGGTGGGTGGGTATCCCCTTGGGGTGGCCTAACCCAGATACCCATACCCACCCACCCATCCTTAGGAGGATATAATACTAATATTATACTAATATAATTATTGTATTCTACGAGTCAACTCGGCCAAAACCCTGCAATCAAGTGACAGGGAAGTATATGGGAGGCGGTTAGTAGTCGCCTCCAACAAATAAGCTCCACTCTGGGAGAGCCTGGCAAGCTACCCGTGAGTATAACCAGCCCCCACGTTAAGAGCCCACCAAGCTATACGTGGGTATCAAATATGCCAAACACAGTTTAAAAAACGGGCCTCATTCCACTGACCCCGAAAGAGCCCCCAATTTCGCAGCGTTGGGCAGGACGAGTACGAAGAGGCTGCTAAAATCTCAGGGCCAATGGAAGCTGCCTGGATCAAGAACTATGGTGACGACCTGTACCTACAACGCACGTAAACTTGCATCCGAGTCCTCGATAGAGGACTTGCTCATGCAAGCAAGAATAATAATGTACGACGTCATCGGCCTGGCCGAGACGAGGACGACGCCACCCATTCAACGCTGTCTATGACACTGGAGAAGAACTGTTCCTCGGAACATGCGACAGTAGAGGCGTAGGTGGTGTCGGCGTTCTCGTCAACATGAGTTTGTCCATGAACATCGATTCATTCGAACAGCCTACAACCCGAATCGGACGTTTACGATTAAAAAGATGTGGGTCAACACCGGCTTTGACAGTCTTCGTCGTTTACGCGCCAACATGTTGAACTCATTATTCGGCTGTTGGGAAGGCCGTTGTCGACAACATCGACGAGGAATACGATCGGCTCATTCAACATCTTCACGTTAGCGCCATGAAAGCTGAGAGTTCGAAGGTCACCAAGAGACGTCTGTCTCCAGAAACTCTCGAGCTAATACGCCAGCGTGGACTCGTACGAACTGCAGGCAACCCCGAACTAACGTTCTCGAGCTTGCGAAACAATGCAGACAGGCGATAAAAGAAGATCTTAAAGAGAGAAGAGCAGCAGTTATGGTCGAAGCTGCAGAGGCTGGGAAGAGGAAAAGCATTCGCAAAGCCCGCGGAAGCAACATCTACCCTTTTACAGACAAATAGTTTCGATGATACCAAATATTTTTACTTACTTGGACCCCATGTGTTAAAGATATGATCGCTTTGAACCTTCCATGACAAAAACTTCCCATTAACAGCGAAACATTAGTGCAGGCAACATCTTGATAGTATTAAAAACATCCAGTTCATCATAAACCCAAAACTTTTCATGAGGACTGAAAACCACAAAAACATCACTGGCCGTAAATTTTGGTAAACTTCGGTCACAAGCAAAACTGTTATGGTGGAAAACATGATCAACTTCCCTGTATTAACTGCGCATTACAATAAAGATCAGCTCATAATTAAACATACTACCTTGTGCTTGAACTTTCGATGACATTCCGTACAACAGAATAAACGTCTAGGCGTAACAGTTTGTGTGGCTCCGGTTGCAGCAAGTACCATTGCTGTAACGTTGATACAGAGAAAGAATATTGCTAATCGATAAAATTTCCAGACTCTTCAAGAACATTTCCTCAATGTAATAGTCTGTGTAAAAGCAACACACCAGCAATAATGACTGAAATATTGTTACCTTCTATTTACACCATCTATGAAATTTTTCTCGCATCAGTAAGAAAGTAAAAAAAAAATCTTCGCAACATAGACGGAGAATATGTACATATAATTGTTAAACAAATCTGAATACACGAGAAACAAGAGACCACTTAAATTAATGCAAGATTTCATGAGGTGCTACTCTTAATTCCCGAAAAGAAGAGAACAAAAAACATTGTACAAATTATCTAAGAACAATGCACGTATAATACATACAAAAACAAGCTTCTGTAAATGACAATGAAATTTTAACAATCTCGCAATGACACCAAACTTTTCGCTGCGCTCACTATGACACTTAAAGGTGTCACAACTACGTTGGCAATTTTTGTGGAGATCGCTCCATTTTTTTTTTGCAATTATCGTTCAATAGATAGGTTTTGTTTGCGTTTCATAAGAATTTCTGCGCTCCACTTACCCTATTTATCCCCCTTTTCCTTCTACACACCTTTTAATGTTTTTGATAAATACGCAACTCTTGTGTATGAAGGAAAACATTCGTCCATCATGCTGTCACAGTGTTGTGAACATTTAATGAAATTGTATACGTTCTAGAAGGAGTATTACGATTCTTACTTTGTGGTAATGATATCCTTTTCTTCCATACAATAGCCAGCCAAAATAAACCACCAGAAGTAATGTGACACCTTTGGGTGTCTTACTGCACCTTTCTGCAGGGCCGCTATAACATCTACAGGTTCCATTTAGTGCAAGACTGTTAAAATACCAACATACTAACATGATAATATGATATAGAATGGGAAGAACAGTAAGATAAACCAAGGCAGAAGAACTAAACTATGCAGAACATCAATGCAGTAACAGAAAGTATCTCAAAAACGAAGCGATCAATAGATTAACCTCCCTGAGTTTCTACAAAGAAGCCCAATTAATCGTTTCTCGGCCCATACGCGTAAGCTCAGCATTCGTTTTTGAAAAACATTTGCATCCAAACCACTTGTGTGCACTTAGTGGTGAAGGGTGGGCTGTCTGCACAACTCAACATGATCAATTTTACAAAAAAGAAATTTGAATGTACCTTGATGACGGCGTGCTTTTTAAGATCTATGAGGCCTTGTTTCTTCTGTGCAAAACTGCCCCACAGAAGAAACACAACTCCAGAGCTCTTCTGAGAAATAAGGCTGATAACCCTATCTGTGAATGTTTGCCAGCCGATCCTCTCATGCGAATTCGCTTTGCCAGACCTTAAGAGGAGTACCTAATCAAAAAAGATGTGACAGCATCCGTAAAACTCAATAAAACGGACTCGACAGTCAACGTTGCATTCAACATGAACACTCCCTGAAGAGCCCAATTTTGAAGAAAACCGTGGTTTGGAACAACAAATCCAGGAATATCTTCACTCAGTTCCTGAAAAAATTGAAAATTCCGATGTGTAAGTACGCTGAATGTATTAAAAGAACCAACCCGGAATATATTTCTCAATGATGGAGGAGGCATAACGCCCTTTTTCACGGAAAAACACATGCCATGAGCCTTAAAAAAGCGGAAATATCTCAGGCGCTTTGATCTTCTTGCTTATGATAAGAACGTACTTGCCCAACGCCATGATAGGGGTCCTGTCCAATGATAACAACTCGAATACTTTCCAGAGGTGTGAAGTTGAACGCAGAAAATATCTCATGACGTGGAGGAAAAATCGTGACGTTCTGTACTCACAACAAACTTCTACTCATAAAACAAAAGTTCACAATTTCATCTTTCGAGATAAAGGTATACTGATCAGTTATTCAACACCAACAGCTTAAAAACAGCTAGCAATACTTTTAAAAAATGGAATTTGCTACAAGTGGCTTACCATACCTTTGCATACTGCATACGAAGAAACGCCTCAATGTCTTTCATGTACCTTTTGTCAAACTCATCTTTCAGAATAGAACGCCATCCTTTCTGGGTTAAAAGCTCGAAAAGGCAGAAACTGGACCCGCTAGCTGTGCTACATACATCGTTCTCTTTCTGCACCTACAATTAAGACCCACTCATACCGAAGTTCGTTGTGGCTCGGGATTCAGAATCCAACCTCCTCCACCATATCCTTCACTCTTTTGACCTCTCCATCCGATACAACAGGAACGTTTCCCTCACACTTTCTTTTCAGCGCACGTAAGAACATTTCTGGCACCTTGGCCATTGGTGATGAAGACATAGCTAGTAAAACTGCGGTCTGCTCTACTCCAAAAACTTTTTAAAAAAAGTACTCCAAACTCAAACTAAAAACAATAACATTTTAGCCGACTAATGTAGAAAGGACTTCCGAAGCACGGATTTCTAGATAGGAAACACTCATAACCAATACTCATTACACAACCGTATAAGGCAGTTACAACACAAAAAAATTAACAACATTGTTATATTTCTGAAAGCGATGAGAACATTTCCAATAAGTGAACCGTAGACCAATAGAAACATCATTGTACACAGCAAAACGTAACGGACAGAAAAAGAAACTACGAGATCAAACACTAACCATGGTTTCAATAATGGTTAACGGAACATTACCATTACAAGAATTACTCTATTACCTGAAAAACAGCTGTATGTATGTATAGATGAAATTACGTGCAGAAAACAACCTTTACAATAAAACGGGGTAAATGTTTATGCTCCACCAACTTGTTAGTGACAGAAGAAAATAGTAAACAATCACAAGATCTCATAGAGATCAGCTAGTTGAGCGAATGAATAACGTACGATAAAGAATACCGGGTTTAGCGTTTTGAACACAACAACCGACATCCACGGATAAACGGTAAATCGGAACAAATTGACGAGGAGCTTGTAAGCAATGGATAAAAAGCACACAGCTATTCATACGACTAGATAACGCCCAGAGAGGACGGCAGAAAATACACCGTTCAAATTCGCGATATGCATGAATGGCTAGGGCCACGGCTTGGGCCAGAAGGCGACGCAACATGACGAAGAAAAGCACTATGGTCACCGATATTGGGAACTAGGTGGAGGTAAACTAGCAGCTGTGCCACTACTTTCTTCCTTAGTAGCAGCAATACTGTGAGCCTCCGGCAACAAGCCGTTGAGCAACGGGAAACAAGACATTGAAGATACTGAAAACACAGTTTTAATTAACCAACCTGATACTCACTAGAAACATATGAAAACAACTACCGGAACTAATAGGACACGGCTCTGAAGTAGGTGGACCTATCGACACAGAGGAAGGTAGCAGCGTTGCTGCAGAGGCTAAATAGTGAATTACTGCTTTAAAATCTCAAATAAGTCAAAACCGAGAGAAAAAAAGGAACAATTCTGTTGAATTGAACTGTTCTAAGATTTAGCTACTCTAGGATGTAGAAAGACATTAGACTATCAATGCACAATGGAAATTACATGCAAGATTATCCCCATTGATAGGATGACTGCAAATGTCCTGAGACGGCTGAGTAAATTCCGTACATGGCAGCTGGCAACCAAAGGAATCTTTAGAAAAAGATTTGGATAGTGATGCCTGCTGATTAGGAGGTTCGCTTGCATAACATGGTGCCACAGCGGTAGGAGACGTCGTTTCCACTGTAAGAACTCCATTAGAAAAACCGCAATTGGGATTATTAACATTTTTTTACCTCGAACTTTTGCCATTATAGGACGAGTATCAACAAGTCCTGCTCGGCTTGATGAATAGAAAGTTTGAGTTTGATGAAATACATGCGACTGCTGTTGTCCCAGCATATTCGATGGAACAACACGAGCGAGAGTAGTGCGCAAGTGTTGCTGATGATGAGTTTGTATATTAGATGATCCTAAGTGTGAGACACTGTGTGCGGAAGCACTTGATGGAACAGATCCTGAGGCTGCCACACTCTCATCCGAAGGAGTAGGAGGATTCAACAATTGTTTCTTAAAATGAAACAGTAAGGAATCATTAATGGATCTCCGAGATACCGATAGTGAACCTATGGCTGAAACATTACAGATATGATTAAGAAATAATAGTACATTACTGACCTTTTCGGGATCACTGACTGAAAAACACAAATAAATCGTATTTGACATAATCCGAAATAAAACATTGCCGGATGCATGCGCGTAAGTTTAAAGAAAGAGCTACACATAAATAGTTACCAAAGAATATGGGGCAGATGGTGCTGACATGACAGAAGAACGTGCATCGAGCGCAGGAGATTCTGAAGGACTGGGAGTACTGACGTTGCTCTCATCTGCGGAGCGTTTCACAACGTTTGATCCTTCTAAGCATTCGTCAGCAGCACGCTTTCGTTGAGCTGGTCGAATACGCCTATCCCAGGAAAAGATTTATTAGCAAAATGGCATGAGATACAACGTGTAAAGAAGAGACTTTACAACCAATTAAGATAATATTGCTGAAATTCTGCTTACTTTTTTGGTTTAGGCTTATCATCACACGTCTTATTACTTGCATCCGAATCCTCATCAGAGCTTTCCGAAAACTTCTCAAACTGACCTAGGCGGTCGAGCAGAAAATTCTTATCTCTAGATAATTTCAGTAATTTTCTTTGAAGATTCCTCAACTCCTCTTGATAACACTCGTTTTCCTAAAAATACTAATTTATAATTGAACCATTCCATAAAGATCACTACCATGTGGGATTCTACCAGAAAAAAGATATGCTGTCGGCAGAGAAGACCCACATAAACAAGATATTTGAATCGCCTTTTCAAAATTCGGTAGGCATCCTTATTTGTCAATGTCATTGTCGACTTATCAGCGTCATATAGAGTAGCAAGAGCGCCCGATGCAGTACCAACCATACGACCACTCTGAAGAAAAGATATACTACGTTTAACAAAACCACACATAAGAAACGTGAAAACACACCAAACGCAGTTGCTGCTGGACTTGCGCTTGATGTGCATGAACCTGTTGAGATTGCCGCTGTTGTTGCAACAACGGTTGTTGACTTAGATGTTGTTGAGCTGCTAGTACACTACGTAAGGGTAAGTTTGCTTGAGAAGGAAGAATCCCTTGTGGTACCACAGCCTACAACATGTACATATACATGATATACATATATGTATATATATATATATATATATAAACGTAGACATATATGTTTATATGATTAATCCCTGAAGGATG
>MQTX01000045.1:1497061-1515204 GCA_009735665.1 Angiostrongylus cantonensis
ATGTTTATATATACACATATACATACGCTTACACGCAGCATAACGCTGTAATACATAATAGCATACAAATGTATGTGATTATAATATGTAATGCCACCCTCTTGTTTGCTAGAAGTTTAAAACATAGCACCCGAAGCTTGTTTTTACGCAACTGACAATTCTTCGACCACTAGAGTGCTTGAGTCCACAACTTCAGCTTTAGGAGATAGACTCTTCTCCATCTTATAATTGCACACATAAACTTTGAAAAAATTAAGTCTGATGAATTTTAACATATTCGTGACGTGATCTCTGTAGGAGTCATACCATACGAAAACAATAACCGTTTTCACACTTTAAATCAGCTTATCCCAGCTCATGGAGGTTTTAGTAAGTAGGATAAGATTAATCGACATCGACAAATAATTTTCCATCACGAAAATCCGACTTTGCGGAGCCCATTACATAAATTCCTTCCGCTTTATTGCTCCAAGGCTCATATGTCGAAGAAAGCAAATTAACAACCGGAATTCGATTCTGTGCCATATGGTGGTGTTCTGGTGTTCACCAAATTTATGTTCGCAACTGCTGGTCTTCTCTTGAAATTTTAAAAACTAACTTTTCTACCATTTTTCCAAGGCAAGTTCTCTCACCAATTTTTTAAAATTTCAATTCTAAACATATTTAGATCTTAAAAAATATTTTAAAAAATATAGATGTGATAAATGTAACAGATCAAAATCTCCTCCTATAAGGTACTAAGCTCTTGAAATATTCCAATGGTGAAGAAATTACCGTGTTTTCGATAAAGCAGTTACTTAGGCTTAATTTGTTAAATCTCTTGAACTAAAATTCTTGAAAAACAGAAAATAAAACTTAAAATTTCAGAATTCTAAAGTAAGCCTTACACCTGCAAACAACAACATGCATTTGTGGAAATGACTTGTTTTGCGAGACGAGATTTTGCTTAGTTCTTTTTTGATAGAAATACGATTCTTGACGCAAAAAAGTTGAAAAAACGTTTCACTGACTCCACAAAACTAGAATTCCATTCATTAGAAAACAAAATTTAGAGAAGAACATGTATGTTGCAATCAGAGGCAGATCCTAAGGTTCTCTCAAATAAAGAATCATAACGAACCTTGAGATAAACTAGCTTAAGCGTGAAAGAAGTCATTATTTGCTTGATAAGTGCACTCCGCGCAATTGGGATTTATACACCAAAAACATTTTCAGATAAATAAGACCGATAGCAATCGTGATCACCTGCTGTTGACTGGCAGGAGACATCCGAGGAGGAGGTGACTGTGGCTGCGTGGAATCCTCAAATGACACCAAATAATAAGTGGTTTCAAGAAGAATAACATGATTCGACCCCTCGAAATAAAAACTATGGAGAAAAAAGAGACGAAGAAATAAAGCAACCTGTTGGGAAGCAGAAGGACCTGGACCAGACATCACCTGGGAAGTGCGATTCGCCAAGATCTAAACCGTTTGCAAATGTAGGCATAGCAAATTCGCTAACAACTCAAGATCACAGCAAAGCAAATGAAGCCCAACTTGTAAAGGTAAACAGCCAGGCTGAAGACAGGGGAATTTAGTCTTAATAACTGTTCCAACTTAAAGCAAAATGTGCTACGATCCTCATAAAATAGGATACAGAAATACGCAAAGGTTTATTTGGCTTCATATATATACATATATATTAAAAAAATATGAGGCATTCCTGGGTGTCCTGGGTGTTGGGCTGCGATGTATAGCGAGGAGAATCATCCACCGGCAGGGTTTCCCAAACTGATGCGAAGGAGCCAAGGGGCCCAGCTAAGAGTAAATCAATATCAGGATCCACCACCGTCACGGTATCAAGCTAGCAGCCTAGTGCCAAATCCTCGCCTGATCCCTAAGAGCGGTGAACGCCTGCGGTGGTGGCGACCTGGGGCAGACTTTAGCTAAGCTCTCCTCGGGACTCCAGGAAACAACGCGCTAAAATGCAAATTTCTGGAGAATGGAAATTATGCTGTGGTCGTACAACCAATTAAGACGAGCCATTCAAGTGCCCAAGTAGTATGCATATGTATATGCACATGTATACCTATACGTACATGCATGTGTATATATTCGTACGCATACATGCATACATAAACATATACGTGTGTATGTAAACATATACTTACATATATGCTAAAAAAGTGGAAGATCAAAAAATGTGTTTTACCGGGTGTATAAGAACTCAATCTAATCATATTATTTCATACCAAATCACACAGTTCAACTATGAGAAAAAATGGGAAGGTATTGCTTGACAAACCTGGCGGACGTGTGGATTTGAAACATTAACGCATCCGTAACCTGTCGATCCATCAGTCTGTTGCTGTTGGAAATAAAAATATAATAAAAAAACAGAAAATTTTTCAAATTTCTTGAAGTAGAAGAATACGAGAGTTTACAAACGACCACTTCACCGTCACATAAAAAACTAACCTGAATCTGCGCACCCTGCAGTAATCCCATAACAACATGTTGCTGCTGAGAAGTCGAAGTTGACTGCAGCTGACGAGATAAGCCTTCCTGATTAGGAATAGCTCTTGGCTGTAATTGAAATTTTAATAGGCCAGGACAATACATTTAATTGTGGGATACAAACTTTTATACACTGCTGTCCATTCTGCTGTGACTGGCATACGGTGCTTTGTGGTATTGGCTGTTGTTGAATAACAACATTGGCTTGACTAACGCTGGAGCTGCTTGGCTGTGATGACATCTCAATCAAAAACCATGAGCTATTGAGTACTACTTGTCAACAGTGTAAGGTCGAACATGTTCATAACCGACAATTATACAAAAGACGTACTCGTGAAGGGCGAACAGATAACTGCTGCTGAAGTAACGACGGATGATGTGTAGCTTGAGACTGCGGCAACTGATTAGCGACTGGTAAATTTCGCTGCAATAAAGTAGATTTCCCATGTGAAAATGTGTAAAAAAAATGATTAAATGAGGAAGAAACATGAGAAATCCACCTGCTGCAGAGACATAGGTGCTACGGGTGGTGGTATAGTTTGACCACCAACGGATCGAGCTTGGGCGTCATGCTAAACATGAAATATTTCTTGTACGGGAAGATGGCTCTACATTCCAAAACTAGCACGATAAAGAAGTACGAAGAAATAACCTGGAAAACTTGTTTCGTTGAACTAGATGGCAATGAACTTATGGGTATATGATGCTGCATGTGTTCCTGAGTCGGTAAAGAAGGAAAGCGCGCTGAAGATTGCCCGCCATGGGTAGGCATCGTTGAACTTTGCACATAAGAACTCTGCAAGTTTTAAGAAATACGTGACACGTTGAGAAGTATTCGCCGAAAGTCTTTATCGTTGAGGTAGTATTACGAACTGGAGGTCCATGTCCATTGTGCAGTTGAACAACGGATGGCGATGAATGGTTCGAGTAAGATGGTGAAGGATTACCAACACTGCTTGAACCGGGTGAGGGTTGTGCATCCAAGCTACTGTGTCGCATCTGAATAAACGAGACTAAAGTCTGTCTATGAATTCCAATTAGTTGAGTTTTAATGACGTCTCCACACACTCGCTTTTACATCCTTATTACACTCTTTTTAAAAAAGAACAGTTATTTTTATTTGGAGTAGTTCAAAGGCATTCATTTCACATCAAAAGATCCTAATTAAATTAAATCAAATTAAAGAACTCTATACAAGACGTGGGTAGTCAGCTTGGGATATAAACTATACCTTAAATATATAGATAAGAACGAAGCAGAAAGATAAAACTCTATGCACATGAAGAATCTACTGCTACTAAGTTAAGAAATTCTAATGCACCGCTCGGGTCATTCAATTAACACGTTTAAGGCGCTCAAACTAGGAAAGAAACACTCAGCACGTACATATGTATGTATATACGTACTACATGCACACGTATGTATATGTATTACATACGCACGTACGTGTACATATACATACTATGCATGTATGCATGCACATATATACATATACGTACATATATACACGTATACACGACGTTTCCTTCAAGAAGCCCAGCTAAGAGCAAACTAATACGAGGAACCACCACCCTCCTAGTATCAATGCCGCATTGTGGCAAATCTCCTTCTGATCCACAAAGGCTGCGACTGCACGCGGCGGTGACGACCTGGGGCAGATTTTGGCCAAGCTGTAGGGGACTCCAGGAAACCAGAACAGCTTAACAAGTCTCCAAAAAATGGTGATTACGTTGGGGTCTACACAACCAGTAAAGATGGGCCGTTCAACTACCAAGAGAGTAAGTACATACACGTATATGTATATGGTCTGAAGCTTCACGTCAAATGAATGTGCTGAATGACAAACTTTCAAAAAAAAAAACTTTTCGAACAAACCTGTACGGACTGTGGCGGAGTTGAAATTGCTAACGACGCCGGTGAATTTGGCACACCTAAATCTTGCAAATATAAGCTCTAGGACTTCTTGCTCGCCACTACTAGTAAAAACACCGAATCACAAAAGTAAATGGTCATAACGGAAGGATAGCACATCTGAGAAATAAAAATTCAAAATCCTTCAGACTTTAGCACTGTACCATTGACGGGTGACTCCCGATGGCACTGGTGGATACAAAACTAGCTGAGACAGACGAAACGGAAGACCCCCATGGTGTGGTAAAGAACACGATAGCCTCCGGAAAGGGTAATACCGCATTCGTTCCTCACTGCATACACCTGTGGTCCGGAGTTTAGGAGATATCTTAGCTTCATTATGGTTGGACTGCAAAATCGCTGTCCTTATGAATGCTCAAAATGAATGCTAAAAGGAAACATACAGTATGCTTTCAACAAAAACATGTATTTGTGTACTTGTTTCTCAAAAGAGAAAACCTATAACGTTAAAAACACTCTGCAGATGTTTTCAGCAAAAATTAAGGTCTAAGGGCAGAAATCTACGCTATGTATGAACAAAGAAACAAACTTTGGATTTGACGACCCATTTCATTTGGTCGTTTGTTAGAAGGTAGTGTTGTCACTGTGTGCGCGAACTGTCCGCGGATCTGTTCCTGTGAATGTAAGACCCCAGTGCTCTGCCGTCGTATGTCTTGCAATGGTTGTTGCTGTTGTGGTGGTACATGCCCACTCGACAAAACGACTTGAAATAAAGCACGATAAAACGTAAACACTAAACGTCTCTCAGAAACTAATAATGAGCACGTAATATAACGAAATACAACTTAATAAACATACCAGACTGGGTCTTCTGCTGTGGTGAAAGCATTTGCTGACTAAGTGGAGACTGAGTGGACGCAGGAGATGACTGTGGTATAGGTGAGGACATCACCTAAGATTTAAACAATTGGACTGTAGGGTAAAAGGCAGGACTGTAGGGTAAAAGGCACCTAATGGCTCCACACTGACAAAGAACGGTATGAACAGAAAATATTAAACCATTTGGCACACTACATTACTGGAAAAACTTGTAGACCTTTCATCTTAAATAAGATGGACAAATCACGTCTATTAAGTTAACAATTTTCTCCGCTCCTATTCTTGTAACTCTCTTTAGATGACTGAAGCACTCCATGTACCTCTGACTTTGCCTTGTGTGTTAAGCTGTCTTTACTCTGTCTTTCTTTGTCTTAAATGGAACCTTAGCCTCATGGATTAGTTGAAGTAGTTATGCTGCTTAACGTCTTATAATGACTTCATATACAAGTCGAATAAAGGATTACCTTCCATTTCTCTTATAAGTGAAATTCATGTTTAATAAAGATATGAAGTAAGAAATGCAATACAAGAACGAACAACTAGTACTTCTGTTACTAGTTACTTGGAAGTTTTACTACTTTCTAAATTCCATTCTTCATTTGATATTCTATACCTCGAGAATTCGACGTTTAACCCATCATCTAAAGTCAATATGAGAACAACGTTGACCAACATTCCTACAAAAAAGAAGCACGAATAAACATTTTGCAAGTCCTACATCTCACACTCCTTCACGCTCCCATCTAATACCGTAATATTTGCAACATTTCGAAGCGTATTAATACTTCACAATGAAGCAACGATGAAGTACTTTTTCCTATCTGTGTAGTCTTTCATATTTTACAGCACGTTATTTTCATAGCAAGTACTGAAACACTTTTAATTGACAGTTTTTCAAGAAGTAAAACGAAAAATTGCTAACCTGACTGCTTAAACTAGAAGCATAACTGTGATGCACAGAAGATATTCCTGCAAGGGGATCGAGGCGAGGTGGAGGTAATGTCAACGGAGGAAGTGCACCAACAGAAGTGGTTCCTGATGGGATTCTCCCAGTTGTCGGTAGCCGGGAATCCGGTTCCGACATTGACTAAACATAGTGGTAAAAGTAGGGAAATTGCTATTAATCATCGATGAATGCGTTCCCAAACAAACTTTACGCTGCTAAGCAAACGAATTACCACTAGTACCAAAAGTCAACAGGCAAAAATTGTATTAAGGAGATATATATATGTCATTTATCACCACTAAAGACTAACAGTGCTGACAGAATGGGCCCAGGATTCACACTTTCATATCACATCACGATCTAGAACTATCCAGACATGAAGAAGGCTTTGTAAAAAAGTAATCCTTCACATTACAGATAATATCACTTTACATTACAATATAACACTCACAGTGAGAAGATCAAATAACTTTATGGGTCACAACTAATAAACAGTAACCAAACAGATAGACTTTCGATGGAACAACTAGGCCCAGCGCAATATCTTGTGATGGTAATAGAATGAACCGCTATGACTGAACAGCACGAACGAGTAAAAGCTTCTCAGCTCGACGGAAATCCTTCTAAAAGGGAAAAAGCTTATACTGGTAAGTTACTCGACAAAAAATAAGTGACTTAGGGTCTCAAACAAACTGAAATCAATAAGGAGATTTGTGCGCATAGCGCACAATTCGTTAAGATGCACGCCTAAATAAGACCTTAAAAATCGGTCTATCGATATGAGGAGCAAAAGAACTGATCCATACAAATTCTCCAGGAACTTCCAGTAAGCATAGCTATATTGAAACGATATGAAATCTTTTTCGAGGAACGTCACTACACAAGACACATAAAATGAGGGTTAGAGTTCGTTTTTTGGCGTCTTGTAGAAGAAAATGAGGTGTACACGGTGGAGACTCCCGAGAAACCCCACTCGAGAAGACGCTCGTTGCGAAATGACATGAAGTTAGAGCACGTTATTTCCCTAACGGTAGTGTTTCAATCCTTGATTCATATCCTGCTTATGAGAAAATTAGTCTGCTCTACTGGAAAAACGTGGATTCTACATTTCATCCGTATCGAGAAGAAAGCATTGAATACCTATGTCGATTAGTTATCGTCACACGAATGTGAACGGTTGTCAAATTCCTAGACAAAAGCTTTTCGAGGGTTCCGTAGCAAAACAACGGGAAGTCATGTCGATGTAACTAGAACTTGATGATTTTTGTTGATGAATAGTCGGTTGCAGAATTTTTACCAACAAATACAAGTAATGAAGTATCAGGAGAGTTAGACTGAAGAGGCTGAAGCGGAACAATCGAATAAAACTCTCTTCATTCCATAGCAAGAAAGCATCAGTCGATCCGGCTAGAATGCTCTACGGCTAGGTGATCGCAACGCAGCCGCGCGCAATCGACTTTGGGTGAACAGTTTAAGATCCCGGAATTTTAGGGAAACCATCGGTGTGTTTTCGTTTTCATCTACTTTTCAAATTTTTTTTCTGCTTAGAAATGAGAACGTACGGGTTCAGAGAGTGATGCGTCGTGGCGTACCGCATCATCACTCAGGACCAATTCCAACATCTTTGGGTCTTGCTTTTCCAACATGTGTCACCGAGGCCTTAATTCAAGTAAGTCGTGTGGACCGTCTTGTCCTCGGCTCGTTTATCAAACGTTTTAGTAGAATCTGCACATTTTAACATGTGCCTACGAGGCCTTAAGGAAATCTTAGGGACCGTTTTATTTTCAGTCCGTTTTTAAAACTTTCCAGTTGAATCTAGATATTTCAGGTTTCGAAGCATGTACGGCTGTCTAGTCATGGGAGGAACCGACCAGCTTTGATCAAAAATAATGATCTGCAACTTCTTATTGACAATGAAATATTCTGTCTTAGCTCTGACCGGAAGAGTTCACGCCTCTCGAAGCTCCAAGAATTCACGCTGATTATTTGTCTCGGGCGTTTCTTTGAAGTGAGTCAGCTACTTATTTATTTCTGCGTTATACAAGGAGTTTATAAAATGCAATCCAGTGTGTTTGTTTTTTTTTATCAGCGTTTTGATATGAGGTCGGTTAGGTTGCTCTAAGCTTTCTATGTGAACAACGCTTAAGAACATTTTGATGGCGTATGCTTATTCTGTGAAGGAATTCCACTCATGATATGACTTTTCTTTTGCCCGTTTTATAATCTTACTACTTACCACGACCCTGGATGGATGAGAGGCTTAGTTAGCCCGGCGTCAGATCGAGCCAGAACCGCGCTCGTAACGAACGACATCGCGGCTACTACGCTTCTGCCCGTATTTCGTATCTAGTCAAACTTTGTTCCCCCACAATTTTGGTTGAAGCTGATGTTGTTGTGTGTTTGTGAGTTGTGCTATTTTGTGAAGGTTTCTTGTTCTCCTAGATACATTTGTTTTATTTGGGAGAACTAATTTTTATTCTACCTTATTCACCTCCAGTCTTCATTGTGCAATCTGTGCTCAGAGCACCTTCGCAGTTTTTAACTTGCTGGTAAAGAAAATCACCAAAGGCTATTGAAAAGATATCCTCTAATAAGGCTCATGCAGTGCAATTGTGGGAAGCGCTCTGCAATACACATGGGATCGAACCACACACGCAAAACTCACCAAGCATTCCATCGCTCCAGGGTCGGCAAATTAGTATCATACTTGTCTGAGAGTATAGTAGCACTAGCTTGATACATCGATAAGATACCGCGAGTCATTGTGGAAGCCAGATATGCATTCAATCACCTCCGACGATACTTAACGAAGTCGAATGCATGACTCATTTCTCAGGGATTGATCAACGCGAAGAGCTTTATCGTTTATTTACTCATTCTCGCCAATTGAACCAACTTGGGTACTTAGTTTCACGGCAACGTGGCCCAGAAAAATTTCCCGTCGGTCATGGAAACCATTGTCTGTTGCGCCATCTGTGGTTATTTATTTTCGTTACCGAAGAATAAAGACCAAAATAAGCCCATATGATGTTTTTGAAATAGTACCCAGGATCGACTTTCTACTAACCTCAGCATTGGATTATGAATTCGTCGTTTTCTCTCTCAGCAATCGCGATGTTAAACTGCATACGTTTACTTCCATACTATAACACATACAACACAATCGTAGCTGAGGTTTCGGCAGAATCGCCTTCTTCAATCGATGTTTTTTGAATTGAATTTTTTCACTATTTAGGTTTTTGAACGTTCCAAATGTCCGCAACCATAATAGATCGAGACACTTCCTCTGCCACACCAGCTAGTTTCAGGAGCGTGACGAGATAAATAAATATGCGTACTTTGAAGTATTGTTTCTCGGGAGAGAAGGGGAATCTTATGTCCATGAGCATCGGCTCCGTCTTCTTTATAGACTGGCGTTATATGCATTGCAACATCCTGTTTTTCAACTTTATTCTCAGATATCCCTTTGGCTGTCGAAGGTTAGTATGTGTTTTTACATTATCGTTATTTATTCAATTGTTCTACTTGGAGAGTTAAACATGTTACTGTAAGAGCTGCAACTAGAGTATGTTAGGTCGGGAACACCAAATCGTATGCTGAAGACTTAGTCGCTGTTCTCGCCGAGCATTATCTCAGATCAAGTGACTCGAATATTGTAAGTTTTTATTTCAATAGATTGTTACGGTTTCTTTAAACAACTTTTTACTGAATGGCTTTAAGGACAACCAATGCTTTAGACAGCTGATTGATTTCCATATTAATTGATTCCCACCTGTATCACCTGTTCTCTTGTTGGTCAGGTAATTCGTGTAAGTCGCACATTAAAGTTGTCCAGTGAGCACCAATCGTTCGAGTGGCGCTAAAAACATCGCTTTACATCACGTGGAACCTAACCGCTGGTAACTATTGTCCATCAGTTGTTCTACAAGATGAACGGTGTATGCGGCAGCTTCCCAGATTCTCCCTCCTCACCGTGGAGCGTGACATCTCCTCTTCGTCTTGCATGTCAGAAGAAAAACTCGATTTGTTCTGTTGATGAAGAGTTCGTTCGATAGCGTTTCTAGTACTTTTATTCGTTAGTGTAACTCCATGGTTCGCAGACATGTATTAAGCCAGCAAGAGCGTTAGAATCTAGATGGGCGTAGAGCCGGATGTTTTTTTCTTGACCCCTTCGTCGGTGCTGTCATAAGCTTTTCAAGGCGCTACATTCGTCGTTCCTCATCTATAACTGCTATAAAAATTACATCATCAGCGAAGTGACAGTGGGGTAGCTTCTAGCTGTCGAATTCACTTCCTTGTTGTTCTATTTCAATTTGCGTGACGTTTTCGAAAGTGGGAAGAAATAATTTTGGCAAGTTGGTGTTACATAGATATTTTTCTATGTATTTTAAATGACAAAGTCAAAGCGGGCGTTGCGACGATCTTTTGAGCTTCTGGATCTTCAGTCAGTCCTTCTTTTCTTCTCGTAATACCTTTTTCGCTTCTCCGCATATTTATTTATATGATCTTAAAAAGTGGGACGCACTAGTAACATCACGGCTCTGAGGAAGACGAAATCGCCGAAATGTCAACCATCGGCCAACAACACCAACAAAAACAACAACGACAACGACAACGAAGACCTATAGCAATCTCGCATCAGTTAAAGAAGATCAGTTTATAAGATCATATAAATAAATATTGTAAGTCCGATTAGCTGGAGATTGCTTGAGCATTGTATAGTTCCACAGTGGAGTATTACCTAGGTTTTCCGTGGAGATCGAGGTCCGTCCGTATCCGGATTTTTTTAGCATGGTGTTCGTTAAGTCGACTTGGTTTCGTGTCAATTTTAACCGCCAAGGCACTAGCTTTACGAAGAATTTGAGTTTCGTTGCCTGTATTGCAAGGTTTCATGAAAATAATTTTGCGGTAAGCAGTTGATGATCTGATCACGTGTAACGTTTGAGCACAATTAAGACATCGTTTAGGCAAAATCTCTGATTGACAATGATATAGCAGATTTCATTGTTTTCAACTAGGAGGTTACTATGTCCGACGCCGAGAAGTGAGCTACTGAAATCATGAGTTGTGATGAAGTATCGCCATCGTTATTCTGAAATCACGTAGTGTTATTCCTTTTTCGCTAAATTATAGTCTTTGGATCTTAATGATAAGTTTCTCAAACGTTGTTCTATACCCACTCTTGGCGTTCTAGTTTCTGATCGTAACGTGACACCTGGACAGAAGCAATGGAAAATAAAGTATGAAATTGGCTGTTATTCTAGCAGTGAGGATAAGAAGACATCTCAATTTCGCGTCGTTTGTTATTTAGAAGACTTTGTGTTAATGGTGAAGCACGTATTAACATGGAGAAATCTTTCAACCGCTTCTCTATGACGAGTAGATTATATTTATGAAAAGGAATTTGGTTTCGTCATAGGTTTACATTCAGAATGAAAAAATGAATTTCACACTATTAGGAAACAATTTTGAGAAATGTACTACTGCATTGCAGTACGAGTACCTACTACCATTGGAAACAGCCTGTCCGGAATTCACAGTATTTTTTGTTGGTTATGCCACACGTTTTATGCCTATAAATCGACCTATGGCTGCTGTTTTCGCTAGCTATATAAATGCAAACCCAGGATACTTCCTTAAAGGATTTAGAGATTCTCCGCATCTGGCTGACATATTCCGCTCTGAGGTACAACATTAGTGTATTTTACTTATATTTTCGACTTTGATTTATTGTTGTCGTCATTTCTAACGCAAGTTGTTTCGTTTTCAGGTTTCGTCGTTTTCTCTCTTAACAATCGCGATGTTGTTAAACAGCATACGTTTACTTCCATACAATGACACACTTACAACACAATCGTAGCTGACGTTTCGGCAGAATCGCCTTCTTCAGAGCCTGGAATGGTACACCAATACGCAAATTACTAGGTCAAACACCTCAACAGCACAAACAGAAAGATGAAAATCTGAGCGATAATTACAAGATCTACGGCTTTTCGAAAAAACCCACCAGTTTTTTATTTGTCTTCCATCGAGGAAGAACAGCCACTCAAAGTCGCATATGGCTGACGACTGCAGCACTCCCAATCAGCGATCGATACGAAGGTAAGGGGGAGATCCCGCGTAATCTCGGGGCATTCCTCCCTGCTATTCATTGTGGGATTTTTGGCATTTATCCAAAAAGCCTCGAGGAGTTTGCGCGTTGTTGTTTTAGTATCCCGTGCGAGGATACCGACTTTTATATCAAAATCGTTTCCGTTATGCCTTTGTATCCTATGCGTCCCTAGTGGCGTGCCTTGTCTTGCTTTTCGTTTGCCACCTAGGTGTTCTTTTATGCGGATACATAAAGGTCTGCCCGTTTCGCCAATATATTCGTATCCGCAAGTACTGAAAGGGATCAAGTATATCGTGCCTGAACTCCTACAGTCACCGTCCCTGCCATAGGGGCAAATTACGCAATTTTGAGTTTCATATAGACGATCATACAAGCGGTTACGAACTAACTGGCGACGAAGAGTATTCGGTGGTATTTCAGTTATCACTACCGATTCCTCTAGATCTGCCCTTCTTAAGCATCGTTTCATCGCTGCCCATATTTCATCGCTAATGAAGGGCAAAATAAACGGGACCTTGTTTTGGCCAAACAGTTCCTTTTGGAGCGTCGCTCTCCCTCGAAACTTATGGGGTTACAATTTCGTAGACATTGGAGATGGCCCGAGCCAAGTCGCGCGATTCTTCCCTTAGTTCCCTACTTGTGCACACAGAGGTGGCTGTTTGAACCATGTTTCTCACAAGCGCCCTCTTTGTGTGTGAAGGGTGAAAAGAAAAGGAGTGAACAAGGATGTTTTTGTTACTTGGTTTTCGGTACCACTTTGTCATGTAGCCGCTACCTGACAAGTTAATTTGAACGTTTAAAAACAGGAGCTAGTCGTCCTTCGGTTTCTCCCGGGTGAACCTGATGTGCTCTGATTGCTCCTTCAATAATTCAAAGCATTGGTCCATCTCCTCCCGTGTAGAGAAGACGACAAAACAATCGTTTATTTATCTGCAGTAGAGTAGCGGTCGGAGACCGAGAACGGGGGCTTCCACTCTAGACATAAACGCAATGGCAAGGCTTGGTGCCAGTCGCTGCCCCATTGCCAGCCCCCTTATTTGCGCGTAGTATTTCCCAGACCATCTGAAAATCGAGCAGTTCAGGCACTCCTTTGAGAGAGCATGAGCTGCTGGTTGGATAAGCCATGCATTTTTATTTTTCCTTCATGTTCAACAAGAAGTTCGAAGATGGCTTGCATTGCGGAGTCATTCAATACGTTGGTGTAGAGCGCGGTAACGTCGAACGACTCCATCACGCACACGTTATTAGGAGACGCGTGACGTAGACGTTCTAGGAATATTTGGGTGTTCGTGAGGTGGGCTGGAATGTGGTTAAGCAACTGGGTTAGTATTAGGCTTAAGAACCAGGTTATTCTATCCTGTCTACACAGCTGATGATGGGTCTAACCTTGAATGATGATGGATTGGTTGACGCAACATCATCAGAAGATACCAACTTATGTGTCTTAATAAGTAGGTATAAGACGGGACATGTTGGTTTATTGATCTTCAGGTGTGAAATAACCGATGATTTAAAGCCCTCAGCCTTTGCCACGCTGACCAATTGCTCATTTAACTTCCGGTAATGATGTTTGTATTCCTTTTCAGAGGATGGGCCATATAGGAAAGCATCACTAAGATGTTACTCCGTTATCTTCTGTTTGCGCTGTTGAAGTGTTTGACCTAGTAAGTTCAGTATTGGTGTACCCTTCCAGGCTCTGAAGAAGGCGATTCTGCGGAAACGTCGGCTACGATTGTGTTGTGTGTTATTGTATGGATGTAAACGTATGCTGTTTAACAACCTTGCGATTGCTAAGAGAGAAAACGACGAATTCATAATTCAATGCCGAGGTTAATAGAAAGTCGAGCCGCATACTATTACAAAATGTTTTCAGGTTTTTCCAAAAATGCTCACATATCTTCTGAAGCTGGACTGCGAGCCATCATCAGATCAAGAAGCTTTGAATTATCACACTGCTGTTCTAGTATTATTGGATAAGTGGAACACTAATATTAAAAGGCCATTAGATATGAGTATGTTCATTTTGGAAATCTTCGTTATGATTTTTTGCAAATGTACTATGATCACCAATGCGACTACAGATGATAATGTGCGTTAATGCGTTGAAATGCCTTATCGTGAACTTTTTTATAGGACAGCTCACCTTTGTACAATTAGTTTGGATTAATGACGCGTTGCCATGTATTGGTAGCCGGTTAAGAAACGAGCTATGAAATCCATTTACTTCATTTTAGACACATAAATCAGAGGACTAGCGTATCTACTGCGATGGTTGAATTATAACATTCAGGCGTAAACAAAGTATGAAGCGTTCAGCGTTGTTCATTCTCATAAGGTTACGCAATGCATTCAACTTCATCTGTCATCCTAGAGGTGGTTGAATGCAAAGCTGCTTATGCAATGACTCGTAGGGGCCTGCCAGTGAATCACGTTTCGTGGTTTAGGTGTTTTTCGCCTTGTTATTCTCCTGAACAAATCTGGTACAAATTTAGTAAACATGTATGTAAGTTGCCTTGTGCCGACCAGAGATCTAAACTCTTTCTCTCATATCACAGTGGAATCAAAATTCAGTGGTGCTGATGTTTTCGTGAATGTGCTTGGCAATGAACGTCGATTCCTTTAAGCAATTAACGACCGTAATCGGACGTTTATGGTTAAAACTATGTACACTAACACCAGCTTTGATACGTGTTCGGCGAACATCAAAGTGTAAAGAGGACGAGATCGAAATATTCTATATGGGCTTGGAAAGGCACAAGGAAAATTATACTTCCTTCTTGAATGTGGTCTTCAGTGACTAAACCACCATAATCTTAACCTTTTTATTTACTGCCTATTCTTTTTAATGGCAGGGAATGTTGCAAAATATAACCTCTATAATGCTGAGATATTTGCAAAACTCCGGACCACAGGTGTCTGCGGTTTGGAAAGAACGCTATTATTCTGAGAAACAGGCGTAACGAATGACCCGCATGGTGTGGTGGTGAACACGTTACTCTCCGGAAAAGATAATAGCCCGTTCATTCCGCACCACAGACATCTGCGGTCCGGAGTTTGATCTCAATAAAACGAAGAATTTCACGGCGCTGGGATAATGCGAACAGATCCTGTGTTTAACGTAATTAACAACGTAATAAGCCGTAATTCTAGAAGCTTTTGAAAGTTAGACGTGGGTGTCACCTAGTGATGACTGTTATAAGTAAACAGGTCAAATCACAGTGTCGTGTGTAGCAGTGCTTGGAGGCGCCACTGCGACGCGCACGTGAAATGCGTCCATGACCCACCGATCCTTCCATCCCTCCGGGGTTGGCAAATTGGTATCAGACTTGTCTGGGAGGATATCAACACTGGCTCGATACATCGGCAGGCCAACGCGAGTCATTGTAAAGGCCAGATATGCATTCAGTCACCTCCAATGATACTTAATGAAGTCGAATGCGTGGCGCACCCTCAGGGATTGATCAACGCCGAGAGCTTTCAGAGCTTTAGGTAAAACCATGTTCAGCTTCAATTCTGATCCCTTTCTATGGTGGGAGCACAAGAGCCACCAATCTGTGTCATAGCGGGGACAGTAGATGGAGTTAATGCAACGATGTTCTCTTCCGAATTTCAGCCATAGTTCCGGTTAAGGTTCGTGCTGCATCCATTTCAGAAAGAATCACTCCTTAAAATTGTCAATGAATAAGTGGATCATGTCCAAAACCAGAGTATGGTTTTGCTCCTATGCTGGTCTTCGCTATCATTTCTTCGTCCACGATATGTGCTTCACTCGTATAATTATCTCATCTGTTGTTAGTTGTTTTCGACTCTGCGAGAAGTTATATCAGGCAATAGGTGACAAGTGCTTGTATTTGTATGCGCTTCAACGTACATTCATCACTACTATTGTTAGACTCAGAATATTTTCCACTCGTCTATTCTTCGCCATTTTCGTCTATATTTGTCGTTTGATGGCGCTTTGCACGGTCGTCCTGTCTTAAACCGAAACGTTGAGCATTTGAAGCTGCGTATAGAGTTTATCGAATTAGCTACTAACTCGATTGCTCACCTTGTGAATTCTTATCATAGGAGGAAGTTAGGATCGCCTTTCAGTCTATTTTGCTACTCTTCTTCTTCATCTGTTGTCGACTATTTTAATTACATATACGACCGATACTTTTGAAGTGTATCTTAAAACTAAACTCCAAAACACTAAAACTAAAACTTAAAAAAACTTGACTAAAACTATCTTAAAGCTCGAGGACGCAGTGATTTCCGAGTATACTTCATGTACAGTTAGTCTACATATTGTGTATGTGCCACGGATGTCCCTCATATGAGGGATCAAGAGGCGGTTAGTCGCGAGGCTACGTGGTGCGTCCCCAGGTGACGGAGAGGGGTTAATCGCAGACCAAAAGTGACCTTTGCTTCCCTGAGACGCAGGTGGATCCAGGGGATGGACTCCTTGTTTCTGCTGCTCCGATTCGGCACACACTTTCTGGATTTGCTAGGCGTATTCATGCATGCGTGTGTGGGTGCGTTCTCGCTTTATGCGGATTGTATTCTACGAGTCAGCTCGGCCAAAAGCCTGCAATCAAGTGACAGGGAAGTATATGGGAGGCGGTTAGGAGTCGCCTCCAACAAATAAGCTCCATATCCACTCTGGGAGAGCATGGCAAGCTATCCGTGAGTATTACCAGCCTCCCACGTACAGAGCTCAACAAGTTATACGTGGGTATCAAATATGCTAAATACAGTTTAAAAAATGGGCCTCATTCCCCTAGCCCCGAATGAGCCCCCAATTTCGCAGCGTTGGGTAGGACGATCAAGAACTATGGTGACGATCTGTGCTTAAAATGCACGTACACTTGCATCAGAGTCCTCGTTAGAGGACTTGCTCATGCAAGCAAGAATGTTAAGGTACGACGTAATCGGCCTGGACGAGACGAGACGACGCCACCCATTCAACGCTGTCTATGACACAGTTCCTCGGAACATGAAACAGTAGTAGAGGCGTAGGCGGTGTCGGCGATCTCGTCAACACGAGTTTGTCCATGAACATCGATTCATTCCAACAGCTTACAACCCTAATCGGACGTTTACGATTAAAAAGATGTGGATCAATATCGGTTTGACAATCTTCGTCGTTTACGCGCCAAAATCAAACTATGACGAAGAAGAAGTCGAAGCGTTCTACATGGACTTGGAGAGGTTCTACAGAGAAGACCGTACATTCTTCAAGGTCATCATTGGAGAATTCAATGCCAAGATCGGACCAAGAAGATCGTCTGAGGAACGTCACATTGGGACCCATGGATTAGAATGGAACGAACAGGGTGAGCGGCTCTTTGAGTTTATCATGGCGACCAAAATCATCCATGGTAACTCGGAATTCCAGAAGCCTCACCGTCAACGATGGACGTGGGAATCTCCCAATGAAGAGTACCATAACGAAACAGACCACATCATAGTAAATAGGAGGTTTTGCCTAACCGATGTCGCTGTTGTCCCAAAATTTTACACCGGATCAGACCACCGTCTCCTTCGTGCATGATTTTATTTTTCACGGAAAGGAGAAAAAGCCGCAAAATTCAAAAACCGAAGTCCCAGAACCACCACAAACTGGGACTTATTCAACTCATTTGTCGGCTGTTGAGAAGATGCCGTTGTCGACAACATCGACGAGGAATACGATTGGCTCACTGAACATCACGTTAGCGCCATGAAAGCTGAGAGTTCGAAAGTCACCAAGAGACGTCTGTCTCCAGAATCTCTCGAGCTAATACTCCAGCGTGGACTCGCAGGAGCTGCAGGCAACCGCGAACTAACGTCCGAGCTTGCGAAACAATGCAGACA
>MQTX01000045.1:1533308-1621438 GCA_009735665.1 Angiostrongylus cantonensis
CGAGCGAGCTTTTTTTTGACATTCGTGAACATCGTATTGTTGGGTACATCTGGGAGTTTTTCCGAATTTTATCCTTTTATACAACGACTTATTAAGTACACTGCATGCTTGTAGTACGGCTTTCGTTGGCTATTATTGCATTCAAGTCACATTCTTTGCGCTTGCTAAGCTTCGTCAAAGGACTGCTTTGACTAGAAGAACATGAAAAGCCTATTACCCTTTGGTGGTCTCACGTTAACAAAAAGATGTCTGCAAAAGAACTATCCATCACATCGACTGGCTTTTCTTTTCTAACCCCAAGAATCTTTTTCTTTATAAATTCTTTCTAGTAATTTCCTTTATATTGCGTATTTTCTTCGATTCTCTTGACCAAACAAATTCCGGCTTGCGATGCCGATTTCTTTCACTGTTCTTTATTTCCACTTCTTATAAAAATCGTTTCGAGTGCTGGCATTCGCGGGCTAAAGGTGAACAACACCAAACATTAACGTGCCTGCGGAGCACGTGATAATAGATGTTGTCGTGGTTCCCAATTTCTGACATTTCGTATGGTATGTATGATACTTTTTGTCATATACTTTTATCCCTTACGTAGCAATCACATTACTTTCAGCATTTATATGTTTCGCAATTTATTTTGTATCTATTTCGGAATGTTTTATACGACCCCATTTCGTGCGAGAACTGTGAGAAACATCTTTTTTGTGAAGAATATATCGATTAAGTACTAGAAGTGTGGTAAAAAAGCTTTCTGTGGAAAAGGAAACCACTAAGAAGCAAATGTGCTGGATGCAATGGTTGTCGTCCACTTTGTACCCCAATCTACACTCATGTTTAGCTATTAGCATATCTCGGGATTATTTTTTAACCCATTGATCAATCACAGCACTTAATGGGGGCCTTTACGGACTTTTAGGCTTTTTTTAGTAGTAAGGAATAATTTTTTAATAACCAGACGGCTTTTGGAGTTGTGAGCATTACATGGTTGTAGATGAGACTTTTCTCTATGGTTGTTATGTATGCTACAATTTACTAGGCTTTATGCATCATGTAATGTCAATGTTTCGATGCTTTGTGGCGTATGTTGGGTCCATTTCAATATTTTCTCTACCCACGCGTTCAATAAACAGCTATAATTCATCATGGCAACTAAAATGCAGTTGTAGTTAATTTCTTGTCAAATTATCGGTCAATGACCTTGTTTGTCGGCAAAATGGTGGTGTTTTGTAAGTTATTAAGCGCAGAGAATGACTTTCCTGGCCTCACACCTACATTGGTCTCTTTTTGATTAGCTATCAAATGAATTGCCCACTGCCACGTGTGTACTCCATAGCGTATATATCGTCCGTTATGGATTAACATAGTGACGGCCCCGGTGCATCACAAGTGTATGATATTACCTGTATGACCTATCGCACTTCTAATCGTTGAATGACTTGAGCAGACGCCAGTATATCTTCCACTGTAACGGGCAAGAATAGCCAACCGAAAAATTCGATCACTAACGGCTCTTATGCATCATTTGCCGATCGCACATGTTAGTTATCAATCCCAGCTTATTGAAAGTTCTCAAAGCCGCTTGCTTTCTCTTGCTTAACCCCGGTGCTAAGTTTTTAATCCTGTTGATTTTTCGACGTATATTGGCGTAGCTGGAGCATTTGGAGACATTCTTGCTGTTGAGCGTAAATGAGGCATACGAAATTAATCCGCTCCTCATGAGCGTCGTTTTTGTGATGTTTAGTCGAAGAACATTCTTTCCACAGGTTTTCGTGAAGTCGGCAAGCATTCATTCCGCCTAGCTTTTTTTTTTTTTGTTATAAGAACGATGTCGTCTTCAAAGCAAAGATGGTGTAATTGCCGACCATCGTTTTTCACTCCCACATTATCCCATTCCAATGTTCGCATGGCGTTCTGGAGGGTGGCGCTGAATAATTTTGGCGAGATGGTATCGCCTTGCCTCACTCCTCTTTTGACGTCAACGTTAATATCGTTGTAAAATGGTAAAATCTTGGTTGCGAAATTTTTGTACAACTCACCAAGAATCCTTACGTACTGAGTAGGAACTCCTTGACTACCAAGGGCTTCCATGACTGCTTTATCTCAGTTGAATCAAAGGCCTTCTGTAAGTCGATGAAAATATGACAGAGCGGTCTTTTGTACTCTCGCGATACTTCGATGAGCCTTGTTATCGTGTGAGTGTGGTCCATCGTACTAAATCCTTTTCGGAACCCTGCTCGATCACATGGCTCTCCTTCGTCCAGTGTTCTGTCAGTCCTGTTTAGGATGACTAGAATGAAAAGTTTGTGGACGACAGGCAGCAAGCAAATTGGGCGATAGTTGCCTATATCGTGTAGGTCACCCTTCTTGAACAATAACACGGTGGTCTTCCACCGAGTAGGGACCTTGCATTCAGACAGGTAACGTGTGAATAGCCGAGCCAGTGTGTTTAGGACGACTGGCGGAAGGTTCTTGAGATGTTCTGATCTTATCCTGTGGTTTGATTTTTCACCGACGAAATGGCATGTCGGATTTCAGAAGGGATAACCGGTGGTCCAACATATTCGTCCTCTTTTATTTCATATGATGGGGGTTGTACGTGACTATCGAAGAGATCTGAGTAGTATTCGTGATTGTCTCCTTTTATCCTTTATAAAAATAAGATTTTGTTCCAGCTCAACGGCACAGAGATCTCGGCTGTACAAGGTGCCTTGGCATGATGAGTAGTGAGTTGACCATCTGACAAGCCGTTTTGACAAGTCCAACAAATAAACTGGTCTTATACAACTTGTTATGATCATGCTTCTATTGTCTTCAAGTGAAAATGGGTGAACAGCCCTTCAAATCTGATATTCGGCAGAGTTTCGAATCCAATAAGAATTTGTCCAAAGGTTCGTAAACTCTTTGTACCCTACTGTCCCCATGATAGATCGATCTAACAGTAGCTCGCCGTTGGAGTTGTTATGGTTAACGCGACACGATGTAATTCTTTTGTTTCTGGCCGAATGTTAACGTTGTAGCTTTGAAATGACAACATTATATTTTGAAGCAAATTTTTATTGAGCTTAAGAAATTACATATACAGTGCACAATGTTTTCACTTTTTATTTTCCTTCTAGAAGCAGTTGATTGATGATGTGATTAATGCTGGAGTTAATCTGCTGCCGTTTAGTCAGAAACGTTCAACTTGGATTTCTAAACGTTAAAGGTTATACGATGGAATACATTTTGTTATAGAACTAAAAGAAAAGAGAGCAGAATAGAGTACCATTTGCATTTCATATCTAAACCATAACGGGAGAAAGAGAAACTGCTTTAGGACAGCAAGAAAGTATACAAAGAAATATAGGGTGACATCGAACTGTTGTTGCAAGGAAATACACTCTTGTGAGAGTGTCTTTTCGGTCATGTTCCATTTGTGGAATTTTCGCCACATGACTTGTTTCTAAACGTTTTTAGAAAAGCATTATTTCAAATACGATGTGGATGTGGAACTGACTTCATCTGGTCTTCTGCTTCTAGTGACGTAATTATCGTTTCTTCTAATATATATATATATATATATACATATATAGGCGTTGGAGAGTTTACTCAAGCTTGGTATATAGTTGTCGATGTTGTTGTTATTGCTACGGTTCAATGGCTAACGTTTTGGCGTCTTGGCCTTCTTCAGAGCCGTGTTGTTCTGTGTGGGACCACCTGTGTGTTGTTGTTAAATGTCCCACGAAATCTTTTAGTGATATATTTCAAGGATTCAAAGTGCACATCTTCATTCTATCTGTTTCTGGTACGATCCTTTGGTACTGAGATGTCAGCAAACTCTTACCTTTCTTTGGTTCTGAGATGTTAGGGACCTCGTGCATAGCATATCGCTGCACATCACGGGATTTTCAAATGTACGTGGTCGATGCAATGCTTAAAAATTTGCGAAATTTTGTTTTAGAATTTAGGCTATCATTACACGTGTTGGAATGTATACATTTATTAAGCGTTTAAAAAAAGAACATAACCAGCTTTCCTCTAAAATTTATTGTAAGCCATCCCTTTATTCAGCAGTTCACGTATCAACTGTTTTTTCGTGAGACATTTCTGTTATATTTTAAGATAGTCGGAGTGCTCTTGCTGAATGTATTTGGATCTGCTATTGATGTCGCCCGAAGATTGATAGACGAGGCACGTAATATAGAAGACTTTCGACAGCTGGCAAAACTTTTCCAACTTTATAAGACTGAAAAAACTGAGGATTGAAAAGATGATAATAGGATGTTCTTGTTTTTCTTGTTGTGCTGTTTATCGTTCTTCAAACAATTAGGTCGTTTAGCTTCATCTAACAACCCTGAGTAATATTTTCGTTTCCCTTTAGTGATTTCTTAAAATGCTTTCTGAGGTGTAGGGTTGTTCAGAAGCCCTATATTTCTATGTCTCAATATTCTTACCGATTTGTAGCCGTTGTTACTAAGAGTTGTTGTAATTTTAATTTTGTTGAACTTTAGGATTTTTGTTACCGTTGCACTATCCATGTCAAAAAAAAAACTAATGAAATTTTTAAAATAAGGGAAAAATGTGGTTTATTGGATGGATTTGTTGTAGAAGTATATTTCTAGATGGATCTTTCACAATACACAACGTTGTCCGGAGTTTCAGGTGAATGGTGGGTACTATCCTTCAATAGCTTTCGATTCTTTAGTTCTCGAAGCTTTCTAAACCCCCTTCTACAAGGCTTTGAAGTAGCAAATGTTCATTTTCTCTGTTCGTCAACAAAACTTTTCTGGAATCGACGAGAAGCCAACATGAGATGCCTTTTAACTGCTCATAATTGCTTAATACAGGAGTTGCAGCCTCCTGTTGAATGGTAGAAATCGGGGAGCCCTATGATCGTTGTGAAGGGCACGTGTGGCCCAGTGGTCAGAGGCGCCGTAGAAGACGCACGTTGAGCTGATCTCCGGGCCCATGACCCACTAGGCCTTCCATCCTTCCGGAGTCGGCAAATTGGTACCAGACTTGTCTGGGAGGATAGCTGGTTCGATACATCAGTACGCCACCACGAGTCATTGCAAAAGCCAGATATGCATTCAATCACCTCCAAACAATGCTTAATGAAGTCGAATGCATGGCGCAGGTCTCAGGGATTGATCAACGTTGGGAGGTTTATCCCTTATCCTTTTATGGTCATCGTTGAACGGTTTCGTATGGCTGTTCTGCAAAAGTCCAGTTGCGCTATGTAGATTTCTTGCTACTACAAAAAAATCTGTGATGGTTCTCCTCGTTCCTTAACATTTTTTGTAAATCAATTTTTTGCTGCACCGTTTTGTTGTTGACATAAAACGATAAAGGATAAAGCTCTACGCGTTGATCAATCCCTGAGGGATGCGCCATGCATTCGACTTCATTAAGTATCGTTGGAGGTGATTGAATGCATATCTGGCCTTTACGATGACGCGCGGTGGCCTACCGATACCAATGTATCGAACCAATGCTCCTTTCCTCCCTAACAAATCTGGTACCAATTTGTCGACCCCGGAGGGATGGAAGGCTTGGTGGGCCATGGGAGTGGGGATCGATTCCACGTGCGTGTCGCACTGGCGCCTCCAACCACTGCGCCACATGCGCCCCCATTGTTGACATGGTTTTAATAATGAATTATGGTGGTGATAAGCTTATGTGCTTTGAAAGATTTCATTTGTTTTATTTACTTATTGACTGATTTATAAAAATGAACGCTGGTAACATTAAGGAATATCCGTGAACTATGTGAAGTCGTGATCTTCCCGTTTCCGAACTGATCTCTTTTCGAAGCTAAAAATGCTTCGCTCTACAGGATTGAGAACTGTTATCTCTATTGTTACTTTGTAATTCTTTCAGCGTCATGAGAACTCTTATCCAAACGCTAAGGATACAGTGATCTCTTCTACACTCACTTTATCTGTGTTTTCTGTCCTGCAGAAAAAATGTCACCTTAAAGTAGTGTTGTGACAACTTAAGTCGCACTTTGGATTAGAAACGTGAACAAAAACCAGTCTCAATCCCAAATGATACTTTACGGTGAACAATCAAGGTAATGCAGGGCTTTCATTTGTACGATAGAGACCAAATCAGTCTAGCTAGAGTTGGGTGAACTGTCGTTTGTGATAACGATAACCTGAGAAGGGGCGGATAGCGCAGTGGTGTTGATGCCGTTCTTCACGAGTAAGGTGCTGGTCCAATCCCGTCATGAGGTCGCCAAGCCCCTCATCCCTTCATTGTCTGGAAATTTATATCTTGACTTCTATGGGAACAGTCTGGGGTCGTACTAACTCGGCTTTACCAGGACTCCTGGGAGAATCGACTCGACCAGCACTCAACGACGTTCATAAAGAAGACGACAATCTTCAAAAAGCAGCTGAATCCACATGTCAAAAGTTTGAAATCTTCGTGGATGATGGGTGCGAGGAAAGGAATCAAATGTAAGAAGTGCCAGAGTCTGCACCGTAGGAGTGATAATGGATCGCGTAGAATAAAATAGAAAATAATCTTATAATCTCAGTAGATGACTGCAGTGACGCTGTGAACAGCCGCAGAGCATAAATTGCCTTCTAATCACACGACGAAAGTGATTGTTCAAGAGCTTTCGTGGTGGCGCATGACGTTCGGAGTGCGTGTACTGCAGTGGTTAGGGGTGCCTTGAAATACAGATGTGGTCCTTGGTTTGATCCCGGAACGTTCTAGCCTCAGCGAATCGAGAAATTGGTACCAGAATTGTCTGCGAGGATAGCACCACGGAAATGATACAGCGGTAGGCCAACAAAAGTAATTATATAGACCGAATGTGTATCAAATCACCTCTGACGATGCCTAGTGAAGCCCGAATCCTTCGGATTGATCAACGCCTAACGCTTTATTCATTACCGTTCAGTTCACGATTGGCTCGGGTCAGTTAGTAAGCCTAAGCGCCGAGTGTCTGTCCTTGAAGGAGGTCGGTCGGAGGGCTGATTCAGAGACTCACACGCGACGCAGGACGTTGCGTTGCGGGCGCGCATTTCCGTTTGAACAGTTACAGTGGTGACGGCGACGGCGGCCGCTCGTCTCATCGTAAATTGTCGCTTATCTATCGTCTCACTCAAATCAATAACCAATCATATTCATTCTTCAGTCGTCCTGGGGGCAGTCTCTTATCTTTATTCCAGGGAATATTCTGGAATAATTCTGCGAATTTCGGATCGAAAAGGCCTTTGGATGCGATGTTCGTTAATATATCTTGGATTTTAATCTGTTCTCTCAGTTCGTATTCCATTTTTTGACACTACTAAGTTTATTGATGGATATACGTCTTAAACCTGGACCTAAACTAAACCTTAACCTTGACCTATAACTCTGACCTATTCAACTATTAAAGAAACCTGTACTTAATCCTATGAGCATTCTTCTTAGTTTCTAAACCCGGCTGGAAATTCTCTGTATGAAGTTTTCTCGCAATTTCTGTGACCTACGTCTTTGCAACTAAAGGTTCATATGTTTAGTAAACATTTGCTAACTACCTCGGAATATTTTCTACCCTTCTCAATGATTAGTCGTTTTTCTTACAAGAGGATGTTTTTTTCTGTAATTACGTCCTTAAGCTTTTGCTGTTAAATTTGGGTTATTGAACAATCGGATGTTCGCATGTTCGTTAGTAATCTCATAATGGAAATTTGCTTTAATGTAATGCACCTTCTAATATTCTACGACTTGATTGACTAGTTTATCAACAATTTTAAACTCTGTCGTTAATTGAACCGATTGCTTACTAATTAAAAATTACTAAGCAATTATCTGAGTTTTGTAAATATTTTAGTATTATTAGATAGGTAATTGCTAATTAAATAATAAATGATTAAATGTTAATTATTTATAAATATAATTAATTAATTATTATTACTATTCCTTCCAACGGTTTACCGCCTCTTCGTGGTTGAGAGGAATTCCTGGGTGTCAGACTGCGATGTACAGCAAGGAGATTCGTACTCTTGGCAAGGTCTCCCAAGTTGAGAAGGAGTCCGGCGTTTCCATCAGGAAACCTAGCTAGGAGTAAACCAATACCAGGATCCACCACCGTCCTGGTGTCAAAGTGGTGTTGAGGCCAGTCGCCTGATGCACAAGAGCTTCGACTGCCTGTGGTGGTAAAGACCTGGGGCATACTTTGTGCAGGCTGATCTCAGGATTTTAGGGAACCACAATGGCTTAACCGACAATTCTTCGAAAAATAGTGATTATGCTGGGGCCCGCACAACCACTGAGGACGGGCTGTTCAAGTAAGTATCAAATAAGTGTCAATTATTGTTATTATTACATTATTCATTAATTATTGATTGATTATTTACGATTATCATAGTTGCAATAGTTAATATCTAAATAAATAATAAAGAACTAAATATGACGTATATTTTTTCTGAGTTTCACTATCCCATTACGAATTCGTCGTTTTCTCTCTTAGCAATCCCGAGATTGTTAAGCAGCATGCGTTTACTTCCATACAATAACACACATACAACACAATCGTAGCTGACGTTTCGGCAGAATCGCCTTCTTCAGAGCCGCTTTTTTTCATCTGTCTTCTCCCGAGGAAGAACAGCCGCTCAGAGTCGCATATGGCTGACGACGACGAATTCATAATTCAATGCCGAGGTTAATAGAAAGTCGATCCTGGGTGCTATCCCATTACGCTTTCCACGAGCACTAACAGCGTCCGTGGCAGTACAGATCAAACGATCTTATGGACAGTATAGTGCACATATTCAGTTTAGAGCGTTCCATAACTTTTTTATATCACTATCTATATTCGTTTGATAAGGACGCGGTGGCGCAGTGGTTAGAGGCGCCACTGCGACACACCCGTGGAATCGACCCCACGCTCATGGCCCACCATGCTTTCCATCCCTCCGGGGTCGCCATATTGGAACCAGACTTATCTGGGAGAATAGCAGCACTGGTTCGATACATCGGCAGGCCACCGCGAGTTATTGTGAAGGCCAGATATGCATTCAATCACCTCCAACAATACTTAATGAAGTCGAATGCATGGCGCATTCCTCAGCGATTGATCAACGCCGAGAGCTTTGTTTTGGTTTTTTTATCTATATTCGTTTGATAAGGGATGCAAAACGGTTCAAAGTAATAAAGGATATTGAAAAGGACCGTTTCTACATTTACTGATTTACGGAAGACTTTCAAAGAAGTCCACTGACCGGTGATTTCACAAACATTTAATTGTCCTTTCATTTTAATCGCTATTGTATGAAACGTTCGAATAGAAGAAACACCAAAAGAAGCTCAGCATAGGCTGCAGAATACTTCCAAGTGCTGACAACAAAACATTTACATAATGGACCATAGTAAGACAATGGATAGAAGCATACATAATCAGTCATACCCATAGAACAGTAGAGCAGAGTCCTTTCTACAGTTCTGTCGTGTTTATGATCCCTAAAGCCCTTCAGTTATTGAGCAATTATTTTTTATTGTCCAAAAACCAGAAAGTCCGCAAACGACGAAAATTGCTCGTTTTCCATTCGGACAGCCACGCTAAACGGCTCGCGTCCGTTATGGGCTACTATTATTCCGTTACCGTATTCAAAGATCTTTATAGTTATGAGATTCCAACGGTTTTCTCGGCACTAGTGCTCTTTTTTAATTCGCATTACCTTAAGTTTTTCTTTTTCCTGTAAAACGGTAAAGCTTTCGGTGTTGATCAATCCTTGAAGGATGCGCCATGCATTCGACTTCATTAAGTATCGTTGAAGGTGACTGAATGCATATCTGGCCTTCACAATGGCTCGCGGATGTATCGAGCTAGTGCTGCTATCCTACCAGACAAATCTGGCACCAATTTTCCGACCCCGGCGGGATGGTTACAGCTTGCTGGGCCATGAGCGCGAGGATGGATTCCACGTGTGTGTCGTAGTGGCGCCTCCAGCCGCTGTGCCACACGCACCATTTTTCCTACAATATTAGGCAACGCATAAACATATGTTGAATCAAAGAATTTTAACTAACATGCTACGTTTTTGTGTACCATGAAGTCTTTATCTCCTTCCATCTTTTCGCCTTCATTTCTCTCCTTGTGTGCCACTTTCTTCCCATGCTTTCCACCGTTTTCCTTCCCACCATTTCACTCCTTATCTTAACAGGCCATGTTTCTTGTATCTCTGACTCTTCTTCTTCCTTTCCATTTCTGTTTGTCTCATCAAGCTCCCTACCTGTCTCTCTTTTTCTTTGTCTTCTCGCTCTCTCTCTCTCTCTCTCTATCTATCTCTCTCCCTTTCATTCCTTGTCTGAACAGGTGAGCTGCCGCTGAGAGTTTCGGTGCCTTATTAAATCGTAAATTCGACTGTGCTTGTAGGGTGAACCCACCCGTTAGCGCTCCGTCTCCGTTAAGGACAACCGTCTCCGATAGTGAAGCATATGATTGACTCGTAGTGTCGCTCAATATTATAACTATGTTTTTCCCTTTCCTAAAGAAGATAACAAAAATTTTCCTAAAACGTCATAAGCTTCTAGGTTGTCGGTGTTTCAGTTTACTTTTGATTACAATTCGTGTTAAAAGGAAAAGTGTTTAGGACAAGTTTGGAATAAAAAGGTTGAAATTTTAGCACGAATTTGATAAGGTTGCAAGAGTAAACATAAATGGCAAAAAGATACCGAGACGTTCGAACTATTTGTTCAGTACTGATTCTTTATGTCCTATTAAAGGGGTTTATCCTCCCAACGGTTTACCGCCTCACCGTGGTTGGGAGGTGTTCCTGGGTGTCGGACTGCGATGTACAGCGGAGTGATTCGTCTCCCCGGCTGGATCTTCCAAGCTGAGTATGAGTCCGGCGTTTCCATCAGGAAGCCTGGCTAAGAGTAAACCAATACCAGGATCCACCACTGTCCTGGTGTCAAAGTCGCATAGTGGTAACTCACTCTCTTACCTACAAGAGCTGCGACCACCTCTCATGATGACGACCTGGGGCAGACTTTGGGCAGACTGTCCTCGGGGTTCCAGGGATCCACAATGGCTTAACCCGCAAGTCTCCGAAAAATGGTGATTATGCTGGGGCCCGCACAACTAGTGATGACGGGCTGTTCAAGTATCAAGTAAAGGGGTTTATGGTAATAGGAATTACCGTATTTATGAATTGAATAGGGCGCGTATGGCGCAGTGGTTGGAGGCGCCACTGCGGCGCGCACGTGAAATGCGCCCATGGCCCACCAAGCCTTCCATCCCTCCGGAGTCGGCAAATTGGTACCAGACTTGTCTGGGAGGATAGCAGCACTGGCTCGATACATCGGCCGGCCACCGCGAGTCATTATAAAGGCCAGATATGCATTCAATCACCTCCAACGATGCTTAATGAAGTCGAATGCATGGCGCATCCCTCAAGGATCGATCAACGCCGAGAGCTTTATCCTTTATCCTTTTTTATGAATTAAATGGCCCCATTAAGAACATTTTGATCTGCTGATGATTACTTTAGAGTATTGTGGCTAAAGAAATGTGTTTCTGTAATTTATCGAATATGAGGAGAATACACTTTCTGAGCGGAGTACTAAGCGTTAAAACACTTACGAAAATATGAGACGTATGTGTCTCATAAGTGACAGAATGATATAACTGTATTAAATAATTTGAAATCATTATAATTTATAAATATTTGCTATATAGTTCATACTAGTCCAGTCTTATTTTCCCAACTTGTTATCACCTGTATCACCTGTAGTCCCGTTGATCGTCGACTCGAGCGGGCGCCAGTAAATCCTCCATTTTTCCCTATCGCGTGCAAGAGTAGCTCAATGGGTTCTCCTCGCTTTAGCGATTCGTCGAGCCTCATATCTTTCTTCTAGGCTCTTCGTGAAGAACTCTGACCATCGGGTCGGTGGTCTTCTTGCAGTACGTTTGACATCCCGAAGAATCCACTCACTAACGGCTCTTGTCCACTGGTTATCATTCATAGGCATTACGTGTCCGGCCCACCTTATCTTTGACTGTTTGGTGTATAGAACGGCATCTTTGATTTTTGATCGTTGACGCAGGTCGGAGCTTCAAATCCCATCCCTTACCTGTGTGAAACTGGATACTCTTAGCATCGTCCTCACGACTGCGCGTGCGATAGCGCTGAGTGATCCTTCACCCTGCTTACGCAGCGACCAGGTTTCTGACGCATACGTTAGAGCAAGAAGAACCGTTGAATCAAAAAGGTGGGCACGGGGTCAGGTGTTCTTTGTTCTCTTCACTACATCCTCGATGCTCTTGAAAGCTCCTCAAGCTGCTCGTTTCCCTCTGCTCAGCTCTGGAGCCAAGTCGTTCATCATATTGATTTCCCGACCTGGATAGACGTAACTGGAGCATTCGGAGACATTCGTTCCGTTGAGCGTGAATGGGGCAAACGAAACCAATCCGTTCTTCATGAACATCGTTTTCGTGAGATTTAGTCGAAGACCAATCTTTCCACACGCTCTGTCAAAGTCCACAAGCATATGTTCCGCTTGGCTAATGTCTGGTGTTATAATATAAGGACGATGTCATCAGCGAAACGAAGGTCATGTAACTGCCGACCATCGATTTTCACTCCCACATTATCCCATTCCAATGTTCGCATGACGTTCTGGAGGGTGGCGGTAAATAATTTTGGCGAGGTGGTATCGCCTTGCCTCGCTCTTCTTTTGACGTCAACGTTAATATCGTTGTAGAATTGCAATATCTTCGTTGTGAAATTTTTGTATAGCTCACGAAGAATCTTTATGTACTGAGTAGGGACTCTTTGACTGTCAAGGGCTTCCATGACTGCTTCTATCTCAGTTGAATCAAAGACCTTCTCTAAGTCGATGAAAGTGAGACCGATCGGTCTTTTGTACTCTCGCGATGCTTCGATGAGACTTGTTATCGTGTGAATGTAGTCCATCATACTAAATCCGTTTCGAAGCCCTGCTTGCTCACATGGCTCTCCTTCATCCAGTGTTCTGTCAGTCCTGTTTAGGATGACTAGAGTGGAAAATTTGCAGACGACAGGCATCAGGCAGATTGGGCGATAGTTGCCCATATCGTGTAGGCCACCGTTCTTGAACAATAATGCGATCTTGCTGGTCTTCCACTGACTAGGGACCTTGCATTCAGACAGGTCACATGTGAAGAGCCGAGCCAGTGTGTTTAGGAGGACAGGCGGAAGGTTCCTCACGTTTTCTGATCTTATCCTGTCCAGACCTGGTGCTGTTCGATTTTTCACCGACGAAATGGCATGTCGGATTTCGGAATGGAGAACCGGTGGCACAACATATCCATCCTCTTTTATTGCATATGACGGGAGGTGGACGTGGCTATCGAAGAGATTTGAGTAGTATTCGTGGATGATCTTCTCCATTGCCTTTCTGGACGCTGTTATTGTTCCGTCTGGGCGTCGGAGTGCAATCATCTTGGTCTTGTAATTGGCGAAGCTTCCGCGGGCTTTGCGAATGCTTTTCCCAGCCTCTGCAGCTTCGACCTTTGCTGCTGCTCTTCTCTCTTTGAGATCTTTTATTGCCTGTCTGCATTGTTTCGCAAATTCGGACATTAGTTCGCTGCTGCCTGCAGCTCGTGCAATTCTCCGCTGGCGTATTAGGTGGAGTGTTTCTGGTGACAGACGTCTCTTGGTGACTTTCGAACTCTCAGCTTTCATATCGCTAACGTGAAGATGTTGAATTAGCCGATCGTATTCTTTGTCAGTGTTATCGACAACGGCATCTTCCCAACAACTGACTAATGAGTTGAATAAATCCCAGTTTGTGATGGTTCTGGGACTTCAGTTTTTCAATTTAGCGGCTTTTTCTCCTTTCCGCGAGAAATAAATTCTTGCACGAAGGAGACGGTGGTCTGATCCTCTGTAGAATTTTGGGCCAACAGCGACATCGGTTAGGCTAATCTTTCTATTTACTATGATCTGGTCTATTTCGTTATGGTACTTTATTTTATTTTGTTATACTCTGATAAAATCCTGTCTTTTTAAAAGCTTAGGACACTTTTCGTAGTTTTCCCCCCTTTTTCTGAGGAAAGAGCCACTTTTTCCCGTATACAGAATGAAGATGGGTGTTCGTCGTCTTTGTGCTGAGATTTTTGAAAGAAAAAAAGTTAAAGAAAAAAGGGCTTGGAGGTTCGAGAATTGTTCATTGTTTTAACTACCGAAGGGGTTTAAAATGTTTAAATTTAAGGAAAAAAAGATACATTTTAGACAAATTGTTCATTGCAGTTAATTGAAAGACAGAATGGGAGTGTGCAGTCTCTTCTATGGACCTTTTAAGCTGTAGATGTCTGAAGTAGTCCAGTTACCGGGAAATTATCAGGATTTATCAAAAAAGACGCGTGTGGTGCAGTGGTCGGAGGGGCCCTGCAACACACGTGGAATCGATGCTCGCGCTGAGACTCACCAAGCCTTTCATCCCTCCAGCGTTGAAAAATTGGTACCAGATTTGTCTGAGAAGATAGCAGCACTGGATCGAAACATCGACAAGCCACCGCGAGTCATTGTGAAGACCAGATATGCATACAGTCACCTCCAAACGATGCTTAATGAAGTTGAATGCATGGAGCATCCCTCAGGAGTTCAACAACGCCGAGAGCTTTTAATTTTTTTTTAGCAAAAAATCAGCCCAACTATGAATTTGCTGAATATTTTCGAACCTTGGAAATATAGTGTGCGAGTAGTTAGTGTCATGCTGTATTAACAAGCTTTTTCAGATTAACATGTGAAGTTACTTCTACTGTGCTTCACCAAATTTTGCTTTATTACTTTTACCTTTCAGCATTGTGTACTCTGGGTCACAGCAGAGATGAGGAATTACCTAGTCTTCCTAAAATAGGTGAATTAGGGGAAACAAGCTTAACTCGATTGAGAATCTGTAACAGATGGACTTTATAGGCTTTCATTCATGCCACCACCTACTTCGCTAGGCTTTATTTTCCTTCGTTGAGACAGAATCTACCGGCTCTGTATATTTCCATTTCAATGTCACCTGTTCACAACTCTACCTACCTTAATCAACATGATGCCGAAAATTCTGAATGAGTATATCTCGATTTATCCCTGGTGAAATCTCCAGGTAACATTCGTTTGTAGGAAATCTACTATACTTCTAAAGTTGTTCGCTGTTACTTCCTTCATGTTTACTTTCAGTTGGAATTTCATAATTTGTCCCTTGTCCTTTGGTGTTGCACTGTTACCCGCGCTTTTTTGTATACTGGCAATTGTAGTGATCTTTTTATAACTGCTGATAATTCCGCGATAACTGGGGTACTTGAGGAGTTGATAACATAAGAGTTAAGGACTCCATACAATAACACACATGCAACACAATCGTAGCTGACGTTTCAGCAGAATCGCCTTCTTCAGAGTTCTGATTGTGTTGTATGTGTGTTATTGTATGGAAGTAAACGTATGCTGTTTAACAACCTCGCGATTGCTGAGAGTGAAAACGACGAATTCATAATTCAATACCGAGGTTAACAGAAAGTCGATCCTGGGTACTATTACAAGAGTTAGTGACCTTACACTATCGTTCTAGAGATATGTGCGGTTTTATTATAAAACCGTGTTTGTCTAATCGATGTCTGTCGATTGATCTAATCTAATCGAATCATGATATCGACACTGTTCTGTACGCCAAACAGTCGAAGATAAGGTGGGCTGGACACGTAATGCGTATGAATGATAGATAACCGATGGACAAGAGCTGTTAGTGACTGGATTCCTCGGGATGTCAAACGTACTGCAGAAAGACCACCGAACAGATGGTCAGAGTTCTTCACGAAAAGCCTAGAAGAAGGATATGATGCTCGAGGAGTCCCTAGAGCGAATAGAACCCACTGGGCTACTTGCACGCGACTGGGAAAAATGAAGGATTTACTGGCGCCCGCTCGAGTCGCTCGACGATTAACGGGACTACAGGTGATACAGGTGGTCGTCTTTGTCGTAGGTTTACATAAAAGAAATTACAGCTTAGCAATTTTTAGGTCGTTGACCAATCTGAAAAGAAAGAGGTAAACCAAATAAACTTTCGTAGCAACTTTGTGTAAGTTAAGCAATCTAAGAAGAAAATGAACACACCATATTTCCCACGTCCGACTTTCTATTAACCTCGGTATTGACTGAATATTTCTTTCTACTTCTGTTTAACAAATTTATGTCATATTTCATTGATGCTGTTAACGGTTTACTGCCTTGGTGGTTAGGAGGTTTACCTGTGTGTCAGGCTGCGATGTACAGCGGGACGACTCGTCCCCCGCAAGGGTCTCCTGAGCTGAAGGGTCCGGTGTGTCCATCAGGAAGCCTAGCTAAGAGTAAACTAATACCAGGATCCACTGCCGTCCTGGTATCAAAGTCGCATGGTGGTAAATCCCTCTCTGATCCACAAAGGCTGCGACTGCCAGTCATGGTGGCGACCTGGGGCATAGTTTGGCCACGCTGAGCTCGGGATTCCAGGGAACCACAGTGGCTTAATCAGCAAATCTCCGAAAAATGGCGATTATGATGGGGCCCGTACAACCAGTGAGGATGGGTTATTCAAGTATCAAGTATCAAGTATTTCATTTATTAACCAACACGAGGTTGTTACCAAATATCTATTCGACTATGAAAATAAACAGTCCAAAGAATTTTCAACCCAAGCGCAGCAATTGAGCATAGCAATGGCACATTTGGATTTGCATACAATCTCTCGTCATATCGGTCACAATCCAGTTTCTATGGATTCGCCACCCAGAATACGATTTGTGATAAGAAACAGTTTCAGACAAGTGGTGTACTGCCTTCATATTGTTTGGATTTTACAATAGGAGGATAAGAAAACTTCTATTGTATTTGTGGTAAGATGTAGATCATAGTGGTTCCTATACAAACTAGAAAATTTTGCTATGAGCTAGGATATGTTTGTTTGAATTTGAAAGTCTAACCTTTTTCTTCCTTGCGTATGAGTGATTGATTGATTGACTTGATTCATTTGGGTGAGGAAATATTGATGTACAGTTGTGGTGCAAATGTACAATTAAACGAATATTTAGCTGTTCTTCATTTTTCCCATTACTCTATCCTTCTTCGTTTTTCTTTTCTCATTTCCTACATTTCTACATAGCACGGACTTTGAAGTGTCTAAGTACGACGTATGAGATCCATGAGGTGATTCTGGATATATTGCGTAGGGAACATTCTAGGCTTTCCTTTTTCAAAAAAGCTTCTTGTGGTAGTCTTTGGAACTCTAAATCATTTAGTAGTTTCTCATATTCTTGCGTAAAGTTGTATGCTATTGACAAGCGCTACTACGATGTAATCTTCAGCCAGATATCGACAGCGATAACGCCAAACGCATACGTTTCGTTTTACTGCGGTAGAAATTTGATAGAAGAGTACGCAAGGAGGCGTTTGAGTTCCAGTCCATATGGAGGCATTGATTCCCTCGGCACCAATTGCAGCGGTTAGTCTCATTGGCGAGGTCTTTCCGGATAGCCAACGTTAATTTTATTTTCGCTCTATGGCAATTGATAAGCTAAAAAAAATAAAGCTCTTGGCGTTGATCGACCTATGAGAGATGCGCCGTGCAGTCGACTTCATTAAGCATCGTTAGAGGTGATCGAATGCATACCTGGTCTATACAGTAAATCGTGGTAGTTTACTGATGTATCGAATCGATGTTGCTATCTTCCTACGCAAGTTCGGTACTGATCTACCGATCCTGGAGCCATGGAAGACTTGGTGAGCCTGAGACGCGAGATCGAACCCGTGTGTATTACACTTCCTACTAAAAATATACGGTTGAGGTTCTCCTCTATAGCACTAGTGCGAAAGTGAAGAACACGTATTGAAATTATTGATAACTATTTGTGTTATTCGATGATAACTGGTTACAAAAGGCTCTCATTGCATTTAGAAGGATTCGCATTTATTCTTTTATCTTTAGACCAATAGTCTTTTCAACGCATATGCAACTGTTGTTATTAACAGTTTCTAATACAGCCATATGCTTTTGTCTTGACATCATTTGAGTTCACCACTCCACTCAAGTGGTGAACATTTAACGCGGTAGTACTGAACAGTACTGAACATTCCTTTAAAGTTTACAGATCATTTCCGTGTGGATCGGCGCCTGTTGAATGTGTTCCCGTAGTAACTTGCAGAATGATTAGCGCTAACGTTGGTAAATTCTTCTTATCTTCTCTGTTGCTGTACAGAACCGCCAGTTGAGTCCTGCTTGACCGAGAAACTTGAGTGGTATGTATGTATATTTCACAATGTTAATATTTCGAAGGATTTCGCACTCGTCAGAACCTAGGAATATTTAGACTGATACACAATCTATACAAACATGTGCTTTCATAACCCTGATGATAAGGTATCTTAAATATCCGGATTTCACTTTCATGGTAATCATCTTTATGCTTATCAGGAGAGCTTTTGCTTCGTTTGACACTAAATTTTTCCAAGAAGATGCTGAGATAATGTTAACTTTTTTTATTTACTGCCTACTACAATTTTCATGTCAGGGTATGATGTGAAGCGCAGCAACTATGATGCTGAGATATTTGCAAAACTCCGAACGGAAAGTGTCTGCCGTGGGGATCGAACACGCTGTTACCGTTTATAGGGGCTAACGCGTTTAACATCACACCATGCTCGCCCTTCGTTTCGCCTTTATCTCAGCTCGTTTTCTATCTATCAGTGCTATCAGCAATCACCCGTCAACGGGATCGATCTGGTAAGCCCACATCGGCATTGAACCCTGTTAAGCTGAGGCTAAAGTAGAAATCACAATGTTAACCTTTTTTTATTCACTGTCGACTAAATCTTCGTTTGATCTCCACCGCAGATACCTGCCGTTCGGACTTTTGCAAATATCTCAGCGACATTGTGATTGACTTCTTCCCTGCCGTGAAAATTGTAGTAGGCAGTAAACTTTAAAAAAATTTATATTGTGATTTCTACTGTAGCATCAGCTTAACTGGTGCCGATGTTGGCTCTCTAGATCAATTCATTTGGTGAGTGATTACTGATAGCACTGGTATACAAAAACTAGTTCAGAGAAAGGCGAAACGAACGACGCGCTTGATGTTACAGTGCAGGCGTTTGCCTCCCGAAGGGGTATTGGATCCTCACTGCTGATATCTGAGGTCCGGAGTTTTGCAAATATCTCATCAATTAAAGACCAGCTGAGAGAAAGGCAAAACGAGGGCCTCAGTGGTGCCGTGCGTAACACGTGAGCCCCGGGAAGCGGTAACCGCGATTCGATCTAGCCTGTGATCCAAGTTTGCCGAATATCAGCATCATTGCGGTTGTATTTCACATAACACCATAAAAGGATAAAGCTCTCGGCGTTGATCAGTTCCTGAGGGATGCGCCATGCATCCGACTTCATTAAGTATCGTTGGGGGTGATTGAATGCATATCTGGCCTTTACAATGACTCTCGGTGGTCCGCCGATGTATCGAGCCAGTCCTGCTATCCTCCCAGACAAGTCTGGTACCAATTTGCCGACCCCGGAGGGATGAAAGGCTTGGTGAGCCATAGGCGCAGGGATGCGTGCGTGTCGCAGTGGCGCCTCCAACCACTGCGCCACACGCGCCCACATAATACCATATCGTGAAAAAATAACAGGCAGTAGATAAAAGTTGTACATTGTGATTTTGACCACACTTTTCGTTCGGGTTCTTTCTTATGTTCAGCATAGCGATGGTCTTCCGCTGGTGCGCTGAAGATCACGTGCAACATACCAAGCGACTGTTATCAAGCGGTTGTTTTTATGACGTGAAGTGTTCAGTTCACTTGATGTTCGACATCTTGGCGTTACGGCACGGATCTCTAATCACCTAGGTCAGTGCTCCGGATTCCTTCCTTCATTGAGTCATTCATCATGTTGACTTTCCAACCCAGATGTACATAACTGGAGCCTTCGGAAACGTTCTTTCCACTTAGTTTAAGTCGGACACAGTTAAGAAATCTATTCCTTAACATTGTTTTTCTTTCTCTTCCATCAAAGACGGATATTTCTACACATTCGCTATTGAATTCGGCCAACGTTCGTTTCACTTGGTTAGTGCTTGATTTATTCGTTGGGTTTTAAGAATGGTGTCATCAGCGAAGCGAAGGTGTAGCTGCCGGTCATTGCACTTTCAGCTCATCTTATTCTATTTTACGTATGATTTTCTTGAAATTGACGCTGAAAATTTTTCTGTATTCATGAACTTATATGAGCTTCTTGCTAAAAACACTTTATTGTGGCTGACATTCTGGCGCCTTCGCCTCCGTTGCTCAAAAAACCTATTACTTCGTCATGTGATGCTGAGCGATTTTAAGGCGGAGGTATCGCCTTATCGCATTCGCCTTTTTGTGGAGTTGTTTTACAACTCATGTGAAATTCTTCTGCATTGTATAGGGCTGCTGTAGTCATCTAAAGCTTCCGTTTCTTTTTATAGCAGTTTTTCATTTTCTCTCCATTGAAAGCACGGATGTTATTTTGCGCGATACTTCAGTGATTTTCGTAGTTGAGTGTATATGGGATCCCATGTTGATCTGTACTGAAATTGAAGTGGCTGTCATTCGTTCAGTTTTTCCCAATCCTTAATAGGATATTGTGAATGAAGAACTTCTAGATCACAGACCACAAACAATAACGACCTTGTTCGACGTGGGCTTTATTCTTGTACTAGGGCAGGATTTTTGCTTGTTGTTCATTATTGATGTCAATCACATTAATTGATGCACTGTATTCCACCTAATAATTTGTGCAAAACCAGCGGATTGGATCCATCATTCCTGAGAGTGTAATGTGAATGCAGGTTCACCATGTCTTTCAAGGAGGCTAACACTGAACTACCTCCGCCATTGCATCTTTAGAGACAGTTAATTTTCAATTCTGAGATTATTGCAGTTGAGGGAATCTCTTCGGGCTTTGCGAATATCTGAATATTTGGATCTTCGGGTAGTTCAATTGCCTACAATTCTTGGAACCTTTTCTACCGCTTTGCTCAGAGCTATACAATCCACGACATTATTTGATAGAGCATATCGCTGATGTAGTCCTACGGAAACGTACCAGATCGAGTTTCTGGAGACAGACTTTTCTGTTTTATTTCAATAAGCAGACACGAGGTTGTTATTATAGAATTTATTAGGATACAATAGCTGACGTTTCGGCGGTTTCTCCTTCTTCAGAGCCTGCAAAGGTCAAATTGAGATGCAACCTGCTCAACCAAACACTTTCATAACCCTAGCAGATAAAACTTAACAAATAAATTTGTATTCGCATAAGAAACAGCTTCATTTGAACACCTACCGTTCATTTCTTGTAAGTATCTAAGTTAGTTGGCGGATAGCAGCCGCACAAAGTATTACATGGACGAGGACTGTGACCGTGTCAGGTAATTGGATTAGCGTGAGGTATGGCATTAGGTCACGCGTGATGACAAAACACTCCTCCTTGCGGTTCATTTTTGAAGATAGTGACTCCTGCTTCAAAATCTTCTCCGTTGCGTTTCTGCATCCTATGCGCGCCTAGTGGAGTGTTTGGTTTTAATTTAGATTAGGTGTTCTTTTATGCGGATGCAGAGCGGTCTACCCATTTCGCCATCGTATTCGTCCCCACACGCTTTACTAGAGATCAGGTAGACTGTACCCGAGCTCACGCAATCACCGTCTCTACCGTTAGGGCAAATTATGCAGTTTTTCGTTATACATAGACGGTCATATAGGCGGTTGCGAACTAGCTGGCGTCTTAGAGTGTCGGGTGGTATTTCTATCACTCTTACAGAATTCTCTAAACCGGCGCTTATTAAGGAACGTTTTATGGCTGCACTTATTTCGCTCTAAATAAAGGACAAGAGGAACGGAGCCTTGTTTTCGTTAGAATTATCACTCTGGGGCGAGGTTTTTTCTCTATGCCTATGCCGAGAAGGTACAGTTTCGTAACCATTTGAAATGGCTGTTTGGCGCGCCAGTGTCGAGGATTCTTCCCTCTGCTTTCTACCTGTGCACGCGTTGGTGGCAGTTCGAAACATATTTCTTATAAGCGCCCTTTTAGTGTGTGAGGAATGAGAGGAGAGGTAATGAACCAGTATATTCTTACTGCTTGGCTTTCGATACCATTTTGTGGTGTTGCCGCTCTCGGATAGGTTGACTTGAACGTTTAGGAATGGAAGCCAGTTTTCTTTCGGTTTCTCTCGGGTGAGTTTTACGTACTGACTGTTTGTTCAATAACTGTGAGCATACTTGCATGAGCTCGGGTACAGTCTATCTGATCTCTTGCGAAGCTTGAGGGGACGAATACGTTGGCGAAATGGGAAGACCGCTCTGCGTCCGCATAAAAGAACACCTAGTCGGTAAATTTAAATCAAGACCAAACATTCCATTGGGCGCACATAGGATGCAGGAACATAATGGAGATTTTGAAGTAGGAGTCACCATCCTCACGAATCGAAAATATCAACGCGTAAAACTCTTGAAGCGTTTTGGATCAATTCCAAAAATTCAAAAATGAACCGCAAGGAGGAGTGTCTTGTCATCACGCGTGACATGGTGCCATACCTCAGGCTAATCCAATGACCTGACACAGGTACAGTCCTCGCCCATGTAGTACTCTGTGCGGCTGCTATCCACCAACTAAGATATAAGAAATAAACGGTAGGTGTTTAAATGAAGCTGTTTCTTATGCGAATACAAATTTATTTGTTATGTTTTATCTTCTAAGGTTATGAAGGTGTTTGGCTGAGTAGATCGCATCTCAATTTGACCTTTCCAGGCTCTGAAGAAGGCGAAACCGCCGAAACGTTAGCTATTGTATCCTAATAAATTCTATAATAACAACCTCGTGTCTGCTTATTGAAATAAAACATCGAATTATCAATCAATGCCGATGTTAACAGAAAGTCGGTCTTGAGAATTACAGACTTCTCTATTTGGTTTTCGAACTTTTGCACTTCATGACACTGTCATAGAGGCGTTTTATGAACCCATGTTACTCAACGCCAGTGTTGGGAGCAAGGATATTGAAAGTCATCGTTCATAAGGACTTTGGGTTTTTTTATACTCTACAGCATTGTGTCTACGGAAAGGAGAGCTTTGCACGATTACCACGTCGGCGTGATTCCATGTAGAACTGTGAAATGTCATCGAGACTCATTAGGCAAGATCGCAGGCTGATGATGTTGATGTCAGTCTTATTATGAAACCCTTCATCGCATGTCTAACGTTAAAAATGACTTACGACGGAATTTCGAGTTACTATCTATGATCTTAATCTTCGTGATCCACTTATCCAATTTATCACCCTATTCGCGCAATTCATTTTTTATCCTATTTGCGCTCTTCTAATTCTTCCTTCTCTTTGTGGAGTTCTTAAAGTGCTTGTGCTGATCTTAGCATTAAGCTCTTTGATGGCAGTTTTTCTTACATTAATGACTGCATTATCAGTCAGAATTGATCTTGTTTTACACCATCAAGTACTCAGTGCAACTTTTCACAGTAGCGGGTACATGTTGTGGAAAAACTATCGTCACAGTCGTTCCAGGAGGTTTGAAATTTAGCTGAAATGTCGACTTCTTGTTCTTAATTGACCTTTTAACCATTGCCCTCAGATCCATCTTAGAATATGAAATATGAAGTCGTTTATTTAAGTTTTCAAGTGATGGTACTTTGCGGGTGATTCACCGGGTTCACGTGTACGGACTAGGTAAATGATAAAGAATATGTAGAATGTATGAATAGAATATGATATATTTGCGTTGATCAATTCTTGAGGGATGCACCATGCCTTCCACTTCATGAAATATCGTTTGTGGTGACTGGATGCATATCTGGCCTATGCAGTGCCTCATGATGGCTTACCACTACATCAGGTCAGTGCTACGAACCTCGCAGGATCGCACCCACGTATATTAAATCACGCCTCCAACATCTGTGGTACATGAACCCTCATGGAGTGGGTATGCAAACGAATAACTTCTTGGGGTATTCCAGAACAGACGTAGGGTTTATTGTCGGAAGCGCTTTCAGTGCTTTCATTTGATTATGGGTTTTTTTTTTGTTGAATTGACGAGATGGTTACAGTCAGCGTGCACGCAAGCAAACGTATGCATTAACATTGGTCATTAAGATTGTAAGGTTAAAAATTTGCAACTAGGAGGTGATCCGTAACCACGGAAACTAGGACTGAAACCGCCTAATTCAAAAAATTTGATAGCGTTGTAGAAATAGAGCCATGCTTCTCTGTTGTCATTCCATTTAGAGTCATTTTTTTCCTAACTTTTTTTTCTGATAATATTTTCTCTTCTTCTATTGATTTGTTTACGTTTCATCATTCTAGCTACATGCCATTTACTTTGTCATCATTTGTTGGTCCTTACGGCTGACTAGTTATTTGACGTGGTTTTGTTTGTTTTTCTGTCATGCGGAAATCATGTGAGAGATTTTCATTATTTATTCGTCTAAATGAAAAACAGTCTAAGAACGCACTTTGGTCTTGTCTTTTCTAATTTTTATCACTTCCAATAGATGCGCTGAATCCAACGATCCTACAGAAAAGATTGTGTTGTGATGCAATAGCTTCTATAGACATAGTGGTTCAAAAAAAAGTAAGAGTAAGGAAGGAATTCGTCGTTTTCTCGCTTAGCAATCGCGAGGTTGTTAAACAGCATACGTTTACTTGCATACAATAACACAACACAATCCTACAATGAATAGCAGGGAGGAATGTCCCGAGATCACGCATGATCTCGCCCCTTACCTTCGCATCGATCGTTGACGGGGGGTGCTGCAGTCGTCAGCCAGCCATGTGCGAATCTGAGCAGCTGTTCTTCCTCGGTGGAAGACAGGTGAAAAAAGCGGTGCGTTTTTTCGAGAAGCCGTAGGTCTTGTAATTATCGCTCAGATTTTCATCTTTCTGTTTGTGCTGTTGAGGTGTTTGACCTAGTAATTTGCGTATTGGTTGTACCCTTCCAGGCTCTGAAGAAGGCGACTCTGCCGAAACATCAGCTACGATTGTGTTGTATGCGTGTTATTGTATGGAAGTAAATGTATGCTGTTTAACAACCTCGCGATTGCAGAGAGAGAAACCCACGAATTCATAATCCAATGCCGAGGTTAATAGAAAATCGATCCTGGGATCCTGGATACTATTACAAGATGTACCAGTAAGGAAAGAGTTGTGCTTCCTACAGTTTTGTCTTGGTTCCCGTTTGAATTAAATGTGTTGTAGTGAAATTTGTTTTTACAAACGTATCGTCTTAAGCCAATCAGATTTTAATTGCACTTTATTTGCTTCATTTAGATGAATGGTTTGTTCAACGGTACATCAGTAAAGAAGCTTTTGGGATGGAGAATAGGTGAAGAAGAGGAAAAATTCGCTGAAAAAGCTGTTGAAACGTTAGTGAAAAAGCTCAAAAAGAAGAACGGAGGAATTGGTACACAGTATTAGATCAGCGGTAGTATTTTCTGCACGTAATAGTGACTAATTTTTTCTTTTTGGTCTAAGGAACCCTCGAAGATTTGGAATACGCATTAGCTCATCCTGGCTCACATTCCAAGTGTGTGGCTCTTCCGAAAAGTCAGGATGGAAGATTACAAGTGAGTATCATGAATTCTACATTCTCCTTGACGATTACATTGCAACTGTTTTCAAGCTGACTCGTATTTATCTAAGAATGAGTAAACTTATATATACATTTCTATGTACTTCACACATTGTACCTTGCCATGGAAAAAGAATAGGCAGTAAATGAGAAGTCTATATATATATAATTGTCGTTGTAGGATGTACAACGTTCTTACGACTGTAGCAGAGGATTCCAAATTTACAGCGTATTATGCAGTATAGCTTGTAAGCCACAATAGCGATGTTGTATTAATATGGTATTGGACATGGTCATTCAGATATCATCACACCGTAATCTTTTTGCAGATAAGTGATTTCCAAATAGAGTTCATTGCAGGTATCTCATCGGAAAGGTCTTCCTCATGTTATCTACTGTCGCGTTTGGCGTTGGCCCGATCTGCAGTCTCATCAGGAATTGAGGCCCATTCCCGAATGTCTCTATCCACATGATCACAATAACAAAACTCCATACGTATGCATCAATCCTTACCACTATCAACGACTGGATCACGCAAGAGTGGGATTTGTAGTAGGTGTGCTCACAAGTTTTTCGTTTAAACACTTACGGTATGTGTTAAGGGCGCTCACTTCGGCTACTCACCTCCAATGCCTTCTCCAGCAGGTTTGGGATTCACATCAGTTTGAATTTTCCGATCATTAAGTGTTTACTTCCTAGTTCTTTGATTTTCAGTTTCAGTTTCAACAGCTGGATCATCTCCTTCACGCTCAGGTCAAATAGAGATGTCATCTCCATCGAATATTCCCTCCTCATCCAGTTCACCAGAGCATGAGATGGCATTCAGTCCTTCATCCATGTTATCGGAGGAAGATGGAGCCAGAATGGAGCAGGTATTTCTAAGGTTCTAAGAAGAATAATGAATGTATTTCTTTAACAAGATAAGCTTCTCGTTTGTTTACAATTGAAAACTAAAAAGTGGAAATCGGGAAGAAAGCTGAATTTCTGCAGTTTATATTTGAAGGTTTCTCTTCTATCAATTTACATATGATAACTGATCTAAATATGATTAAGTACTTTTTCTGGAATATTTTGAAGAGTCTCTGCAGGTTGGCCCTTACAGTACACCGCCTACGCAGTATTGGGCTACCGTGTCGTACTATGAGCTGAACAGCAGAGTCGGTGAATATTTTAAGGTAAATATGATCTCCAGTTATTATGCTCGTGAACCCGAAAAAGTTAAGTTCGCAACGGGGCCAAACTTGTTTTTTTACCTTCTGGACTTTATTATGATTTGTTTTGTTCGAGATTCGATAGTGAAGCAAGGTATTGTGTGGAAATTTGTCTGGAAAGACAACACACTTTAATTGTTTTTTCTTTGGACAGTTAAAAAATTACTGTGTAGCTAATACTAGAATAAGGAAAATGAGAGCAAATCTAAAGTGGTTAGAGATTTCAGGTGTACAAAAACGAATTGATAGTGGACGGCTTCACAGATCCGAATTCTGATGAACGTATTTGCCTCGGGCTCTTGTCCAATGTAAATCGAAATTCAACTATCGAGAATACTCGACGTCATATTGGTAAAGGTGGGAATTCATGTGATTGGGTGGCCTTAGGATAGGGAATATCCGATACAAGAGAAACTCAGTGAAACAATGGTAGTTGAAAGGAAGCAAGAGCTATAGAAGGTGGTGGTTAATCAACATGTAATGGGAACTGTATATCAGTAGTGAGCTTCCACGAGTTGAGGTAGACTGGGCGGTGAAGGTACTTGTTCGAATAGCTACCATAAAACAGATATAACCATCTTAACTACTCTTCTGTAAGATATGTTGCGTTCGAGGAATCAGTGTTCCCAGTAAGTTTCGTTAACTGTTTATCCGTTATGCATTTCAGGTATTTGTACCCTTTTTTCCGTTGTGGCTAGGTGTTAGAATATCAGCGATTGAAATATTTAGTGTTGAAGTGGTAAAGAATGCCTGCGATAGAAATAGTTAGTGTTAAAATGGTGGGCCTCCTGTTTACTGAAGACATTCGATTTGAATCGTTAACATTCTCATAACAGAATCGAATGTATATCAAGTGAATAATTTCGTCACACTTTCAACTTTCGATGCCTAGTTCAACTCACTTTGATGGTCTGCCGACTTACAATAGCTGTTTGCTGTCTATTGTACCCAATAACTGTTACAGCGATGTGTTAATCCAACTGGCTTGGTGCTCCAAGCTAAGAAGTTCGATTTTCTCATCCAAAAGTTTAGTTAAGAGTTGGCAAATGTATAACTGCACTTTTCACTGAGTGACTCTTACTCATGATGGCAAACCTTCCTTCAATGTCCAAAAACTATGGGTTGTCCCTAGTAACGACCATTAAACGCCCTATGTGGGGCACATCAGAACAGCGTTGGGAAACGAGTAGTCTAAGCAATAATAAACTGGTGCATCGGCAACAGTTGTGCTCTAGAGAATTGAATAAACCGTTAGAAAATAATCTTCGTAAATTTCGGATTGCATAGGATTTTTTTTTCTTTTTGTGATTAAAACAATATCTGCACGAAACGCCATGATGCGAGTTCTACCCTATAGTCTATAGCAATCTTTTCTGATAACCTTCCACGCACCATCAGATCACATCGCTGAAGAGAAGAACCAACAGCAAGAAAAAGAAAACGGTAAAAATGACCCCTAAACACCGTAAACATAGGTATGCGCTTAATGGCGCGACCCACCCATAACGATTACATCTTTTCAGGAACAGCATGTTTTCCCCATTTGATGCTCTTCATAGTGCCAGCCTACCATATTCGATAATAGTAAATGTAACAGCAATGACCGTTTTTCATCTGAGAAAATTGACTTCAGGTAGTTTCTGTCATGTAAGCAGAAATGAGGTTGTTATTATAAAATTTACTAGGATAAAATAGCTAATGTTTCGGTGGTTTCGTCTTCTTCAGAGCCTGCAAAGGTCAAATTAAGGTGCGATCTACTCAGGCAGACACTTTTTTGGCTTCTGCATTCCTTTCCAGTTGATGCGCGATAAAAAGATGCGTCTTCAAGATGTTTTTCCGTTATATCGACATCTAAGTGGCGAGGAATTGCTACAAACTCTCCACCCCTATCACTAACTGATAGCCTAATACTCTGATTTTATTAGCTCGTCAACATCTCGCGTACCAGATTTTTACGCAGCTGTAAGGTTCGAACTGTACTTCTTCGCTCAATAGTGGTTAAGGACTGAGAATTTCGCTTATATCGAGTTCGTCGTTTGGGTCTTTCTGTCTAAAGAATAGCCGAGAAAATGGAGGTGGTTGTAGTGCCCTAATTCTCGTCGTTCTTTTTTATTTCGTGTCTCAATTCTAGAGTTGCCGTGGAGTCGAGCTTTGAACTCGTGAAGGCTGCACGCGATCCTACGCAAGGTTTCTTTAGAAATGGGTTGAGCACGGTGAGAAACTTGGACCCAATTCTAACAGCGAGCGTGCGTCATCGGGGAGAGTTATGCCTCCTAACACGGCGACCCTTGACTTTTCAGGTACGTTATCGACCACATTTTCAGTGCTAGCGCTTTCGTAAACGATTTTGCTTTGTTTAATTGAAGCTGGTTTTTGCGAATGATCTAGGAAATTTTGAAACTTTCTGCTTAAGGTTACTTTAGCATTCGATCTAATAGAATCGCAAATCAAAATTGACTCACCCACTATTCTCCTCTAAAGGAAATCTTCCAAGTACTGAACACAACAAGATTCCTTCGACTTGCACTTCTTCAATTGCGCGTACATGGTTGGCTGTTTGCATTGAAGAGACGCCTAGTAGTCGCATTTCGATGTCCAGTACTAGTTGGCTGTCCCTCGGTAGATCGCATACATCGTGTAGTCGTTTTCATTTGATGAAGTTCGGCACGTCTAGGTGTTTCGGGCAGCGGCGGAGAAAGAATATCGCTTGTATAGTTGAAGTGCTAACAAAATGTTTCCGACTAGTTAAAAGAGTCGTCACTAAGGCAAAAAATTGTCTTACCTAGACAAGCGATATTCTTCCTCCGTCGCTACCTGAAACACCGAGTCGTGCCGAACTTCATCAAACGAAAACGACTACACGATGTTTGCGGCCTACCAAGGGACAGCCAACAAGTACTGGATATCGAAACGCAACTATTACGCCCCTCTCATTAATGCAAACAGGACACCATGTACGCGCAATTGAGGAAGTGCAAGTCGAAGGAATCTTATTGTGTTCAGTATTTGGAGGATTCCCTTTAGAGGAGAGTAATGGGTGGGTCAATTTCGACTCACGATTCTATTATGTCGAATGCTAAAATAACCTTAAGCAGGAAGTTTCAAAAATTACTAGATCATTCGCGAAAATGAGCTACAATTAAGCAAAGTAAAATTGTTAATGAAAGTGCTAGCACTGAAAACGTGGCCGGTAACGTACCTGAAAAGTCAAGGGTCACCGTGTAATAAGGAGGCATAACTCTCCCCGATGACGCACACTCGCTATTAGAATTGGGTCCAAGAATCTCACCCGCGCAACTCATTTCGAAAGAAACCTTGCGCAGGATCGCGTGCAGCCTGCACGAGCCCCAAGATCGACTCTGCAGCAACGCTAGAGTTGAGACATGAAATAAAAAGGAACAGCAAGAAGTAAGGGCACTACCGCCACCTCCATTTCATCGATTATTCTTTAGACAACAAGATCCTAACGACGAAATAAATATAAAACTCCGCATATTTTTGGGAGAAATTCTGAAACTCCTTAATCAGTATCGCGTGAGAAAGTTTAGTTCGAACCTTACAGCTGTACAAAAATCTGGCATGTGACATGTAAGAGAGCTAATAAAATCAAAGAGTATTAGACTATCAGTTAGAGGTAAGGTTGTAGAGTTTGTAGCAATTCCTCGCCAGTTAGATGTCGATATAGCATAACGGAAAAACATCTTGAAGACTCATATCTTAATCGCGCATCAACTGGAAAGGAATTCAGAAGTTAAAATCGAAAACTGAACAACGAATGGGTCAAAATGGCAAGCGCAGTAGGTTTAAAGCCAGCAGACGTTTCGCATCTTAAGATCGAAGTGCCGACATGTCCCGTCTTATACTTACTTACCAAAACGCATAATTTAATATCCGCTGATGATCTGGCGTCTACTGATCACTCCACCTTTAAGTTAAACCCATCATCAGTTGTGTAGACGGGCCTACGGTTAGAATTGCTTGGTTTATAAATCTAATTCTCAACCAGTTGCTTAAACACATACCAGTCCATCTTGCGAACACCCAAATGTTCCTAGATCGTCTGCGTAACGCACGTACCAAAAGCACGTGCTCGTTCTCTAGAGTCATTCGACGTTACCGCTCTTCACACTAACGTGTCGAACGACCCGTAATGCAAGCCATCTGTGAGCTTCTTGAACAGCACGAAGAAACAATTAACGTGTATACCTTTTCCATTCATCAGCTAATGGTGCTCCTAGAGGTCTGCTTAAACTGTTCGATCTTCAGATGGTCCGGAAACATTACTCGCAAATTAGAGGGTCGACAATGGGACAGCAACTGTCACAAATCTTTGCCGTTGCCTTTATGTCTAGAGTGGAAGCACCAGCAATCGATCTCGGGCCGTTAATCTACTGTAGGTATATAGATGATTGTATTGTCATCTGCTCCACACAAGAGGAGATGGACAAATGTTTTGAGCTATTGAGCGAACAGTCAGAGTACATAAAATTCACCCGTGAGAAACCGAAAGAAAACCGGGTTCCATTCCTAAGCGTTCAAGTCAACCTATCCGAGAACGGTGACATCACAAAATGGTATCGAAAGCCAAGCAGTAAGAATATACTGGTTCATTACCTCTCCTCTCATTCCTCACATACTAAAAGGACGCTTATAAGAAATATGTTTCTAACCGCAGCCAACGTGTGCACAGGTAGAGAGCAAAGGGAAGAATCCTCGACACTGGCGCGCTAAATAGCCATTTCAAATGGTTACAAAACTTTACCTTCTCGGCATAGGCATAGAGGAAAAACCTCGCTCCAGAGTGATAATTCTAGCGAAAACAAAGCTGCGTTCCTCTTGCCCTTTATTTCAAACGAAATAAGTGAAGCCATAAAATATTGCTTAATAAGGGCCGGTCTAGAGGATTCCGTAAGAGTGACAGCAATATCATCACACACTCGAAGACGTCAGCTGGTTTGCAAACGCCTATATGACCGTCTATGTATAACGAAAAACTGCATAATTTGCCTTAACGGTAGAGACGGTGATCGCATGAGTTCGGGTACAGTCTATCTGATCTCTTGCGAAGCTTGAGGAGACGAATACGTTGGCGGAACGGGTAGACCGTTCTGCGTCTGCATAAAAAAACACGTAGTCAGTAAATCTGAATTAAAATCAAACACTCCGCTAGGCGCACAAAGGATGCAGCAACACAACGGAGAAGATTTTGAAGTAGGAGTCACTCTCCTCACGCACAAATCGAAAACATCAGGACGTAAAACTCTTGAAGCGTTTTATATCAATTCCAAAAATTCAAAAATGAACTGCAAGGAGGAGTGTTTAGTCATCACGCGTGACCTGGTGCCATCACCTGTGTCACCTGTAGTCTCTCTGATCATCGAGTGACTCGAGAGGGCGCCAGTAAACCCTCCATTTTTTCCTGTCGCGTGCAAGAATTGTCGAGTGGGTTCTGCTCGCTCTAGGGACTCATCGAGCGTTATATCTTTCTTCTAGGCTCTTCGTGAAGAAATCTGACCATCGGGTTGGTGGTCTTCTTGCAGTATGTTGGACATGCCGAGGAATCTAGTCACTAGCAGCTCTTGTCCATCGGTTATCATTCATAGGCATTACGTGTCCGGCCCACCTTATCTTTGACTGTTTGGTGTATAGAACGGCATCTTTGATTTTTGATCGTTGACGCAGGTCGGAGCTTCAAATCCCATCCCTTACTTGTGTAAACGGGATGCTCCTAGCATCGTCCTTTCGACTGCGCGTTCGATAACGCTGAGTGACCTTTCATCCTGCTTACGTAGCGACCAAGTTTCTGACGCATACGTTAGGGCAGGAAGAACCGTTGGGTCGAAAAGGTGGGCACGGAGTCGGGTGTTCTTTGTTCTCTTCACTACATCCTCGATGCTCTTAAAAGCTCCCCAAGCCGCTCGTTTCCTTCTGCTCAGCTCTGGAGCCAAGTCGTTCATCATATTGATTTCCCGACCTAGATAAAAATAACTGGAGCATTCTGAGATGTTCGTTCTGTTGATCGTGAATGGGGCAAACGAAACAATTTAGTGGGATTTAGTCGAAGACCAATCTTTCCACTCGCTCTATCAAAGTCCACAATCATACGTTCCGCTTGGCTAATGTCTGGTGTTATAATATAAGGACGATGTCATCAACAATGCGAAGATGATGTAACTGCCGGCCATCGATTTTCACTCCCATATTATCCCATTCCAATGTTCACATGACGGTCTGGAGGGTGGCGGTAAATAATTCTAGCGAGATTGTATCGCCTTGCCTGACTCCTTTTTTGACTTCGTTAACATCGTTGTAGAATGATGAAATTTTGGTTGTGTAATTTTTGTACAGCTCACAGGGAATCTTTATGTACTGAGTAGGGACTCTCTGATTACCAAGGGCTTCCATGACTGCTTCTTTCTCAGTTGAATCAAATGCCTTCTGTAAGTCGATGAAAGTGAGACGGAGCGGTCTTTTGTGCTTTCGCAATACTTCAATGAGCCTTGTTACCCTGTGAATGCGGTCCATCGTACTAAATCCTTTTCGAAACCCTGTTTGCACACACGGCTGTCCTTTGTTCAGTGTTTTATCAATCCTGTTTAAGATGACTCGAGTGAAAAGTTTGTAGACGACAGACATAAGACAGATTGGGTGGTAGTTGCCTTTATCGTGTAGGTCACCCTTCTTGAACAACAGCACGGTCTTGCTGCTCTTCCACTGAGTAGGGAGCTTGCAATCAGACAGGTGACGTGTGAAGAGCCGAGCCAGTGCGTTTAGGAGAACTGGCGGAGTGTTCTTCAAATGTTCTGATCTAATCCTCTCCGGACCATTTGCTGTTTGATTTTTCACCGACGAAATGGCAAGTCAGATTTCGAAAGGGAGAACCGATGGTACAACATATCGATCCTCTTTTATTTCATATGACGGGAGGTGGACGTAGTATTCGTGGTTGATTTTTTTCCATTACCTTTCTGGACGGTATTATTGCTCTGTCTGGGCGTCGGAGTGCAATCATCTTGGTCTTGTAATTGGCGAAGCTTCCGCGGGCTTTGCGAATGCTTTTCTCAGCCTCTGCAGCTTCGACCGAGATTGCTGCTGCTCTTCTCTTTTCAAGATCTTTTATTGCCTGTCTGCATTGTTTCGCAAGTTCGGGCGATAGTTTGCGGCTGCCTGCAGCTCGTGCGATTCTACGCTAGTGTATGAGCTCGAGAGGTTCTGGAGACAGACGCCTCTTGGTGACTTTCGAACTCTCAGTTTTCATAGCGCTAACGTGAAGATGTTGTATGAGCCGACCGTATTCCTCGTCAATGTTGTCGACAACGGCATCTTCCCAACAGTTGAATAGCGAGTTGAATAAGTCCCAGTTTGCGGTTAGCTGCATTTCTGCTTTCCACGAGAAATAGAGTCTTGCACGAAGGAGACGGTGGTCTGATCCCGTGTAGAATTTTGAAACAAGAGCGGCATAGGTTACGCAAAACTTTCTATTTACTGTGATGTGGTCTATTTCGTTATGCTATTCTCCGTTTTGAGACTCCAACGTCTTGCGTTGAGGGTGGGGCTTCTGTAATTGCGAGTTACCATGGATGATCTCGGTCGCCATGATGAACCTCAAGACCCGCTCACCCTTTTCGTTCCATTCTAATCCGTGGGTGTCATGGACGTTTAATGGGTAGCGTCGTCTTGCCTTGGCCAGGCCGATGACATCGTACTTTATCATTCTTTATCATTCTCCAGAGTTCGTGATCCAGGGAGCTTCCATTGGCCCCGAGATTTTAGCAGCATCTCCGTACTCATCCTGCCCAACGCTGCGAAATTGGGGGCTGTTTCGGAGTCAGGGGAATGAGGCCCGTTTTTTTAAACTGCGCTCATCATTTTGATACCCACGTATAGCTTGCTGGGCTCTGAACGGTGGGGCTGGCTGTACTCATGATTAGCTTGCCAGGCTCTCCCAGAGTGGACATGTAGCTTATTTGTTGGAGGCGAGTCCTTACCACCTCTCATATACTTCCCTGTCACCTGATTGCAGGCTTTTGGCCGAATTGACTCATAGAATACATAAATCGAGATACATAATCCGAATAAATCGAGAACGCACTCACAGACGCATGCATGAATACTCCTGGCAAATACAGAAAGTATGTGCCAAATTGGCGCAGCAGAAACAGGGAGTCCATCCTCTGGATCCACCTGCGTCTCAGGGAAGCAAAGGTCACTTTTGGTCTGCGATTAACCCCCTCTCCGCCACCTGGTGACGCGCCAAGTAGCCTCGCGACTAACCGGTTCTAGGTCCCTCATATAAGGGAGATCCGTGGGACCTGGCGCCATACCTCAGGCTAATCCAGTGACCTGGCTAGGGCATAGTCCTCGCCCATGTATTATATCTGCGCGGCTGCTATCCACCGACTAACTTAGATACAAGAAATGAACGGTAGGTGTTCAAATGAGGCTGTTTCTCATGCGAATACAAATCTATTTGTTAAGTTATATCTGCTAGGGTTTTGAAAATTTTTGGCTGAGTAGATCGCATCCCAATTTGACCTTTTCAGGCTCTGAAGAAGGCGAAACCGCCGAAACGTCGGCTATTGTATCCTAATAAATTTTATAATAACAACCTCGTGGCTGCTTATTGAAGAAAAACATCGAATTATCAATCAATGCCGAGGTTGACAGAAAGTCGGTCTTTGAAGTTTCAGTCATAGTCTAAGAAGGAAAAAACAAGTTGTCCGTGGCCAGATTATTCTGACCTACTGTATTTCCTATATACCTGGAAACTCGAGTAATGGCTGACTGAGAGTGCGAGTACGCTTGTAGAGTAGTATAAACTTTTAAATGACGAAGCCCAGACCGCATTTCTACCACAAGAAGTTTATAGAGAACAGTAGGTAACCGAAATTGCATCAGACTGCAACTCGTGGATGGTAATAATTGCCACTTCCAGAATATCCTTTCGGGTTTCAGTATTGCAGGGAAAACAAACGTTTCGTTTTAGCACAATAAAGGGTCATTATTGTGTGCTATTTACAAAAGAACAGTTTATGTTATACTACAGGTTTTCTTGTATCACTTCCCATAATAGATTCCTAAATTTCCACGGGGTAACATCGTCATGGTTTCGTTCCTCCTGTCCTCAGCTTTCACGACGATGAAACTGTAGTGACGGCTGCGGTGGATGCACCTCCGTTGTAGTGACCGTTGAGCCGTTCACTACTTAGTGGCGTTTCAGTGGTGAGATTAGTAGCTTGTAGCGAATATTAGATAGTGTAGCGACTATCGACTATTTGTTGTTTCATTGACTCCCAAGAATGGATCAGGTTTTGTGATTCTTATTGTTTAATGGCTCTGTAATATAGGTTATTACCCTTTGACGTTTGAAATGCTGTGAATTGAGAGTCAAGAATTAGGAATTGTAGTTCTGTGGTACTGCAACTGATCTGTAGGCTACGATTGCCAAGTGAACCAACGACTTAGATTTGTCGTGTGGGTTTTTTATTATTTAGGATGGTAACAAGTGCATTGCGCAACAATGACTAGTACTGCTTGTATTTATGAACAGCCTAACCGTTGAGATCTGCAATGTGTGGTGAAGGTTGAACTGCTAGCTTCGACGAATTGTATCTGCTCGTTCTTCGCCACGCGAGTCTTGTGATCGTTGTCTTTACATCGTAAATCTTAAACTTAGGTAATTGAATCGTTTATACTAATATAATAATAACAACGAAAGAATATACTAAAACAGTATAAGTGGCGCCATGATAACAGCATTGTTAGATAAGCATAAGACAATGAGTAAGGAACGTTGAGGCATGAGAGTAGTTGTATTGCTTGTTGGGTTATTATGAGAAAGAGGTTTCATATAAAATACAATTTGACCTAGAAAGGTGAAGAGCATGTGGTATTGCGGGCACCAATGGGACCAGATGGTTATTAGCGCGAATGGCATACTGTAATTAGCTACCGTAGTGGTAGTGAGGAATGGTGCGCAACAAAATAAAAAAAATGTTGCTTAACTCTTATAGATACAATGTCATGACAAGTATGTATACTAGAGAAGGTCAGTGACTGTCTACAAGGTTGCCTATAATGAAGTAAGGCAGAATAATTCTATGACAAGAGATGAACGAAGATGTTATGTGGCGGGAGCGGAGATGGCGAGTGGCAGTAACACCGACGTGTGAGCCTCACCAACACGTGGCAAAGGCATATCCTTTATTCTTGACAGCCTCAGTCTGTGGGCACTTGTTGTTTATCGCCAGTGACCGCTCTTGTGGTGTGGATATATGCCAATTCTCGTTGAGTGACCCCATTATCGTTGCTGTCGTTCTTGCAGCCTTTGGGTCACGACTGGCTAGACGTTAATCACTATCAGAAGACATGTAGAATAAAGTAAACTATCAAGAGACATTTAGAATAAAGTAATTATAGAGGATATTATCTTCTACTGGATAATGTTTATTGATCGACTTGTCGACAGAAAAAGCATGCGAAAACAACGAACTCAATGCAATCTTATCAACGCATTTCGACAAAGGAGCTGAACCGTCTTACATGAAAACTGTAACCAACTAACTGCAACAGTTAACACAATTCAATCGCAGGACGAAAACAAAGTTCTTCTACCGACTTCTTAGAATCTCTGTACGAAAATACTCTGAGCTAATGCATCATAGTCGTTGCTGAACTATAGAAAAGTGAGGAACTGCGAAGAAATGAACGGAAAATGCAGTTCGAGACAATTTGAGGGCAATGAAAAGCAAAAAAATTGAGATGAATGTTTACCCAGGATCGACTTTCTATTAACCTCGGCATTGAATTATGAATTCGTCGTCTTCTCTATCACTAATCGCGAGGTTTTTAAACAGCATACGTTTACTTCCATGCAATAACATACAACACAATCGCAGCTGACGTTTCGGCAGAATTGCCTTCTTCAGAGCCTGGAAGGTTACACTAATAGCTTGCTACGTCAAACACTTCAACAGCACAAACAGAAAGATGAAAATCTGAGCCATAATTGCAAGATCTACGGCTTCTCGAAAAAACGCACCGCTTTTTTCACCTGTCTTCCACCGAGGAAGAACATCCGCTCGGAGTCGCATATGGCTGACGACGGCAGCACCCCCGTCAACGATTGATGCGAAGTGGCGAGATCACGCGTGATCTGTGGACATCCCTCCCTGCTATTCATTGCAGGATTTTTGGCATTTATCCAAAAAGCGTAGAGGAGTTTGTGCGTTGGCGTTTTAGTATCCCGTGCGAGGATAGCGACTTTTATATCAGAATCGTCTCCGTTATGCTTTTGTATCCTATGCGTGCTTAGTGGCGTGCCTTGTTTTGCTTTTCGTTTACCATCTAGGTGTTCTTTTATGTGGATACATAAAGGTCTGCCGGTTTTACCAATATATTCGTCTCCGCAAGTACCACAAGAAATCAGGTATATCGTACCTGAACTCATACAATCACCGTCCCCGCCATAAGGGCAGGTTACGCAATTTTGTGTTTCACGTAGACGGTCATATAAGTGGTTACGAACTAGCTGACGACGAAGAATATTCGGTGGTGTTTTAATTATCTCCACCGATTTATTAGAATTGGGCCCAAACTTTTCACAGCCCATTTCTAGAACAACCTTGCGTAGGATAGCATGCAACCTTTATGAATCTCAAGATCGACTCCGTTATCAGGTTAAACAAGGAACAGCAAAAAGGGCTGAAAATCAAGAGGCGGCGGCATTACCGCCATCACCTTTTTGTAGAACGTTTTTCAGACGGCAACACCCTAATGACAGAAATGATATAAAGTTCCGCTTGTTTTCGGATGGCGTTTTCAAGATCCTTATTTGCTACAGCGATAGAAAGTTTGTCTCTAACGTCACAGCCGCACAAAAATGTGGATTGCGAGAAATTAGAGAATTAATGAACTCGAAAACGATAAGATGTCTGTTAGATAAGGAGGAAGAGTTCTTAGTTGTTCATGGATGTTGGATGTTAAGATAACGGAGGAACATCTTAGTGATGCTACCCTCTATCGCCCATCCTCTGAAAATTAATACAAACATCAATACCGAAAGTTAAACAAGCAATGGGTCAGCGTGGCAAAGGCTGCAGGTTTAAAATCGTCGGTTATTTCACATCTGAAGATCAATAGACCAACGTGTCCCGTCCTATACCTGCTCATTAAGACACATAAGTTGGTATCTTCTGATGATGTTGCGTCAACCAATCCATCATCATTCAAGGTTAGACCCATCATCAGCTGTGTAGACAGGATAGAATAACCTGGTTCTTAAGCCTAATACTAACCCAGTTGCTTAACCACATTCCAGCCCACCTCACGAACACCCAAATATTCCAAGAACGTCTACGTCACGCGTCTCCTAATAACGTGTGCGTGATGGAGTCGTTCGACGTGACCGCGCTGTACACCAACGTATCGAATGACTCCGCAATGCAAGCCATCTTCGAACTTCTCGTTGAACATGAAGGAAAATAAAAATTCATGGCTTATCCAACCAGCAGCTCATGCTCTCTTAAAGGATTGCCTAAACTGCTCGATTTTCAGGTGATCTGGGAAATACTACGCGCAAACAAGGGCATGGCAATGAGACAGCGACTGGCACCAAGCCTTGCCATTGCGCTTATGACTAGAGTGGAAGCTTCCGTTGTCCGGTCTCCAGCCGCTGCTCTACTGCAGATATGGAGATGATTGTTTTGTCGTCTTCTCTACATAGAAGGAGATGGACGATTGCTTTGAATTATTGAACGAGCAGTCAGAGTACATCAAGTTCACCCGAGAGAAACCGAAAGACGATCGGCTCTCGTTTTTGTACGTTCAAATTAACTCATCGAGTAGCGGTTACGTGATGAAGTGGTACCGAAAACCAAGTAACAAAAACATCCTGGTTCATTCCCTTTCTTCCCACCCTTCACACACAAAGAGGGCGCTTTTGAGAAACATGCTTCAAACAGCTACCTATATGTGCGCAACCAGAGAACTAAAGGAAGAATCGCGCGACTTGGCTCGACAAATAGCCACCTCCAATGGCTACGAAATTGTAACCCCACGCGTTAAGTTTCGAGGGAGAGCGACGCTCCAAAAGGAACGGTTTGGCCAAAACAAAGTCTCGTTTATCTTGCCCTTCATTAGCAATGGAATAAGTGCAGCGATGAAGCGATGCTTAAGAAGGGCAGATCTAGAGGAATTGGTAGCGATAATAAAATACCACCCGATACTCTCCGTCATCAGTTAGTTCGCAACCGCCTATACGGCTGTCTTTGTGAAACACAGAATTGCGTAATTTGCCCTTATGGAACGGACGGTGACTGCATGAGTTCAGGCACGATATACCTGATCTCTTGTAGTACTTGCGGAGACGAATATATTGGCGAAACGGGTGTACCTTTATGTATCCGCGTGAAAGAACACCTAGATGGCAAACGAAAAGCAATGCAAGGCACGCCGCTAGGGACACATAGGATGCAGAAGCATAGCGGAGACGATTCTGATATAAAAGATATTCTCGGACTGGATACTACAACACCAACGCGCAAACTCCTCGAGGCTTTTTAGATAAACACCGAAAATACTACAATGAACAGAAGGGAGGGATGCCCCGAGATCACGCGTGATCTCGCCCTTTCGCATCGATCGTTGACGGGGGTTTTGCCGTCGTCAGCCATATGCGACTCTGAGCGGCTGTTCTTCGTTGGTGGAAGACAGATGAAAAAAGCGGTGGGTTTTTTTCGAGAAGCCGTAGATCTTGTAATTATCCATCAGATTTTCATCTTTCTGGTTGTGCTGTTGAAGTGGTTGACCTAGTAAACTGCGTATTAGTGTACCCTTCCAGGCTCTGAAGAAGGCGATTCTGCCGAGACGTCAGCTGCGATTGTGTTGTATGTGTGTTGTTGTATAGAAGTAAACGGACGAATGTTTATTTGATTATATAGATCGGATCGTTCATCTGCTGAGTATTTTGAATGAACTAGTTTGATAGGTGACACCCTTTAGAAATCTAACAATCTGGTCTTTTCTTGTATGTCAATATCGATGGCTAAGCGTACATGGAGCCGTATTATAGTGAGAACATTTGTTCGTGTAGAGAAGAATAGAACAGAAAATAGGTTAAGTGTATGAAAGCATCCGCTGGCTGGTCACCTTCATGCCTATCAAATGTTTTTGTTGTTCCCTTTTTGACTCAATGAATGGTACTCTCAAATCTCACCATGGTTTAAGCAGATCACTACCATGGGTGACTGTTATGATTGCATTGTTTTCTTGTTCAGCAGTCGCGAGGTTGTTATACAGCTTGCATTTACTTTCATAGAAAAACACAATACAATACAGCAGTAGCGGGAGTTTCGGCAGTATCACCTTCTTCAGAGCATGGTAGGGTATACTGATATACAATTTATTAGGCCGAACACTTCAATAACACTTACAAAAAGACGAAAAACTATTGTGATTGATGAATACGAATAGAACAGTTGCTCCGACCTGCATGTAACTGAGATTTTCGTAGTTTTTGTGCGCTGAACTTTCCCAAAGCAGTCTTACCGGTCACTACTTAAGGATTGACGACTACCTTATTTTTGAACTTGATCGGACACAAAAATGGTCCTACTGATGGCAATGTGAACACTCACAAGTTATGAGCTATTCTTTTGCTTCGTATATTATTTCTCTTCGGCTAAGTAGAATTAAAGCATAAATGCCTACCTACGAATTTATTCGTATTCGTTGAGTCCAACATGGTCGGCCTAATGGTCGAATCACCTTGGATGCTTTTGCTTGACAACAATTGCAAGATCTTTTGAAGCACTTCGCAAATAACTTGATTGGTAGCTTGGATGGGTTGCTCGTTGCATTCTCATTTTTATTACAGGAATCAGTCTTGTGTACACGAGTGACTATGACCTTTACATTCAAAACCTATCGGAGTCATCGATCTTCGTGCAATCTCGAAATCTCAACTACAATATGCACCAGGAACAAACCACCGTATGTCGAGTGCCTGCTCACAGTGCCGCCGTATGTGTTTTCAGCAATATCGTCTTCCAACAGGTGCGATATCCTAGGTTCTGTGTTTTGTTCTTGTATAGCAGCTAAAATTGTTCATCTGTGCGAAAAGAGTGCCTAGAAACTCTGTTATGTATGTATGAAGAGTATCTTCGAAATATTTGCACATCAAGAACTAACTGTGCTATGAGCAGCCTAAGCGTAGCCTTTTATTCCTACATGGGAGTAGATGCCCAACGAAACGTATCTTCACTGTTCATTGGATCAAAAGTTTTTCTGCAGTCCTGTTGATGAGAGAATTCTATTGAATTGTCTATTGTTTTCTATTGTCTATACTAATTTTCTTCCATTTTCTTTCTCTCTAATCTCTTTAATCATGAATTGGGCATCAGTAAATTTTAATCCTTCTCGATGTCCGACAAAGCTGTTTAGTGACTTCAGCTCCCTTAACCAAGAGGTACGAAAAGCACATGTTTTTTGTAGAAGCTTTATTTTTTTACTGTTCTTGGCCGTAAAATAGCTACAAGTACCTCGCCTAACTCTGCCTAGTGATAAATTTGCTCTTAAATGGGTTTCCAACGTGTTGAAATGAGGAATTCCTTCATAACTTATTTGATGGCTGCTAGAGGAATGCAACCACCTGTAGATAACAGTTCGACATTCATGCTCATCCATCCAACCACAATGAGACAAAAAACTGTTGATGAGCGCAAAAGAATGCCATTGAAATTCCACGACAATGAAGACCTCAGCATTAGTAAGATCAGCGAAGGAAAGAGCGATCAAAACACTTTCATTTTTAGTAACTCCCACGTCCGACTTTCTATTAACCTCGGCATTGATGGAATAATTCTTTTTACTTCTGTTTAGCAAACACGAGGTGTTATTTTATTTCTTTATTTACGTACAAGCTGACGTTTCGGCGGATTTCGCCTTCTTCAGAGCCTGGAAAGGTCACGTTGACTGCAATCTACATGGCCAAACACCTCCATAACCAAACAGAGAAAATGCTAAACCAAAATTTCAATCACAATGAACACAGAGTCTTTGCACACTCACCGCTTTCTATGAGCCTTCCACTTAATGTGTTATGTGGAGACCAACCGCGCAGTGTTCACATGGAAACGTAATGTGCCTGTCCCATCAAAATAGCAGTCTTATATACTGCCCAATATCACGCGTGATAATGAGGCATTCCTCCCTGCGGTTCATTTTCGGATTCTTGGAATTAATCCAGAATGCTTCGAGAATTTTACGCGCTTGTGTTCTCGATTCTTGCGCGAGGATCGTAACCTCTACTTCAAAATCTTCTCCGTTATGTCTCTGCGTCCTATGCGTGCCTAGTGGGGTATTTGGTTTACGTTTGCCAACTAGGTGTTATTTTATACGTATGCAGAGTGGTCTACCCGTTTCGTCTCCGCATACTTTACAAGAGATCAGATAGATTGTACCCGAACTCATGCAGTCACCGTCTCTTTCATTTTTTCCAATTGGTCTGTGTTTACCTTAGAGTATATCACGTCTATTTCTGCCAGCATAGTGAAATTCAAAGTAGTAAAAAGTGCTTCTTGAACTCGGTGCATGAACAATCTTCATCCTCTATTGGGTATTAGCGCCAGTTGTCCTACCACGCAGATATATATTCTCTACAACTTTTTTTATTTCATTATGCTGAACATAGCCTTTTTTGTAGATGCTACAGAACGCGAAAATGCGTGGCGCTGAAGAGTTGCACGCACTGCAAAAAGTTTGCTTCATTCGGCTTTCTTTCGTCAAAGGTTCGATTTTTTCTATATTTGTGGGTGTTTTATGAAAACATTGTGAGGTTTCATTTGATAGCATGTTCTGCTGAACTAGTTTAGATTATGAAAAAACAGATCACAAGTAGTAGTTCTGAGAATGCTTATTGTATCCAATATGAACAGCTACAATAATTTCAGGATGGGGACCAGAATATCCACGACAAGATGTGACGTCAACACCCTGTTGGCTGGAGATACAACTACTTTACCCTCTCTGGGTTAGTCATTTTTTGTAGGTTTGGTAAACGACGGAAGACCAATTCTGTGACACCGTTGATGCTCCTTTGCTCGAAATTTATGACCTTAGTGAATTTTTACGCCGAAGTGCAAAAATCGTTTGGCGGTTTTACCTAAGAGAAATCAAAATAGGCCTGAAATACCTTGGAAGGGGATAGCATTCTTTTACGATGGTTGGAGATTATGTGCATTTTGAAACAACATTTAGTTTTTCGTTTTCAAATTTTCATTTCAAAAGCGGAAGTTTTGAAGAGATCTAGGAGAAATTGTTTAACATTTCTCATTAGAAGTGTCAATGGTAGCAGTTGTAGTTCTACCTTTTTTTGAATTGAACACAACCTTAGTTTGGGCTTAGGTATGATCTTGCCTTTCGTAATTGTGTTTTCCCATTCAGTACTTTAGCATTACTCGTAGCAGCTGGTCCTTTATTGGCAGTATTCCACAATGTGGTCCGCCAAGTGCATCATATGTGGTTAGTAGTGCTAAGCGTTAATCAGTTTAACAAATCCAGCACGATGTAAGAAATATTTGGCTCTTACGACATAATCTACCTAATGTCTTCTCCATCACTAGTAATTTATCAGCCATTCTCCAGAATATCTTTAAAAGGTTTCACATTTTCGAAGGCTGTTATTGAGCCGAGTTTGTGTATCCCAAATATTCCTGCGGCAATCCCTTACCGAGCATGCAAACAGAATGATAATAAAGACACTGTTGCTGATAAGGATTGTGGTCACATAACCGTGCTGATGATGGATATCTTGGACGATTTTGCGTCGTATGGGACTCCTACTGCCATCGTTGAAAGAAAGCTCGTGTTTTTGCATGTCGCAGCCATCAAAAATTAGGCGTTTTAGCGAAAGGTGACAAGATGCAGCCAAATTTTCTCAGTTGTAATTTGTTATGTTCTAAATATCAATGAAATCAAGTAATGGTGATGTGCTTATTGATTACTGACCCCATCAGGATAAAATCAGGATTTCACCTCATTGATGTGAAGTGGCTGCGCAACATATGTGTACATTTTCAGCACATCGACAAAACATTGCCGGAGGTGTGCTTCATCTCTGGAGTGGATCCAACATCTATTTCCTGAGAGATCTCTACGAATTGAATCTTTATCCTTAACGAGCGCCTTATTGTCAGAGTGACTGAACCATGACCTTTCTTCATCGTTTTTCCATGTGGTAATGTTGAAAAGTGAATGAAATCTATGCAAAAGAATTTGTCAGTCAGCTCTCTAACAAATGTAAAGTCGTTTCCTTCGGTGAGGTTTTGCCGGATTCGCCACTTCTTTTCCAAAGCGAACAGCATAGAAGTAGTTCACTCCATCTCCAGGTGTTGTGAAGATGGGTAGCAACCACTTCACCGGTGATTTACCGAAAATCGAACAGAAGTTCTCCATTCGAGTGCCGAAATCGAATACAGGGAATTCGTGATTCTGAAGTTAAACATTTGGAATCGTAATGGCTGAATACAATAGCAGCTATTCTGCAGAATAACTGGCAGAATCAGAGTTCACGAATGCGGATTTGAGAAATTTCCGTGTAAAAAGTGCCAAACAATGAGATCTTACGAATTTGTCGTTTTCTCTCTCGGCAATGAGGTTTTATTTGCGAATTGTAATATATTACACTTACCAGTTCGTCCTCGTCGAGAAAAGTGAACTGAGAATCTTCAATAGTCGTGCGATTCGTAAATAAGCTCTGTATCTGAGTTTTCAGAAGTGAACCCACGGACACTGCGATTACCTTGAACTAGTTCTTTTGTTTTTGTACTTGTTCTTTACCTTACAAAACTGCCCAACGCCTCATTTTCTCTCCACATTCTATATTTCTGAATATTTTTGCTAATCCGAGTCAACTAACTAGCCATAAAATGTCTGCTGCTTTATTATTATTTTTAGTTTGTGCATGGAAATAAATTGATGTAACCGACAACTGTAAAGGCGTTTATGTTCACCTCCGAACTTCGCTGCATCATTATATATAACAGATAGAATTTCGGCGTTGATCAATCCCTGACTCACGGTGGCCTACCGATGTATCGAGCCAGTGCTGCTATTTTCCCAGACTAGCCCGTTACCAACTCGGCGACCCCGGAGGGATGGAAGGCTTGATGGGCATAGGCGCAGGGATCGATTTCGCTTGGTTGTTGCAGGGCGCCTCCGACCACTGCTCCGCACGCGCCCTGTCTATAACAGGTGCATATTATAAATACGTTGGTCATCATTTGCCCCACAAAGCACTTTCACACACAATTGTTTGCGACCGTATGTTATCTCATAGTGAACGCTATGTACACTACAGTATATATTTTCAATTAAGTGGGTTCCATAACTGTTCTTCCGTTTTCAGTAAATTCATTCGGTAGCTAATCGCGAAGAAGTCGATGTAGTACAAATAAGACCAGAAATACAGTACACTATATTTAAGATTTGGAAAAAAGCGCTCTTGCGGACATTTTCATTGAGTGTTAGTTTGACTAGCAATTAGTTTCCCTTTGATTTTAATCGCTGCGGTCATTGTATGCATTGTGAGGATACAGAGAACACTGAAGTAAACTCAACAGAAGCTGTGATACTGTATAAGCCACAATTCTCCCAAGTGCTGACAGCAATGTGTTCGGATAAGGGACTATGGTAACACATAGCATACGTATAAATCATACTCATGGAAGGAAAGAGCAGGGCCTCTTCTACATTTCTCTCAACATCACAGCTCTCAAGTTCTCCTGTTGTCGAAAATTGTCGTATTTCATCAAAAGACCAGCAACTCCGTGAAAGCTGAGGAATCGTTCGTGTTCCACGGTGCAGCCAAGCTAGCCAAACGCATCTCGTTGTAAGTTAGTCAACGTATTCATTGTAAGGTGTAAGTTCAGTTTTCTGAGGCATGGAGATGGTTAATTCTGCGATTAAAGTGTGCATCGAGGTAAATGGAAGCTGCCCGGATCACGAAGAACTATTGTGACGATCTGTACCCAGAATGCACGTACACTTGCATCCGAGTCCTCGATACAAGACTTGTTCATGGCATGCATGAATGATAAAGTACGACGTCATCGGCCTGGCCAAGACGAGACGACGCTACCCATTAAACGTCCATGACACCCACGGATTAGAATGGAACGAAAAGGGTGAGCGGGTCTTGAGGTTCATCATGGCGACCGAGATCATCCATGGTAACTCGCAATTACAGAAGCCCCACCCTCAACGCAAGACGTTGGAGTCTCAAAACGGAGAATAGCATAACGAAATAGACCACATCACAGTAAATAGAAAGTTTTGCGTAACCTATGCCGCTCTTGTTTCAAAATTCTACACGGGATCAGACCACCGTCTCCTTCGTGCAAGACTCTATTTCTCGTGGAAAGCAGAAATGCAGCTAACCGCAAACTGGGACTTATTCAACTCGCTATTCAACTGTTGGGAAGATGCCGTTGTCGACAACATTGACGAGGAATACGGTCGGCTCACACAACATCTTCACGTTAGCGCTACGAAAACTGAGAGTTCGAAAGTCACCAAGAGGCGTCTGTCTCCAGAACCTCTCGAGCTCATACACTAGCGTAGAATCGCACGAGCTGCAGGCAACCGCAAACTATCGCCCGAACTTGCGAAACAATGCAGACAGGCAATAAAAGATCTTAAAGAGAGAAGAGCGGCAGCAATGGTCGAAGCTGCAGAGGCTGAGAAAAGCATTCGCAAAGCCCGCCGAAGCTTCGCCAATTACAAGACCAAGATTATTGCACTCCGACGCCCAGACAGAGCAATAATACCGTCCAGAAAGGTAATGGAAAAAAATCAACCACGAATACTACGTCCACCTCCCGTCATATGAAATAAAAGAGGATGGATATGTTGTACCATCGGTTCTCCCTTTCGAAATCTGACTTGCCATTTCGTCGGTGACAAGTCGAACAGCACCAGGTCCAGACAGGATAAGATCAGAACATTTGAAGAACAATCCGCCAGTTCTCCTAAACGCACTGGCTCGGCTCTTCACACGTCACCTGTCTGATTGCAAGCTCCCTACTCAGTGGAAGAGCAGCAAGACCGTGCTGTTGTTCAAGAAGGGTGACCTACACGATAAAGGCAACTATCACCCAATCTGTCTTATGTCTGTCGTCTACAAATTTTTCACTCTAGTCATCCTAAACAGGATAGACAGAACACTGCGTGAAGGGCAGCCATGTGAGCAAACAGGTTTCGAAAAGGATTTAGTACGATGGACCGCATTCACACGATAACAAGGCTCATTGAAGTATTGCGAAAGCACAAAAGACCGCTCTGTCTCACTTTCATCGACTTACAGAAGGTCTTTGATTCAATTGAGATAAAAGCAGTCATGGAAGCCCTTGGTAGTCAAGGAGTTCCTACTCAGTACATAAAGATTCTTCGTGAGTTGTGCAAAAATTTCACAACGAAGATTTCATCATTCTACAACGATATTAACGTTGAAGTCAAAAGAGGAGTTAGGCAAGGCGATACAATCTCGCCAAAATTACTTACCGCCATTGCTGCAAGGCTCATTGAAGTATTGCGAAAGCACAAAAGACCGCTCCGTCTCACTTTCATCGACTTACAGAAGGTCTTTGATTCAATTGAGATAAAAGCAGTCATGGAAGCCCTTGGTAGTCAAGGAGTTCCTACTCAGTACATAAAGATTCTTCGTGAGTTGTGCAAAAATTTCACAACGAAGATTTCATCATTCTACAACGATATTAACGTTGAAGTCAAAAGAGGAGTTAGGCAAGGCGATACAATCTCGCCAAAATTACTTACCGCCATTGCTGATGACATCGTCCTTACAACACCAAACATTAGCCAAGCAAAACGAATGCTGGCCGACTTTGATAAGGCCTGTTGAAAGATTGGTCTTCGACTAAATCTCACGAAAACGATGTTCATGAAGAACGGATTGATTTCGTTTTTCCGTTCACGCTCAACGGAACGAATATCTCCGAATGCTCCAGTTATGTCTATCTAGGTCGGGAAATCAATTTGAGGAATGACTTAGCTCCAGAGCTGAGCAGTAGGAAACGAGCGGCTTGGGGAGCTTTTAAGAGCATCGAGGATGTAGTGAAGAGAACAAAGAACACCCGACTCCGTGCCCACCTTTTCGACCCAACGGTTCTTCCTGCCCTAACGTATGCGTCAGAAACCTGGTCGCTGCCTAAGCAGGATGAAAGATAACTCAGCGTTATCGAACGTGCAGTCGTGAGGACGATGCTTGTAGTATCCAGTTTCACGCAGGTAAAGGATGGGATCCGAACCTTGGACCTGCGTCAACGATCAAAAATTAAAGATGCCGTCTTGTACGCCTAATAGTCGAAGATAAGGTGGGCTGGACACGAGCGAGCAAAACCCACTGGGCTACCCTTGCACGCGCCATAGAAAAATGGAGGATTTACTGGCGCCCACTCGAATCACTCGACGACCAACGGGGCTACAGATGATACAGGTGATACATGTGATCGAAGTAAATGTGGAATGTTGCGCTTATGTTAGTATACATGAATATTAGCATGGACGTCCATAATTTGCGTGAATGTGGATTGCTATGGCGTATGGAAGGCATTTCCGATGGACTTATTTACATCTAGGATTCGCTGGTTTGTTGCGGCGTATTGTTTATGAATGTGAATAGTAGTTGGTTGTACATCGGATATTTGTAAATTAGTAGTGTGAGGAGTCGTCGCCGACAATGGAAATGTAATTTTATCCTAATCCTTAATGTACAAAAGTTGAGGTTTTCCCACCTTCACAAAACCGTTTGTCATGTGGTGTCCAGTATTCAGGGATTCTAAGGAAAAAATACCTCAAACAGCAATAAAAAAGAACCTAAGCGCAGCAACGCTTATTTTGCATTAAGATATATTGATGAATAGGAATTGATATTGTTCCCTAATTTCCTAGAATTTCCTAATTCTCTAATTGGTGGATTTAATTTATATCTCAAGACATTACCCTTCATTCTTGGTGGAATTTGGTTTCGGATGCGTCAGAGTCAAGGTAGGAATCTACTCACCACAGCATTCATAATGGCACTATTCAACAGATGCTGCTCTGAGGATAAAGTCCCGCCGTTCCAAAGACTGTTTGCCGTTCGAATGGTGTATGGAGTGGTGATCAACGTGACGAAAATGCCGAGACAGCATGGCCAGAACAAGAAGAGTAGGAAGAACTTGTGATTGTGGTGATGAATACACACCTAAACAATAGCTATGGGTTGGGGAAATGTAATGATGATGATGATCGGTTACCACAAACAAGTTGAGATTTAAGCAAAACTCGGAGCACTATTTGGGCTTTAAATCTCTGTTTAAACTTGACGAAGGCTCCAGTGCTATCCACCACGCTAGCGCAGGTGCCTGCTTTGGTTTTCTGTCAATCAATTTTTTTAGTGCTGTCAACAATCACTCGTCAACGGGAACTACCGTTGATGCATTGGAAGCGGCACCGCGTTCCTTTATTAACAAAACTTGCCAAGGAATTCGAGCTGCGTACGTCTAAATTATCTTAAATTTTCTTTTTTTTGTGAGACTGTCAAAAATTTGGTAATTTTCTAAATCTTATAATACCAGTACTATGATACGATATTCTGTAACGATACTAACATCGACAAAACAAGGGTTAGGTAAGGCCAAAGGCCTTTTTGCCAAAATTATTTACAGTCATCCTCGAGAACGTCTAACGAACACTGGACTTCGACAACATGGAATGAGAATCGATGGTTGGCAATTACACCATCTTTGCCTTCGTGATCATATTGTTCTTATAACACTAAGCATCAGCCAAGCGAAATGAATGCTTGCCGACTTTGACAAGGCCTGTTGAAAGATTAGTCTTCGACTAAATCTCACAAAACGATGTTCATGAGGAACGGATGGATTGGTTTCGTACGCTCCATTCACGAATATCTCGGAATGCTCTAGTTATTTCTATCTAGGTCGGAAAATCGACATGGTAAACGACTTCGCTCCTGAGTTGAGCCGAAGGAAAAGAGTGGCTTGGAGAGCTCTGAACGGCACCAGGGATGTAGTGAAGAGAACAAAGAACACCCGACTTCGTGCCCATCTTTTCGGTTCAACAATAATTCCTGCCCTAACGTATACGTCAGAAACCTGGTCCCTGCATAAGCAAGATGTAAGATCACTCAGCGTTATCGAACGCGCAGTCGAAAGGACGATGCTAGGAGTATTCAGTCTCACACAAGTAAGGGATGGGATCCGAAGCTCCGACCTACGTCAACGATCGAAAATCAAAGATGCCGTTGTATACGCCAAACAGTCGAAAATAAGGTGTGCCGCACACGTAGTGCGTATGAATGATAACCGATTGACAAGAGCCGTTACTGACTGGTTTACTCGGGATGTCAAACGCACTGTGGGAAGACCACCGACTCGATGGTCAGAGTTCTTCACGAAAAGCCTCAAAGAGAGATATGATTGCCGACGAGTCCCTAGAGCGATCCGAACCCACTGGGCTACTGTTGGACTCGTCATCGAGACATGGAAGATTTATCGATGTCCGCTCGAGTCACGCAACGATCAACGGGACGACAAGTAAAACAGGTGATACTAGTACTAAGACAGGGTTAATTACACGACTGTGATTTCATTGCTGGGATTTTTGTGAAATTATGTGCTATTTAATGTTGATTAAACCATTCTTGTCGAAAATGACGGCCGCGGGGTTTTGATTTTTATAAATTACTGAGCGATCTGAGTTTATATTATAGTCCTACAATACATTGAATGAATAATTCACTCTCCTTTTTCTTGGATCCGTCCAGTGCCAACCAAGCGCCAGATACTAGAATTATCTCCCAGGCTCCCTGTAAACTAAATTACGATGACGGGCTAGAGCCATTGGAAACGATCAGAAAAAGCCCCTTCATAAGAACTGATTCTACAAACATCCAACGGTTTTGAGAACGTCGATAATACTCGAGCAACATTCGAAGCTGAACTAAAATTTTTTGAGATTTTTATGGGTAGCGGATGCAGACAGATAAATCGGATGCAATTAGTGTTGAGATCTAAACAATATGCGGTACTGCATAATGTACAACGAAATAAAATAAAAGGTAGACATTGTATGGAGACATAGGTAAACGTAGGGTAACATCTGGTATCTGGTATTTGTCACTGTAGATAACCATGAAAGGATAAAGGGAATAAAGCATTTGGCTCTGATCAATCCTTCAAGGATACGCCACGCGCTCGATTCGATCTTTTAGATGAGTAGATGCAGTTTTGGCCTATACATTGCTTCACGACAGATGGAAATACCACTAGCAGTTTCTCTTAAAAACTTTAGCCGTACCTGTAGAAGAGGACAGTGATGATCCATTCGAAGAATACAGCGACCGCATATTTTACAATGATGGGCCCGTAGTGGCTTCAATACTTGGCACGAACCGCAGTAATTTACATGCAACACTTACTAGTAATGTTCTTATAGAGCACGTTTGCTACCTACTAACAACTAACTGAGAATAGATTAAGCGTTTCTGCTTTTCGCTTCACATTTTTATCATTTTCTTCTTGGTCGTCGCGTTTTTCTACATGATATTCCTGCGGTATGGGACGAGCCACAGCGAACATCTGAATTCACAACGTGCATTTCAGTGCCAAGTCCTTTTTACAAAAGAAAAAAGTGAGAAAAGAAATAAAAAAGGAGAAAAAACTTTACATGTGGCTTTGGTTGCTGTTTGCGGTTTTTCGTTTCATTTTGAGATGTTGTAGAATGCTGGTCGAGCAATTCTTCTTGGAGTGGCGGACTGCCCCGGTTGGAGCATTCCCTATTGTATTGCAGAGGGTAATTTTTTTTCCCAGACAAGCCCAATACCATTTTCCCGATCCCGGAAAGATGAGGGGCTTGGCTGACCCGGACCAGAATCGAACTAGGGTCATGCTCGTGGTGACGAGCATCACTACTCAAGTAGCTTTTTAAAATTGACAATAATTTCTACAAACAAATACAAATACTAAGCTTAAACGAACTTTCTCAGAAGCAGTTCCGTATCCGTTAAAGATTAACAAAACCTTTTTTTTCGCATTATTAAAACAATTAGGTCTCCGTGAAGTGTTTATCATAACTTTTTCTTTGCTAAGAATTACATGAAAAAGTTTGCTCAACAATGCTGAGCGTGGCTGCGATAGGCAGTCAGTGGCCTCTCAAACATAGGCTTCCCACGTTTCAGGAGAGTTTCATCAAGGACAATGGAGAGTGGTCATATAGATTTACTTTTAGCTGGTTTTCTGAATAGAAATGTCGGATTTCTTCTTATTTATGGATGACGCTATAAAGTTAAGATCCCCTTTCTGCAATTGACAGTTCAACTCTTCATGAAGCCCACCTTCAAAATTGAGGCCACAAATCATTCAGGAGAATTTCAGGAAGAAAAAGTACTGTGATTTGCATGCAACTTACTGCGTTGAAGTAAGAGCAAGTGATAATTATCCACAGAAAAGTAAACACATAGAATTTCCACTGATAGTTTAAAATTTCTTCACGACCAAAACCAAACACTGAAAGCACAGCTCGATAAATATTTCATATTCCCTTCAAATTTCGAAAATAAAGTAGCATAGCAACGTCTTTCTATCCGTTAGACCTCAGTGATACATCTTAGGTTTCGGCTACAGAGACCCATCCTATCAAAAACGAAAAGTCATAAACATCCCAGAAAGTCTTGGTGCGAGAGAGAAAGACCTTCATAGTAGTGGTACAGATTGTGTTTTAATCGTTTGAAAACGAAACGGAGGTGAAATGGAACTAACCGACGATAATTTGATACCAAGATGCTAGGGCAGTGAGCCATCCGAATACAGATATCCACCACTTAAGCGACTGTAGAAGAACTGAAGACGCCAGCCTTACACTTGAATAGGGAATAAAAAAGATGACGCAACCAAGAGCTGAACACATTAAATGAAACCTCTTGTGTCATGATATCTATTTCATCAAGCTGATAACGAACGACTTTATTAAGATTAGAGAGTTGTAGTATGATGCTGACCGCACGGAATTGTTGTGTAAATACTTACAGCGCTGAAATGAATTTAAGGTCAACCACACTTTTAGTTCCAATATTTTAGTACAGTTTTAATGTGATTATTCGTGAGTTTTTGACAAGTAGGAGAAGGATAGGACACGCTAAACGAATATAAAGAACCGCACTAAGGAGGAATTATCTTAGAAGTAGAGCACTATACGAGTTTGGGTTCCACTCGTGATGGCACGGCTCTGGGGAAGGTAAATTCGCCGATACGTCAACCATCGGCCAGCAGCAATAACAACAACAACGACAGCTATACCAACCTCGCATCAACTCAACAAAGCAGTTCATAAGAAGCAAGTATCTTCGTTTATGAAGGCTAAGCATAGACGAGTTAGACTGGCATTCTTGCGGCTTATCTCAGCCAGCTGTATTTACAGCTCTGTAGACGATTTATATTTGATAGAATGTTGCTCACAAATGCTGCTTTATCCGGAACACGTAGCATCTTCTACTTTTACAACAGCTCGTTGGACGAATAAATATGTTGGTCTCGGCATGATTCTGGATGACAAAAGATTCGTATATTCAAGTAATGGTGAAGTGATGTCCTGTTTAAAGTGGAAAATCAGGGATCCATAAGTATTTTGCCTTGATTTGATGTCCAATGAGGCAATAATTTCTGTGGTTTCGCGATCGTGTGAATGGTTTGCTTCATAGAAAAGTGCTTCACATATGATCCTTTTCCTTAACTGATTCAACCAAATAACCGCTATTGATAGTGCTTTGAAATGAATCATGTGAATGGTATGCTTAAAACATGTATAGTCACCCGTCATCTTCATATCTGTCTTATTCAGCGATTCCATTAGCCAACGTCTATTACTGACTCACATACGGTAAGAGTTCAAGAAGCGTGAAAAGGTGGGTGAAGACGCATTAAAATAGTTTCTCGAGGTAGACTTCTGCCCATCATTCTGTGGTGTCGACCAACCAAATGATAGATGTCTGTGAAAAGTGCAGCACGACGAACTTTCCTGTCGGCTGGTAGTCATTGTCAATATAATCGAAACCATATTCGATGCATATATTTATAATTTTGAATGCTGCGAAGCGCACCTCTATGCCTTTCCTCTACTTGGCATCATACGATTCCACTCTCTTTGGCTTTCGTTTCAATTTAGCTAATAACGAATTCCTCACTCGGACAAGTGTCAAATGAGACTAGAAATGTGTAATAATTGCAGTTCTATGGTCATTTGCACACATAAGATCTAAAAAAGCTTTGACAAGAACACGAATGAGCTTCATATGTAGCACAGAGGTTTCCGCTGCGCACCTATCTCCTCGATAGCAATTTCAGGAGTGTTTGTTATTTTCACGTTAGTCTAAAGTCTCTTCTGAGGCCTGAGTACCTTTGCTCGAGAGTGAATCACTGTCGAAATTCGACTTGCGCCAGAGCTTTTCTTCATTTCACGCTGAAATGGTGAACATTCAGGAGAGTAAAATATTCATCACGTCCAATTCGACGAAAATCGAAGTAATATTAAGAGAACGACTGATATTCAATCTTAGTAATTCATGTTCCACCAATGACATATAGCACCTGGTGAGGTCGAAATGAGTAGTTGAAATCGTCGGTTGCACAAGTGAATAGCTTGCCATCATTCCTATATCCCTACGTGCATCTCAATAATTTTTTCCCATATGACCCTAGATCACATTTACTATTCGGATCTCAATATTTCTTGCATTCGATTCGTTTTCATTGTATTCATCGACCACAAAAGTCTTTGGACATTTGACAAGCTGTTGCTTCGGTTGCTCATTGAGGATTCCACCTTCTCTATGAATGTCGTAGAATTCTGGTCGAGTCGATTCTTCTTGCAACCTTGTAGCCAGGCCAAGGCGTTCCCACATGGATTAAAGGAATGATTTTCGAAGAGATTCGTACCTTGCTCTCTGACGTGCTCATCGCTAACCACTTCGCTACCCCCTCCATATTTTCATAAACAACTAGTAAATAATCTCTGAAATTTTATAGACCTTGGGAAATTTTAACCTCAACAATCTCTTCCTTAATATCCAATGAACTACGGTACCATTCCAATGAACTATATATTCACAACCTATGTAAGTCCTATATAGATTTTGAACATTCCCTTTCGTTGATTTTTTTAAAATCGTATTTGTAACATCATCGAATTACTATATTACTGGCGCAAAAATTACAATACTTGTATTTTTTCAAAACCAACTTTTTTTCAGCCTCGGTATTACTAATCAATACGTATTCTTTCTTTGATAAGTTTACCTAAGGTTAAAAAAAGTATGTTTATTTTCGGCTAACGTTTCAACGTCGTCGTTTTCACCAGAGCCGATGATTCGAGTCACTAGTTCAAGCTTCTTCTTCGTTTCGATGTGGCGTCTTCGTCTTCGTATCGAGTTGTGTCTTCTTCAGCTGAGCACCTCTCGAATGAGGCCTACGAGCTCGGACAACCGAAGAACAAAGAAGAACCGTGGGCTACCGATTCGGATGGTTCTGATGAAGACGAAGACGATGAAATGTTAGTCGAATGACAATTGTTAATCACTTGTGTAAGCTTACTAAAAAAAGAATTGTAATTTCGTTGATATAATGTTTACTTCTTATTTGCTGCCTACTACAATTTTTGTCGATATAACTGAATATCTGATAATTCAGCTATTTTTTATCTCTTAATTTGACTAATTCGGATTGCTAGGGTTGTTCTAGCCAACTTATTCTCTACCATTTTACCTCTTCTCGAAGGAATCGTCTCGATGTTCACACACCTATGAATACGTTACGTGAACATTTTAAGCTTTTGAAGTTTATTCGAGACTTCAAATAGAATGAATTGTTGAAACTTTTTACTAAGCTTCTTGGATCTTTGAATGACACAAACACACTTCTCACTCGTTTCGTTTTCTTGGTGGCCGTCAATCATGACTGTTTCGTAGTTGATTACTTCACCATCATTTGTGATTCGACCTATGACTTAAACGAAACTGAAGTTTTACGAAAGACGTCAGAGAACACATGCAGCAGATAGGGCAGCTAGTCTAATAAGATTAATGATGGTGTTCTTGCTAATTAAATGTCTTACTGCCGGCCTTTGAGAAATTCTTCTCTGTTCGATCTCTCATCTTGAACAACTTTATTCATCGAAATAAAAGCCATTGAAATCTACATATTTTGTCAATAAGGGCTTAATCTACCACAATGAAGTTCTAAGCATGTGGAGTGCACGAATGTTCTGAAGACGATTTGAGTAATGGGTTGCTCGTTAATAATTATCTTGTTCCCAGTTGCTTGAAAAGTTAGTATTCTGTTTTAAATAAAAAGACACTAAGTAGTCTGAATGGATCAGGGCTTCGTATCCTGATTCATTTCACCTTTGTTGATACTTTTGTGGTGAGGCTTGCTTGGACATCTGACCTCGACAAACTCCTGAATTAATTAAGGTAGGTCGTTAATACTCATAGTTTGCTACCATTTTTAAAGTGCTTTGATGCTTTATATTTCTCTTTTCTTATCGTTGCACCAAACGTCGTTGGTTGCTTCCTACAATCCAGTTTCAAGGGCATATCACAATGCAATCAACAAACGGATTGTTTCTGTTACATAAAGAAAACGCATAATAGATTTTATTATAAACGCACCCTTACTCTCTATATTTTAGTCAGCTGATGAGCTTACACGAGGTTCTTATAAATTTCTAATGTGGCCAGGGTTTCGGCGACTTCATTTTCATCAGAGCCACAAATGATTTCAGTTGCCGATCACCCAAGAATAGTCGTTTATCCTGGGGAACTGCCGAATGAGATCAGGTCACTTTGGTTCAACTAGAATTTTTTAAAACAACCAATGGTGGATGATGCTACTTCATTTTGGCGCTACTCCACCCTTTTGGGATTCCTCTGTATACCTCGGAGACGAAGGTCAACACTGCAGGAGAGTACAACTGGTGTATACACTAGACTAGAATTATCGTGACTGTTATGAAGGGAAACAGTTGAAATGCTAACTATGATTTGCAACGACTTCGTGTAAGCTCGTCAAGAAAGCAAAATACTAGTTATCCAGACAAGGGTCCAATGAAATTGAATTCGATGTTCGATCTCTTGTATGCCACCTAATACTAATTCGACTGCTCCAAGATGGATTCTCACCAAAGGAACAAATTATCCCTTTGTTTTCTGATCAATTCTCTTTTTATTTGCCAAGTCCTTGAAAACTTTTTTTTAATAAAGTCGTCTTATATATCTTTTAAGATCGCTCAGCTTAAACGAGGTTGTTATGAAGCTTTGGTTCGGGCAACGTCTCGACATCTTCGACTTCTTCGGAATCGGTTGCTCCGAAGCAATTGGCCACAGCAGTTGTTTTCTCTTTCACCGTGTGTAGAATGAACACTCTTAAAAGATACTGATTATTCGGGATAAAGATAGGTAGCGGTATTCGTTTTGAAAAGTAGTGATTCGCAGTTGCTGTAGTTGCACGTGACTGTTCAGGCAAGCTTCATTCATTTTGTACAGTTGTTCAGTTAAAGACTGCAATCGATCATCATAATCGAAGATTGGAAGGTCGTTTCCGATCCATCATCAGTTTCGGGGATCTGGTCTCTGTCATAAAACTCTTGAAAGCAAAATTCCAAGATTACATGCAACATGGTTTCTGTGAGTGGTTCTGGCAGCTTTACATCCAAAAATCGTCCAAGAACTTTTTGCTCTTCTTCAGATTCCTTTCAAAATAAGAAAAGGAAATTATGTACCCTGGAGCGATATATAATATGAACATATAGGAGCCAAGCCTGAAGCTGTTGGCATTGGCAACTCGTCCTAAAGATTAGAAATATTATTTGGTCGACACCACTTGCTCTGCTCGATTCTCTTTTCGCTTGAGAACATCACCAGAGTTTCTGAGCACTTGGTATCAGCTATCAAGTGGTGGTAACCGGCAGAATCATTCACTATGACGACAAGTATTTTGAAGTTGACGAAAACGTGACCACTGACCCATGTTAGGAAGCCTCACTCCAATATTCATTGCGGACTCTAATCTCTTGGAAATGTAATTAAACTCTGCGATAGTAACGATACCATTTGTCCTAAAAAGACCATAATGATCACCATTTTTCTTGATGAACAGAGACGAAGTTTTAACCGTTTTTTGTTTACTGCCTACTCTTTTTAATGGCAGGGTATATTGCAAAATATAACTTTAATGAAGCTGAGATATTTGCAAAACTCTGGACCGCAGGTGTCTATGGTGGGGAACGAACGCGCTATTGTCCTTTCCGGGGACGGTTAAGATTGTGATTATAACTGGGTCCTCAGCTTAACTGGGTTCATTGCCGATTTGTGCTCCCCAGATCAATCCCGCTGTTGGGTGATTGCTGATGGCAAAAGATCGATAGAACTAGCTGAGAGACAGGCGAAACGAAGGACCCGCATGGTGTGGTGGTGAGCGCGTTACTCCCCGGAAAGGACAATAGCGCGTTCGTTCCCCACCATAGACACCTGCGGTCCAGAGTTTTGCAAATATCTCAGCTTCATTAAAGAGACGAAGTTGTTACTACAACATTTGTCCATTCACAACAGAGCGTGTTTCGGCTGTTTCTCCTCCTCCAGCGCCTAGAAAGATCAAATTGACCGCATTCAAATGAGTCAAACGCATTCTTAACCTCAGCAGATAAAAATTAATACATATAAATGTTTTACCTTTTATTTTCTGCCTACTACAATTTTCACCGCAGGTTACTAAGCGAAATACAACCACAACATTGCTGAGATATTTGCAAAACTCTGGACCGAATGTGTCTATGTTGGGGAACAAACGTGCTATTTTCCTTTCCGTGGAGTAACGCGTTCACACCACACCATGCGGGTCTTTCGTTTCAGCCTGTCTCTCAGCTAGGTTGTGGTAGTATCTATGAACTCCAAAAATTCAAAAATAGTGGCTAAAGATCTAAAAAAAAATCTAAAGATGAACCGCAAAGAGAAGCGCTTTGTGATCACGCATGACCTCGCGCCATACCTCAAGCTGATTCTCTGATGTGACCCGGCCACATTCTTCGCCCTTGTAATACTCTGTGCAGCTGGTCTCCACCAATTAACGCGAAGACTTACGAAGAATAGAATGGTTCTTACTTAAAAGAAGGTGTTTGTTGCGAAAATGAAAATTTATGTTTTAACTATTTTCTGATGGGGTTGTGAAAGTCTTTGGCTAAGTAGATTGGATGTCAATTGGACCTTTTCATGCTCTGAAGAAGACGAAACCGCCGACATTTCAACTATTCCAGATTAACAAATACTATAATAGCAATCTCGTGCTTGGTCGTCAAAAAAAGCAGTGAATTATTGATCAATGCCGAAATAAAAGAAACTCGTCTTTTAATTTGCTATGTGAAGACCACAGTGATCCGGCTGCACCTATGCGCTGTGCAGTGGTTATCCACTGTCACGCTGTATTGAGCAAGATTACATTGGCACGTCATCCTGCAGACAAGGTGTCCTCAACTCTACCTGGAATACTGAGCTGTTGGGACCCGTGCATACTCCAAGACGATGTGAAGTCGCACCCTTATGGAAACTCATTATGTCATATGCTTATAGTCTGCGGTGTCCAGCGCTGAATACGGAGAAATCTTCTTTCTAGTATCACTGTTACACCCACGGTACATTGTTGTGAGCTTGAAGGATCGAGTAGTTACTTCCAGTTTAGCCCGTCACTCACAGCACAATTATCTTAAAGCAGATGATCGATTGCCAACACAGTGCAAAGTTTACTAGCAAGCCCGACTTTTTTGGATTATCAGCTGATCTGATTACTTCAACGCCACTTTCTTTCCAGCACTTAAAAACGAACTACCAAAAAATACACACACATACACATACACATACGCACACACCACATATATATATATATATATATATATGATATACATATTTACCGTTGAGTTGATCGTAACTTACCTATTGGCTTCAGAAGGAGCAGAACCGTTTCTCGCGTAGGTTATTGTTACCCTTGTCCCCATTGTTTTAACCTTTTATTTTCCGCCTATTCTTTTTCAATAACAAATCATTGGACAGTGTATGAGTGGATTCGCCACAAAGTGTTTTGCTTCTATCATCTCAGCAATTTACCACGTCAGCGTGGCTGGTAGGTGTTCCTGGTTCTCTTCTACACTGTTGGGAATAATGTGCTAAAGAAGTTCATGTCGCCGTGCATATTTATTATCGATTGAACAAAGCTCAATTTCTATAGTGTAATCATTTTTAAAGAGTATCACTTGTAAGAAAGGCATCTGGCTACCGTCTTAAATCCAGCTGGAGAGCAAACACAAAACTGGAATAGGGACCCATGGCATTTGAAGGGGAGCTTTTGTCTAGGATGATCACCGAAATTGCTAGTTAATGTATTTAAGAAAAATTCTCAGTTACTCATTAAATCTACTTTTCTTTTCCTTCTATGTTTTTTGCTTTCTATAATAACACTATTTTGTTCTAAGAATGTTAAATAAAGTAGGACTCCTGTGACCTAAAGTGAGATGGTTCTCCGGTTAGATATTCTCGACGTCATTTTTGGCTTAACATTTATTCCGGGTTTATTCTGGACTGAACACAAGCCTCAGTTTTCTTGGGATCAGTGAGCTTCCTTTTAATTTGTTTGCTTTCGCATAGCACATGGCCGGTCTTTGAATAGATTTCAACATTGACGACCGCCCACGTCACTCGTCTTAGCAAATAACCGCTAAATTTCTCTGAATACTTGTTAAAATGAAGGCATTTATTTATTAATTTCCCATGCTAGACAACTCAGTGTAACATACTTTGGCGTCGCAATTCTTGCTTTTGACTCCTTCCCTCGCATTCAGCATCCGCAACGGTCCTCCAACTTTTTCGAGTTTGGGTTCTGCTACCTCTTCACAGTTGTTAATTCCCTTCTTTAGTCAGCCCTTCTTCCATTTATCGGATAGGCGTGTTAAGGTTTTCTGAAATTTTCATATCAGGCATTTTCTCATTCTCGTGGATCCCACAGAGCGAGCTGATCCCGGGCAAGTCCAGTACCAATCTTCCTACGCCCGTAGAATGGAGACTTGTTTAGGACGGGCGGGGTGGGGCCAAGGCTTTACGTATATCGAACAGCATCACTGCCACTGTGCAATACTTGCGCCCTAAAGTGTCTAAAATACCTAAAGTGTCTATTTGTTATTTGTCATTTCTTTCTTTTTTCTTGCCTGAGAAATCACACAATTAGTTTACTTGTATCAGAAACGACTTATACGCTATTTCAAAGTGAGGCTTCCGAAAATGTTTACTAACCTTTGATTTGGAATAAATCTGGCTCCGAGTGATTTAAATTAAGCGCGTGCTCTTGAAGTGTAGCTCTCAACAGTTACCACATTCAATTCTTTGCGTTGCAAGCGTTGTCAATGAATTTGCCTATTCGCTTGCGACTTGACGACGGGTCACCTTTTCTCCTGGGTGATATGCTTAATGGCGATGAAACAGTTGTTTCCTAGGAATGTCGACGTAGTCGTGTCAGAGCGTTCTCAACTTATCGCCACAAGCAGTTGCTAGATTTTGTCAATAGGAGCGAGTTCCAATTCTTTGCGAATCAGATTTCGTCAGGACGATAGCTCTTACATTTGGTAGGTTGACCGGACAAAAGCGATGAAACGAGTCATGCTGGCCTTGAAGCGTTATAAATTTTTAGATTTTTGGCAATCTGGTAGAACTATCCTTCATTTCCCATTTTTTTCTTGCTTCTACGATTTCCTTCAAAAGTTTCTCACTTCTTTTCTGACCTTTCTTTTTCGAAATTGACACTATCCTTCATATTTAATACACTATGCTTCTGTTATGCTGCTTCACACTAAGTATACGTATTGATCGCTGGATATGATTCAACCATTGGGTTTGTGTTGAGGGTGTCCGTGAAAACAGCATTGGTTGCGAGCAGTTGCTCAGTATTGACATTTGTCGTCTCCAACGTTCCCTCATCTTCGTTTCTTCAAACCAACATTCCGTTCCGAAAAATGAAATGACTACGTTTATTTTATACAAATCGACCAGTATTGGATGGCCATCAAGGCATGGGTGATTTCAAACCTGACGCTGAAAAGTTATTTCTTATTTTTTTAAATTTTTTTTTGTATTTCGTAGATTTTTCGCTCATCCGTGTCACTGGGCACAGTACTGGTTCACTCTATAACTACTGACGACTTCTTAACAAAAATATTTGTGAACTTGACACCTTGCTCCTAGACCTAAAGACTATAATTTTTTTATTTCTGTTTAGCAAACACGAAGTATTATTTTATTTCTTTATTTACGTACAAGCTGAACTATACTTAACTTTAAATTTCTCAAAAAAAAACACACGCATATTTACAGGAGTTTCTTTTTAAGAATAATTCAAATTTTTGAAATTCCCACTGCAAACCCGGCATTCACAAACATCCACGAAATAATCGATGACGTCATTGCGTTCTGTTCAACGAAATCTGGCTTGTTCAGTCGCTTCCCTACTCAAAATACGACCCTTAGCGAAAAGGCGAAACGAAAGGAGAGTATTTCGTGGGGCTTCAAAAACTCGAAATTTCACTATGAGGAAGTTTGCTCCTTGTTTGCAAAGTACTTTATATCCTGTTCACTTTATTTGGATCGATAAAATCATCTACGAGCTGAAATATAATTGTTAAAAATTGAAAGAGAAGACATATGTGCATTGAAGCCAATACATCATACTGTGAGCTATGGTAAGGATATAATCAAATTAGGATTATATCGTGGAACAATGCGAAAATATATAACAGGAGCGGGTTAGAGTGAGAACAACATTTGCCCCTTTTACTTGTATATTCTTAGAGCACACTTGCAGACTTTGGTATCACCGTGAGCGTTCGGTGATTCAGGAACGGACGAATTCTAGTTGCTTAAGAAATGCGCAGAAATTCTTCTTTAGTTAGCTTATCTTCTCAGATGTAATGGATTTGGAACTTCTCCAACTTAAGTACATGGCAATTTCTCGAACATTTTCCAAAGTCGTTTTAAATTTCTGAAATTGCTGGGAGTAACACTTGCAATAGTGCACTGAGAGCACGTCTTTCCATCAGACGGGCGTTGACGCACTGCACCCTACCAGTTAAAATCAGTTGTCTCCAGGATCGATGTCGTGAGAGATGATTGGTGAGTGATGAAACACTGAAATCGACTAGCCCTCGCTTGTTTCCTCTGTCACCAGCTACCTCTAGCCTTGTTAGTCACTGATTAACTTTAACCAGTGCCGCGAAATCCTATTGGTTCTCTTCAAGCGCTAAAGCCTACTTTCTGGGATCCAACTTCTCAATCAAGGGTAAATGCGGGCGCAAAATTTTCGGTGTAGTGCTTTTTTTTACTACCGGTCTAGGTGAGAAACTATCTAGCAGACACTGCGGAGCATCGAGCCGGATCACCGCTGCTCAATAGAAGACGAAGACGTGGAAACGTTAGTCGAATGAATACTTTTCGTAATAACCTCATGTAAGCTTATCACCGAGAAACGTAGATGTCCATCGAATATTGTGCCTGAAAGTTACTCTTAGATGAGTGTCTACACATAATTACCAAGCCTTTTAGTTTGAATGAGTCTCTAGTTTCTTTGAGTTACCAACTAATACGTGGCAGTTTCACACCTCCAGCCACAATGAGTCAGAAAACTGCTGAGTGAGGAGAGTATCATTAGCGGTGCATAGGTCCACAAGTGACGATTTCACCTCAGTGAAATTTGTCACGGATTGGCCATTTTCCACTGTATGCATTTTTCCCAATGAGGTCTTACACGTTATTTTTAATAGACATAATACATTGAGCGGGTCGCGTGTAGCACAGTGATCACAGGCGCTCAGTTATGCACATGGGATCTATCCCGCGTCCTAGGCTCATCACGCCCTCCATCCTACTAGAGTTGGGAAACTGGTGCCAGACTGCTCTGGGAGGATAGCAGCACTGGCTCGACACATAGATAGGGGACTGTGAGTCATTGTAAGGGCCACATATGCATTCAATCACCTCCAAACAGTGCTAAATCATGTCGTATGCATGGCGCATTCCTCAGCGTCAACGCCGAGAGATTTATTTCTTATCCTTTTTTTTTTACATTGAAGATGATCGAGAAAGAATCCGATCGCATTACTGGAGGTCCATTAGAGTTCATACAATGACAAAATCTTCAATGCACCGATCTCAAAGATAAGTAAACAGTAGCGAACGGTTAACTGATATCAAATTTGCGTGTAATTAATAAAATATTGACTAATTCATCGGTTATTACCTAGAAGTTTTCATCATTTTCGAATTCAAAGTCATTAAAAATCTACCGATTAAACCCAAATAGTGCGACAAGCCTTTCGGCGTTGATCAATTTGTAAAGGATGTTCAGCGCATTGGACTTCATCAAGCATCGTTAGATGTGATGCATGCATATATGGCCTATACAACAACTTGCGGTGGCTTACTGATGTAACGAACCTATGCTGTTATCTTCCCAGAAGAATGTGGAACCAATTTTCTAGTTCCGAAGGGATAAAAGGCTTGGTGACCATGGGGCGCGGATCGAACCAACGATTACGTATGTGTTGCAGAGCACCTCTAACCACTGTGCTACACTCGCCATTTGATACATAGCGTTCAATTCTTCTTTGTACAGACGCAAACTAGAACCAATCGAATGCTCGATGTACATACTCAGTGCTCGTTCCCTCCGGAGGAGATCTTGAGGGAGCCGATGTGTTGTTTGCACTGGGGACGCTCCGCCTACAGGAACGATCGCACTCTCTACTGTCACTTTGTGTCGTCGTTGACACACTCCCTAATCCCCCTTACTTTCCGATCCTTCTTCACGGGCAGTTGTTGTCGTAAGGATTTACAAGTGCCTCCGCTAAGATCAATTGGCTGAAATTTTTTTCCGCATAAATCGATGTTGTTCGTGATTGTTCTTGTTGTTCTTTTTTACTCTATTCATGTTTTTTTTCCTCCGTAGTCTAATTCAAATTTTCTGGATATAACGGAATCCCTTTGGATATGGTCTTTTTTGGTCTTCCATTTTTCTTTCCATCATAATCATATCAGACTAGAATATATCCGTTTGCATCCATGGCACGAGTTTCCCCTAACGTAGGTTTTAAATTAAAATCGTAGTCGTTTGAAATTTATGTGAACAAGTTTTAATGACAGCTAGCATCTATGTATATATAGGAATTCATTTCACTTGTATACATCGTTATCATTGTGGACGAGTTTTCCTGCCGGCATTTTGATCACTTGGAGGTCAAATGGTCTTTCAACTACGGATCTGCACCTCGATTTCCACTCAATTTTTCAGTAAAAAAGAAAAACTGGGGAAAACTAAATTATTGAAAAATTTTGTTGCTATGATTTCCTCTCTTCTTCTCACTTTGCTTTTATTCGTAACTATTACACTTTACTCAGCGTGAACTTTTTTACGATTATGATGGCTATGTGGACGATTCCAGATGCCTTTCAAACCCGTAGAACATCCGAAATGTCCGAAATGCGGAAAGTCTGTGTACGCTGCAGAAGAAATGGCCGCTGGAGGATACAAATGGCATAAATTCTGCTTCAAGTGCAGTGCGTTATTCCATTATTGATTTATTGGTTTTATTGTGGACATATTTGTGATTTCTCTTTCAAAAAATGAACATCTTAAACTCTATTATTTGGCAGATTTGGTAGAGGAATTGTTCTCAACGTAGTTTCCTGTTCATTGCTGTAGTTGCACTCATGTTCCAGTCGTCTTATAGACTTGAAACTTTCGGTATAGTTCCCTAATTTTTGGAAAAGTTATAAGCAAAGGGGAAGGAAATAGTTTGGGATTTCTTGGTGAAGAATGGCAGAGGATTAATTGCTCCTGAAGTTTAGAATAAAAGTTTATCTCTCACAAACAGTTGTACTTGCCTAATAATATCTTTTTTAAAAAAATGATGAATATTTGGTTTCTCAGGTGATTGCCATACCCGTGCATTGTATTCGGAGTGTATCGTTGGAATATATTGTCTAGATCTATCTCTCTAAATGGGTTACTTTGCTATGAGATTTGAAGGATAAGAGGCGCTTCATTTGCCTTTTGCCCACTTCAGAAAACTCTTTCTCCTCTTTCATGACACAAAAACAGCTGCAATTCACTTAGTGTAATTCTGCTGCGGATTTCCCATGCACCATAATGTTGATACTGATTTCCTGAATGCTGTGTTTTCTACCTCGTTCATGTCGATTGAGACAACATCAACCAAGAAGGTTGTAATCTGGTGCCTCGACGTTTTTCCTCGGACAAAATCACTAAACTAAACATTGTTAAAAACTAAAGGGACCAGTAGTACCTCATATTCTAAAGAAAAACAAACCAGAGGGTTTGATATTTCTTTAGTACAATTCACCTTTTAATACGCAGTGACTTTTATTTAGGCTCTTTGTGTTTATATATCAGTTTGATTCAAACTGAAACAACTATTCATTTCAACGAGCTCGTTTGACTTCAGTCTGACTGAGGTCGTTCTGGCTAGCGTTTTGTGGATGATTGTAATATTCGCATATGTCGTAAGAAATGGCGTTGATGTATAGAATGAGAAACAACTGTGCGACATTCGGCTGAGGTCAGCCGTCGGAGCGAAAGTGGACGAGCGACCTACTCGTTTGACATTGCGTTCCTCTTGTGAAAGCACAAATATCACAGGAATCATTGAAGTCCTTGAAGAATTCTAGTCATAAAGAAGCAGTCCTTGATGTGGAGCAGCTATCGACTGTTTGTTATGAAGACATGTGAACAGTCTAGCTTTGCTATGTAGGATTTTAACAAAAGCCCACCCCCAACCGGCATTCTATATTTCAATGAAGAGAGAAATCCGCACATCCTCATCTCACAGTTTTTAGAAAAATTCTGTACGTCTAGTTTATTTCAGAAGATTGAATGTCGGGATTTACTTCTTTTTCTGCAACAGATTCATCTGGCCACTAAACTTGTTTATCGTTAAGCAGCACCAAGGCGCGCTTTCCAGCAGTAAACACGATCGGTTCAGTAATCGATAAAATATTCTGGAAATTAATGGGATTTCTGAACTTCCACAATTACAAGTGGAGATATAGTGTAACACTGTTCGGCACTTCTTCCAACTTTCTGTGGTTCTTTCTTGATTGGAACTGATCCAGTAGTTGTGTGCTTTCGCTCTATTTGTTGATCAGAGCGCTTTCAATGACACGGTTGTCCGACTGTCCGTTAAGGTGTCACTTAGTTTTAATGGGTCTGAAAACAAGACTACGATTCGAAACAGCCATAGGTCATTTTTATGCAAACTAGCTTTTAGTGTGGATAAACATTTCCGAATTAAACGTAGAAAACTCGTAATTTTACTACTTCTCTATCAAAATTTTACGGTCGTCTATTTTGTTCTTCCTCATGATATCGACGGTCCACCAATATTCTATTTGTATGGTTAATAGGGTCGTGAAGAGAGCATTACTTGAGGATGGCTTTCGTTCTAGCTGGCTTCTCATTGCCTACGACGATATTTCCTTAGAAGGCCACCTCTTCGTGGACTTTATTTGGGGTGTACAAAATCAAACGTGTGTTAGCCTATCGTGTTAACTTATTTCTCCATTTTTTACGAAATTGAGACGAATAGACTATCTATTTATGAAGGTGAACGCAATGGTCTGTGCCAATCAGTTAAGAACTCCTGAAGAGGCCTAAAAGCGGCTCATAATAGGCTTTCTGTCATACTTTGAGCTCCATCCCTCCTGGTGTCACACTTTACACTCTGTGTAACTAGCGAGTACGACCCCTTCTACCTGCTGCTTCTGATCTCTGACTTTGCTAACGCTCACAGTTGTTCTTAATGCTTTGTTGAGGTGCTTCAGTCCAACTCATATTGCCAAGTCCTGTGAAGAGTCCAGTTTACTTCTTTAATTGCCTTACGTTAGAGACCCTTAGCATAAAAGTTGTCCGGATGATGGATAAAATGTAGTTGCAAATTGTTAGACATTCTGTGAAAATCGTTGGCGACGGCTTTCACATCCATAATAGATCGGCGGTGATAGTGCTCGGCTATCGTGCCCTATTAGCTCTTCGCTAACACAATTTCGTCTTTTTTCTCCAGAAGTATCCATTACATCGTCTTTCTAAAAAGATGGGGTCGCTGAATGTACGAAGAAAGTGACTTCGCAGACATTTCGCAGAGTTTTTTGTTCCAGTACTAGGACGTTTCTCGTGAGGATTCCGTCTCTAGTTTTTCTCTGAGGACGATAAGTATTTCAAAGTTTAGTTCGCATGTGTTCGCATTTCGTTTCCTATGTTTTCAAATCCCTAGTCATGCGAGACAACTGGTCCTTCTTATAACCTGCGAAGGAACCGAATTAGCAATATACTCGAAATATAAGTGCATTGTAAGTTCAGAGTGGTAGTAAATCTATACAAGGTTTTCTGTTTTCTTTTCCAGTAGCCCTAACGATTTGTGCAAATAAAGATTGAATCGCTTCTCAGTCGTCAATTCTTTCAACGTCATATCTCTTTGCGAAATAAGTCACTCGCTTTTAGTTACACCATCTCAAAACGTTCTCCTTAACTTTGTCTAATCGTGAACTCTTTAGGGATACTCAGAAAAATAGTGGTTTTTTTTCAAATGGAAGTATGTGCTATGATAGGGAAACCTTTCAACGTGCTTTGCTGCTCCGCCTTAGGAAGAAAGTGCTCATAGCTTTCGCCGTACAGTGAGGTTCATCCTTCATGCCGGTCATCCAGGCTCAGAAGTGCGACATTTCCATCTAGAAGTTCGGCTTGCAATACAGTATTTACGAAAGAAATCCATCCACATGCTGAAAACTCTGCTTCTGATCCACAAGAGCCGGCAACTGGTGTGATGTGATCCTGAAAGTGCCATGAACCGGTTTTTCGTGGATTATAAAGGTCCGAACTTTTGCAACCAGAAAAATACTAATGACGTGGGAATTTCATTGGAATCCGCAAGATTCTTCGCGAAAACAGGCCGTCCGTTATCTTAAGATTTCTCAAAAGAACGACTAAATATTAAGTTTAAAAGAATTTGGATAACTTTCTAAATAACAAGCCATAAGTCTACCGAAGCTCATATGACACTAGCAAAGTTACAGCCACATTTTTTGAATAAAGCGGACTAAGTTGCGGCAAAGGGTTCATAATATCGGCTTGAACTAACCCTAGAATCTCTGGAATGTAAAGATGAAATCAAGACCACTACTTTTTTTTTCTCGTCGTTAGAAAACTAGAAAGTCACGTAGTCCAATGCATTCATGTAACACTAACTCCTTTTTTTATCATGTTGTATTGTGTATGTGACGTAAAGTGTTATTTCATGGTTAGTGTTAGTGTTTATGTTACTCTCTGTGTCCTCTAACATGCTGAGACTCGCTGGTTAATAGTCAAGTATGCGCATTGATCGCTTTATGTCAGCAATCAATATGCATTAATTACATTGCAGACGTCGTGCTGCTTTGTCTACTCATATATGCTTTAAATGTCCATCCTAATTTTCTACTTGTTTTCTTTTTGGCTTGGATTTGGTCCTATGCTTCGCTAAAGGTGGTGGAAACACGATAGCTGCTATAATGCACAAAGGCAAATCAGCTGGTGAAGGTCTGCTGTCTCAAGCAGTTCCTCATCGTCGGTCTATAGACAGTTGTTATTTTTGGTATCGTGCTTTGACACTGTTTGCTGAGCATAGGAATTGCTTCGTGTTGTTCGGCTTGTGTGAGTTAAGCATTCAGCAATGTGCAATAAGTTACTGGATTCAATGACATGCTGTGAACATCAAGCCGAGTTGTTTTGCAAGCAATGTCACTGCCGACGGTATGGACCGAAGGTTTGTCGTTTGCGCTTTCTTTTTCAGTTTTACTTCAGCTACCGAAAACATTCTTGTGAACTGGTAACACAAAATACCAAATGCAGTAGATAAGCAGCGATTACAGGTTTTCGCCTGCTTTTGTCGATGATTGTGAATTTCCTGTATATGAAGAAGCTTAAAGCGAATTCGTCGTTGGGGGTTCTTGTTGTATGACTAGTTTTTTCGAACTCTTTACCCATCTGGGATGAAACCCAGAGAACTTGTAGTGTTTAAGGATAAGGAACCGCTTTAGGGCTAAGGTGTATTGGGAAAGCGTACACCGCACCACCTAATTTTTCCCTATATTCTTGATTGAGTTAGTAGTGTAAGTCGCTGCTAATTACCTGTAGGGATTCCAAGTAGTTTACAGGGTGTTGGATTCGGAATCGGAGCCGGTTCACTAACTATGGACACCGGCGAGCAATTTGGAAATACGGAAGTTGATATGACGTCAGTATGATTGCATGAAATCCATCTGAATGTGAATATGGAACGTTTGCCGTCCAAAGGCACATGCATGCCTAACGCTTTCAGACACGAAGTATGATTTTCGATAAAAGATAAAAGGGATAAAGCTTTCGGCGTTGATCAGTCCCTGAGAGATGTGCCATGCATTCGACTTCATTAAGTATCGTTGGAGGTGATTGAATGCATATCTGGCCTTTACAATGACTCGCGGTGGCCTGCCGATGTATCGAGCCAGTGCTGCTATCCTCCCAGACAAGTCTGGTACCATTTGCCGACCCCGGAGGGATGGAAAGCATGGTGGGCCATGGGCGCATTCCACGTGCGTGTTGCAGTGGCGCTTCCAACCACTGCGCCACACGCGCCGTAGGATTTTCGATAGATGTAAACAACCTTGTTTGTAATTGTTCGTATCAAAGAAATTGTCGCAACGCGTAGAATATGTGGAAAACGTCTCTCCTTGAATGTCTATGTTTCAATTAGTGTGATTGAAGCCAGGAACAAAATTACAATGACAACGTTGCTAAGATATTTGCAAAACTCCGGACCTCAGGTGTCTACGGTGGGGAACGAACGCGTTATTAACCTTTCTGGAGGCTAACGCATTCACCACCACACCATGTGGGTGATTGGTTTCGCACGTCTTTCAGCTAATCGCAATCTTTTGAAGTGCCTCTGAAGCAGATACTGTCTAGTGGTTGACTATACAACATCGGAATTCTTCCACGGATGTGAGTCTTCGTGCCTTTTCCTGTATCCTTCCTTCATCACATATTATACTGCGTCATTACAGAATGGCCCCCTCAATCCTAACTGACTCATCTAACAAACGGGCAGTAGAACATTTACTAGTCTTAGGAAGTAGATTACCCTAAAACTAGGTGTCGGCGATGTAGGCTTTTTCTTATCAAATCGTTCGAAATCTATCAGTCTAGTCAGCTCTGATGAGGTCATCGTGTTTTCATCCTTTCTTTTACCGAAGATATGTGAAATACGACTACCACAAACCCCCTAGTTTTTGTTCTTCAAGAACCCCTTTGTTTAGGAAGAACTATCATAGGTCGTAAGTATCAGTGTGGTACTTTCGAACACTGGGTTAATTCTGGCTATGGTAATGGTACTGTTCTTATACTCCGTATATCAAATACTTTCATTTAAGTAAGAGAATCCCGCTTACATAAGGGTCGATGATTTACTTTTCTTAGTATCATTGTTCGTGCCAAGAGTGAACTTCGTACGCGACTGCGTAATTAAATGTGTAAGAAGAACGATCTGCTTTACACAGTTGATGGAAAAATTGTCCATTGTTGATTATCTGCCTCCAAGTAGCTTTCATCTTCAATATATTCATCTTTTTGTACCCATCTACTTATCATACCCATTATATGGGCGTGTGTGGTGCAGTGGTCGGAGGCGACAGGGGTAGGAGTCTTGCAACACACGTGGAATCGATTCCAGTGCCCATGGCTCACCAAACCTTTAATCCCTCCAGGGTCGGCAGATTGATGCCAGACTTGTCTGGGATACATCGTTAGGCCACCATGAGTTATTGTAAAGGCCAAATATGCATTCAATCATCTCCAAACGATGCTTAATGAAGTCAAATGCACGGCGCATCCTTTAGGGATTGGTCAACACCGAGAGCTTTATCCTTCTATTTATCGTTATGCCCTCTCATGGTAATATTTACTTAATGAAGAAGAAGCGACCACGGACGAGAATCATCCCATGCTAGACGAATTGTTATTTGCACGTGATTATACCAACAATGACAAATTTACGAAGGACTAGACCTATGTGCTGGACGAACTTCGAGCAAGATTATCTTTCCAAAGAAAATCTTTACCGGGTACCAAGTATCAAACTAGGCTCTTGCTACAGATTCTGTCGAGTTTTGCAAAGGATTAATTTGTTTGTTAAATCTGACGAACTTCAATGGTAGAAGCCCATCAGAAATTTTGCCTGTCGTTGAAGGTTCTTACGCTATTCTACTTGAGGTATAATTTGTAATCATCGTCTAGTGTATAAAATCACGTGACCACATGGAGAAACCAAATCGTTATCCAATTTTCAGTCTGGTTGACGACATTGTCATTTTCATCGAGAATACCACTGAAATGCAAACGATTTTCCATAAACAGCTGAATCATCGTCTCCGAACATTCCACAGCCTGAGCTTGCTATGGCTTTCTAACAGCGGGCATAGATGTCCTCTGGAAGAAGTTAATAGTTCGAAATCATCCTGGCAGTTATTTCTTGTACTTTGTGAGCTCACTGTGTGGTAAATTTAAATTCATGAAAGGATTCGTCGAGAAGAAAGATATAATGCTCAACGAGTCCCTAGAGCGAGTATAACCCACAGGGCTACTCATGCACGCGACAGAGAAAAGTGGAAGATTTACTGGCGCCTGCTCGATTCACTCAACGATCAAGGGGACTATAGGTGGCACAGATGATAGGTGATAAAGAGTCGTCTACAATAGTATCGTCATCTGTCATCGCTTGTCGTCGTTGATGTGAAGACTCGATGATTAAGTCGATGTTACCACAATAATAGATGTCGATGAATTCGTCTTCACTGGAATCGATTCTGTTACGAGCACAGTAATTTCGTGAAACACAATCAACACGGGTCTTGTTTTTTCCTCGGCAATGGGAAGCAGATGTGTTCACGTCTGCTCCCTCTTTTTTTTTGCTCCGGACTTGTACGTAATTCGGCACCTACATGGACAATAAGGGTGATGAAAACAGATGAATTGAAAATGTTTTAAGACCAGTACTATACGTGAAAACGGATCTAGTTGGTCACAATAGTTGGGGGAATGGAGACGATTTTGTTGAGATGTCCAAAGAGCAGATTGTTTCCACTTCTATATTTGGCTTCCAATAGTTTACGGAGGCTAGAAATCTTAACCTCGCTTTCATCTTATTCCTTGTTTTATTGCATGTTGTAAACCTAGTTTGTTTGTGTTGTCCATTTAATCTACTGTCGTTCCTTAACATAGAGTTCAACGTATGTTGATTTCCATTCATATGTATATATATATAGGTTAGGCCGGAAAACGTGAATTAATACCTACTCGCTTTTCTTCCAGACGTATGTTTTGTCGAAGAGAACACTTTTTTACGCTTTTTATACTTATTTCATAGCTTATTCAATGCAGATTTTGTAGCAGGCGTAAGCCGAGAGAAGCTTTATTCTACAGTTTACATTTAACAAAAAGCTTTTTTGTACTTTTGGGGAAGACACTAATATAATCCTTACCACAGAGACTCTTACTTTTAATGAGAGCAGCAAGATATTACACAGTGCAAAATCACACAGAGTGTACGCTCATGTGACCGTTGCTAACGAGAAGGTCTGCCTTTTGCATCAGAGTACAGAATGGCCGGTGTGAATTGAATGCAATTCTCGGCGGGTGTGGCGAAAAGTTAAGCTTTGTTGTACAATGTGTATGCCACACATGGCGTTGCATTCCAAGTCTCATACTGAACAGTAAGAAGCGAAATCATCGAATAATGATCTAATTGCTCAAGTATGATGTTGAAGAAGAAGTGGTAACGGATCTACAGATCAGGAAAATCATTCAAACATGTTTCTCTTGGATTCATTACCCCCATATCGCAGGATTATGTTATTGAAAAAATTCACCGAATGGTCGGATATCCAAAGAAAATATCTAAATATCTTTATTTCACAACGCTGTTCAATGTTCTGAGTTTTTCAAATAAGTTATGTACTTAGAGATCCATGAAATCCACTCACATTTACTTGAAATCAGATCTCTGCGGAAAACTCCGTCGTATATTTGTGTGAATACATTTCAGACATGTGCAACAAATTACTAGATTCCTGTACGGTAGCACCACATGACGCTGAATTGTACTGCAAGCAGTGCCATGGAAGAAAGTATGGTCCGAAAGGAGTCGGTTTTGGTCTAGGAGCTGGATGTCTGACTACCGATTCAGGAGAGAAATTTGGCGGAGTCAGAGAAACGTCAGAGCGTTAATGTTTTATAATGATTTCAGAACAAATGACCCTATCTCATTGGGTTCGAGATAGCCAGAAATTTGTACTTTATGTTATGGTTAGGTCAACCAAGAGGCATTAGTTTATCACTTTGGTGCGGTACCCATCGTACTTAAGAACTTACATGTGAACACTAGGCAACGTGGCTCCTTGTAAACGTCAAGGTATATTCGAGGCCTTTTGAAAATATCCTTAAATCTACGTAAGCTTTTAGATCGAGCTAAGAAATCATTTATGACAATCGATTCAATCTATACGATCAGCAAAGTTGCAGTGAGTGGGATACCGTGAAGTACTCCTGTCCATCTCTGCAGTGATTTCATAGACTTTTAGCATCTATCTCTTCGCATGTGGTGTAGAACACTTCCCTTAAATGTATTAGCATCTGTAGCTTTAAAATAACCCATCTTCCATCGTCTAATAGTCTCCTCAGGTAATCCATCGCTTTCAAATATAATACGCACATATCCCATGCTAATATACTCGATACAATACTACCGATGTTAAGTAATTCCTTCTTTCAGGAATCGACCGATGACTGCCGAGGCCTTTACCGCCCCTATCAATCCATCGCACAGTTAGATTTCTGAATACGTAAAAATGTTTATTTCACACTATTAATACTCTATTATAAATTGCTTCCAAACATAAATGTATGTGTTTAGGCATCTTTTGTGAATTCCCGATGAGAGCATAAAAGTTTTAAAGCTTATTAAAGTGTGCATTAACGGTTCTCCCGTAGTCCTGAGATACGCGGCTGGATCGTTTTGAATTGAATTGCAGAGAGTGATTTGTTTCCAGGCAAGTTCGGTACCAATTTCCCGACCCCCAAGAGCCTCTCGGCTTGGCCTGAAGCGCGGAAGCGAACTAGCACCATGCTCGTGATGACGTACATTTCGTATCGGGTGTATCTGGGAGGATAAAAACGCTGACTTGATACATTAGTAGGCCATCGAAAATCATTGTATAGGCCAAAAATCATTTTTATCCACAATGATGCTGAGATATTTGCAAAACTCCGAACGGCAGGTGTCTGCACTGGGGATCAAATATGCCTTTACCTTTTCTGGGAAATAACGTGTTCACTACCACATTCGTCCTTCGCTTAGCCTTTTTCTCAACTAGTGTTCTCTACCTACCAGTGCCGTCACCATCTTTATGATCTTATGAAAGAACTCAGATGAATGGTGCGTCCCTAAAGAATTGACTAATGCCCTACGCTTCATCCTTTATCCTTCTATGTGCATCAGTGAATGTAAGGAGTATAGCTTACAGATCAACCGTTTATCGAAGTTTTACGACATGTATGTATACAGACGACATGTGTTGATGACAAGATCAGATGTACAAGATGCCAAAATACAAATAGAATATTACCTTAGCGGATGTAAACCGAGTTGATATGTGATTACTTCAGCATACTAATTGCATTAAAGTCGAGCTAACACCGAAGTCCAATTGGTGGGAAGAAAATACAGGATATAATGGTACAGCCACTACACTACATATGTAGAACGTCATGTTAATATGATATTTGGTACAGACCAGGGTGGAGACTACCCAAAACCCAGAGTACTTATTCTCAGAAGCTCGTAAAAACATTTCCTACGCACGTATAGCAAATTAAAGATCGGTGATTAGTCGACTTCGGGAAGTCTTATAGAAGCCAGATTTCATGGGTATTCGAGACTGTCCGGAGATTGCGCTGAAATTTTAGGGGTTTCAGCTTCATAACACCGAGAAAAAACATGTTATGTATCATAAATTTACCTTCGAAAATGTTTTTATTTGAATTAAGGATATTATTTGTATGCAATCTTGTACCACTGCTTCACCAGATTGGTCAAACCAGGATGATGTAACACAGGATATATCGGACTAATTACTGTTTTAAACATTCTCACTTACCAAGATCCGTTAGTAGGTCGCCAGCCCTCTGACACTTGTGGTATTCTGGATATGCGGCAATCAACCTGGGAATAAAGTTGGGAAAGTTCAAAGATTTTGCATGAACTACGAAAATGCGAAATAGTGCACGTTTGTACCTGCAAATTGTTAGGTTCACCCTTAAATCTAGTAGTAGGTGGACGGATTTTAGAAGGTCTTGGAATACCCATGTTAGGCTTTGAAATGGTGTTAGTAGGTGAGGTGGAAGATGGTGGTGACACATTCTCAACATCTCCTTCTTGCTCTGCTTGAGTGGAAGAAAGAAAAGCGGTCGCATTCACAGGCACTGGTTTCACATCAGCACCATCGTCATGATCCTGAATTAATGAACGGAACTGAGGGTGAAAAGTGCTAAGCGGAACAACATGCTGATTCTAAAAAATTAAATGCGTGGAAAAGCAGGGTTAGTAGTAATGCGAAGAAAGTCTATAGCATACCTTACACGAAGAAGTCAGCACATATTTCGGGATTTTACTTGCTAAGTGCACGGACGTTACCTCAACCGGTTCAGAGAATTCGACAGGCTTCTCTATCGTAGGAGAAGTGTTCTGTGATAGTAAAACGTCATAATAAAATTCGGAATGGCACAACGATTAAACCACTATTGCGAGAAATTGCTTTTTAGTAGGTTTAAGAAGAAAAAGACCCAGAAGACCTCTTTCAAGATTGGTATCGAAGTGATATGCTGAGAAGATGAAGGAACTGAAGGTAGTGAAATTGCCGATTGGTTTCGAACTGCCACAGGACTGCTGAAAAAGAAGTTACCACGATAGCACTACTATCAATACTGATCAGTAGAAGTGATCGTGCAACAAATGCTGTTGATAAAAACACCTATTTTCGTTGTTGAGTCCATTAGAGTTGCATAAAGTTGGTTTTACTTCATGAACAATATCAACCTGTAAGAGAGTGATTTATTCAACTTAGGTACTTCCACTACGTTAAGCCTCTAAAAACTCTACCGTTGTGCTAGCGATCGTAGGTGTTGGAGCACAGAGGTTTGAAGTAACAGGAGGTGTTTCGGTCTCTTCTCCAACAGCAAGATGGCTGACCAACCGCTCCAAAGGAGCGGATGAGTTGAATGGATGGGCATTGGTACGCTGCAAAAACTGAGAAACATATCTATGAAATTATGATGAAACAATCGACAAAAACATTTTACGGTAAATCGGAAGCAAAATTAAATCAGAAGAGCTCGCACACGTGAACTTTATATGAAAAAATTTTCAAGTACTTATCTTACCTCAGGTTCAGTTAACACATTTACTACAGCATGGCTCTGTCTCGGTCCAAATCTCTGGCTAGGTCTTCTCTCAAATGTTGATGTTGTTCTACGTGAGAGACGTGCCCCATCTTTATGAACAGCTTCATATTCAGTGCGACCACTACAAACTTTAATCAATAATCTAAATACAACAGAAACCTTAAAAAACAGCAACTACACTAGGTAGAAAACTAGCTGGGAGAAACGCAAACGCCTCCGTGGTGCAGTATGTAATACACAAGCCCCGGAAAGGGTAGTCGTGGTTTGATTTGGGCCGGAGTCGACGTTTTATGAATATCTCGGTATCGTTGTGGTTGCATTTCACATTGTACCATGCCGTGAAAAATTGTAGTTGGCAGCAAATAAAAATTTAACTGGAACTATAATTTGAAGGAAAAAAAAGATTACCGATATTTGAAGGTACTGCCGAGGCGGAACAGCTGCGAACGTGAGTGTTTCACAGATGAACGTGTTTTCAGCCGAAAGAATGTATGGTGTTCAATGGCACATTTCCATAAATGCTTACAAGCTTTGTGGGATGCCAAATTGAAAACAAATGTATGAAGCTGGACTTGTCCGTTGGCCTGCAACGCAGAGAACAATCACCATTGAAACAAACAAGATGTAAGGAAAACTAGAGGAAAAAAGAGTGAACAAACAAAAGAAGAACAATGGCAGATAAACAAATGAACATATGGAAAGCAAATGTTTTCCAGTGTGCAAAAGAAGGCTATAAATATTCTCCATAAACCTACCGACTGGTCAGCATCTTCTTCAACGACAAGGGTGATTTTTCGGTTTTTGAAATCAAGTTTCTGAATTTTTTCCCAGAAGAAAAGTCCGATTTTCTCAGTGCCATCGAACACCAACATTCCTGATGGTGTTAATCCCAGGGAATACCTAAATTAAAAGTGTTCCCCGGGGAATTCATCATACAAATGATCCGCTTCCAGATTTTGAGTTCAATGTATCCTTTGATTTTCTGGATCCGAAATAACCGCTGTTTAACTATGAGAAGAACGAGCTGAAGAAACAACATCTTTTCATGAGGAATAAAATAGTCTCATTACTTTGTCACAGACTAAGAAAAGATTAGCCCAATACTAAGACGTGAAGAAAGCCTTCATTAGTAAAGAAATCCATTTCGATTTTAAATTTTGACTTGCTTAAAACCAAAACGAACAGATTCAATAACCTAAATGATCTATCAATACTGTAATCAAAGAACAAAATCTAAGGTGCTTAGGTGGAAAACCAACATTCTAAGCAATACGATATCAATTCTACAAGAGAGTTACAACAACAAACCCAAATCCTTTGTTGGACACTTATTCAAGCTCTGAATTCACTAAGATAGTGAAAAATCCAGATACAAGCAACACGTTTTGATACACAATTTCTTCGTTTTAACTTCCGAAATGGATAACCGTACAAATCCGGTCCTACTTCCGAAGATTTTGAACTCACCAACTTAGCACAAATTCGAGGTCACATAGTTTGTTAGTCACATAGTCTGAATAATTGAATGCTTTTTGAAAGCAGATTCAGTTTATTCATAAGTGGCAAAGTAACAGCCTTTCTTAAGCTACTGTGACTTACTGGTTTCCATCCTTCCCTTCAACTGTATGCATGTCAACACCATAAAGTTCAAGCCATTTAGCTCTGCTAAGGTAGTTGGCCTCGGACTGTGCAGGAGTTTGACCTCTAACAAACGGCTGATTTCCAAATGTTGAAAGAAAATGACGAAGCAATTTCGTTAAGAATAAGGGTTACACATAAAAAAATAAACATTGTATCACGTAATACCTGCACAACTTGAATCGTTCCAAAACATCAATTTCCATTTGAGCATCCTGTTCTGGGTGAAACCGAAACTGTGAAATGAACAATGCGTTATGTTCACTTGGATTGTAGTCTCCAAGTTCGGCTGAAAAATTCTCTTTAATATTCAAAGCAGTGGATGAATTAAAGGATAGAAAAGGATGAAGTTGTACGCGCTGATCAATCTCTGAGAGATGCGTCAAACATTCGACTTCACTAAGCGTTTTTGGATGTGATTGAATGCAGATCTGGTCTTTAGAATGACTCTCGGTGGCCTACCAATGTATACAGCCAAGTCTGGTACCAATTTGCCGACCCCAGAAGGATAGAAGGCTAGGTGAGCCTTCGGCGCTGGGATCGATGCGATGTGTGCATATTGCAGGGCGTCTCCGACCACTACGGTACACGCAACTTCATATAAATGAACTACACTTTTATAAAAACTTCACCACTAATTGCTATAAGACTCACATTGTAGAGCATACGCTGCTAGCTCCACTCCAACCTCCTTGCTACATGGAAGCCGACCAGAGAGAATATCTTGCTTGATTTGAAGGAAAAATTGGTACCTGTAACACACAAGACATCAGCGATATCCAGCGATATCACCTCTTGGTAAAACCTGTTTTCTAGCCCACAACACCTTGATAATTTGTAGTTTAGCTTTCTGAGAGCTTTCAAAGCAGCTAAATATATGTACCCTAATGGAACGATATTCTTTCTTAACTTTTTTTATTTACTGTGTATTGTTTTAATGGCAGGGTACGTTGCGAAATATGACTTCTATAATGGCGAGATATTTGCAAAACTCTGGACCGCAGGTGTCTGCGGTGGGGAAAACGAACGCGCTATTGTCGTTTCCGGGGAGTAACGCGTTCACTACCACACCATACGAGTCCTTCGTTTAAGATTTTGATTATAACTATAGCCTCAGATTAACTGGGTTCAATGCCGATTTGGGCTCCCGAGATCAATCTCGTTGACGGGTAATTGCTGATGGCAAGTGATCGATAAAACTAGCTGAGAGACAGGCGAAACGAAGGAACCGCATGGTGTGGTGGTGAACGCATTACTCCCCGGAAAGGACAATAGCGCATTCGTTCCCCACCGCAGACACCTGCGGTCCGGAGTTCTACAAATATCTCAACATTACAGAAGCTATTCTTTCTCTCCAACAGATGAGCACAATTGAGTAGAAACAACAGAATGAGTGTACCTCGTGAGTTCTTCTTTAAGATTACTTGGCTCACTAGTGTAAAATTTCACTCGAAAACGGAAAGTGTACGGTGGCCCAATAGGAACTTGCTTCACGAGCTTTTTCATCGGATCCAACCAGTGCTGAAATGAATTGACATCGATGAAGAAGAAAAGTGGACAAATCTATAGCAAGCAGTATCTTCAAGTACGGAGAAAAAGTGTTAAGAATGCAACCACAAAACCTCAAAACACACAAAAGCCAGGAAGAAAATGAAGTGTAAAGGGTTTAGATAAAAATGCTTACATGAACATGGTAGTGGTCAGTAAACTGTAAACCAAAGTAATCTCTTTCTTCAAGGTCCAAAGAGTAGAATACTTGGTCATATACCTCAGAAGCCAAGGCACTTTTCTGAAAAAAAACGTATGTATCAAATATAGAACAGATAACCGTTCTTGATTGCTGAGAAGAAGGAAATAGAAAAAGGGAGGAACTAGGAGAAAATAAGAAACTAGAGAAAAAATGACTATGAAAGGAAATGTCCCTAATGAGTTAACCCTCTAGAGAAATATGTGAAATCAAAATTCAAGTAAAAAGCGATTACCATAAAAGTACAACTTTGTATTTACTGCTTGTAGTTTTTCACGTAGCTCATAAATTTCCTTAAGAAAGCACTCGACGAAAAGTAGACGACTGAAAGTTTTTCACGGGAATGTATTATGTGAAATACAACCACAATGAAGGTGAGATATTTGCAAAACTCCGGATCGCAGGTGCCTGCGGTGAGGATCGAACACGTTATTACCCTTGTCGGGAGCTAACGCGTTCACCACCACAACATTCAGGTCTTTCGTTTAGACTTCTCTCAGCTAATTTCCTATCTACAAGTATCTCGAGTGGCGCTGATGGCTAAATTGAAACCTCAGGTCAAACTCTCGGCATTACTATGGTTGCATCAAAACTGTATCATTTCGTAACAATATAGGCATGCTGGTATACGCTTACCATTGAACCAAGAATAAACGCAGGTTACCATTCAACCTACCTGGATGAGTAGTATAGAATGACTTACGGGAACAATTACATTCAGATCGGTCCCGTCCAGAAGAAGCACTTTACAGTTGGCCTGCCGACGTGTGTCGACACGAATCTTCTCCGCTTGCCTCGAATCGCTGTGCTCTCGTGGCGACCGTCGAAATCTCGACGAAAGTGACCGGAATAACGATGACATCTGATAGCTGAAAATTCAGATCTTAAACAGGAAATGTTTAACCCACTGAATAATACCAATACGAGACCAAGTTAAAATGTCATTCTAAAACAACACCCAAGCTGGTAGTAATTATTTTTATGTGCTTCACTTATATACACAACCATTATTTTGGTGAGATCAGCCGTCACTCAAAAATACGAGTCGTAATTACACGAATTCCCACTCATACACAGTAATTTTCTTAAGATATGCATTTCAGGACGTACTCATTGGATGTATTGGGTGGGAAGATAAACAAACTGGTCATACCGGATCATATAAATAGTAATTCCCACGACCGACTTTCTATTTTAGAAGAAACTCGAATGAAACGGAAAAAAATAGAAAGAAGGACGAAAAAAACCTGAAACATCGCTTGTTTATAAATAAAGAATAATGTAACAAACCCGTATTATCTGCTCATCAAGAGAAAAGCGAGCTGTATAAGGGGTTTCGGTAAGGTTAAAATCAACAAATTCTAAAGAATGAATACAGAGAAAAGTTTGCCGAAAACCATTGCCTCGAAAAAAAAAACCTTTCTGAACGTTTTGGAGAAAAAACCTACAGATTAAGTCATTTAGATTTCCATTACCAATGTGATCGGTCACATTGCTATATGCTATTTATTATAACAGTAACTCTCCCAACGGTTTGGCGGCTTGGCTTATCGTGGTTGGAAAGTGCTCCTCGGTGTCGAACTGCGATGCACAGCTGGAGATTCATCCCCTCAGCAGGGTCTCCCAAACTGATAAGGAGTCCGACGTTTCCATCTGAAAGCCCAGCTAAGGATAAATCAATAGCAGAGTCCACCACCATAGTGGTATCAAACTAGTTGCATACTGGCAATTGATGCTTGCTTACTGGTTAGCATGCTTGCATGCTTAAACAGCACTTTTTGAAGTTATTAATACCAAGAGGAAATCTCCTTCTGTTCTACGAGAGCGGCGACTGCCTGTGGTAGTGACGACCTGGAGCAGACTGTCATGGCTGATCTCAGGACTCCAGAGAAGCACAATGGCTAAATCAGCAAGTCTCCGGAGAATGGAAATTATGCGGATGCCCGCACAAGCATTGAAGGCGGGCCATCCAAATATCCAAGTAAGTATAACAGTAATAAATATAAGAATGAAACGTTAAGAGTAAAACGGTCGATTGGCATCGTAGATAAAATTGGGCATATTCCGTATAATTGTAGATCGATTAAGCCATAAAGGTTGCACCTTATACTTTACGACTATTCCCTAACGGATTATGAAACATAAGGCCAAACCAAACCAAGAGAGAAAACAATGGTTCCGATTTCGGAAGAGCAAAAGAAAACACATCTAATGGTCGGAGAGGAAGCGATTTCATCTTCTTCTACATCCAATTGTTAAGCAACAAGAAAGGAAAACGACGAACGAGTAGGAAGGAAAAACGACCACAAGGGATGTAGAGATGATCTACTTAAGGATGTAGAAAGATTTAGATGTAAGGTAAACTCGTAAAAACGCCCATCATCGTTTGTCGATGGCAGCTCTTCATATAGACCAAAATACATCAACCATTTATGTTTCGCCAATATCGACGAACACATTAACCCATTTTAACGTTAGCCGTTCTTAAGATCTTATTTGCTTTCGTACGAATCCTATTCATCCCAGTTTTCTTTTTGTCGATCGTCGCAGTACCATATGACCTATCACATGAGCAACTTGCTAGTGTCTCATCAAATGTACTACATTCTTTGCTACGCCACTAAAGAGGACTGGTATCGCAGTAGCAGTGGAACCATTCAACACGAGAGCGGTACTGGTTCCACTCCGTACTGAGCCCCACAACAGCTTCATCACCACTCTATCTCTAAACTCGGAAAATTCATACCAGACTTGTTCAGGAACAGCCCACTCTCCGCTTTCCAAGTGGGAACGTTCTAGCCCGGCCCAGGTAGAAACTCTAGGCGAAATGTTCGAGGACCTTTGTGGATGGTGAATACAAGGAAAAAAATAAAATGAAGATGTGCTGAAATCCGCACAATGAATGTGAAGACGGGTCGTGTAAAATAAAAAAGACAGAAAACTATGTCATCAGGCCGAAACATTCAAGAACTGAGCTTTAAGACAACGTCTGACATTAAGTGAATGGTCACTGATTACAGTTACAGAATTACGACACGGTCCTTCTCCAGAATCCTCATGGCAGGCCATCCTCCCCTCTGTTCTATTATCAATTTTACCTCTACGTTGCAGTGAATATTGAACAAACGTCTAGGCGATTTTCGGCTTCTGTCCAGAACAATGACGACAATTGACCAAAAATTTAAAACGGATCCACCCAAATGGTCGTTTCAATTCAGAATCCCTTTCTTCTTGATATTTGATGGTGAAATCGTAGTATGATGGATTGAAAACTTTCACGCACGTAGCACAGGAAATAATCGCTTTAGCAAACAATCATATCACTTTATCAAAGTGCACATGTGGTCTATTTATGTTTCGATAGGAACAAACTGAAGTTGGTGAAGCTATTGTTTTTTCGGCGACCGACTTTCTATTAACCTCGGCATTGATCAAGTAATTCTTTGTATTCTTGTTGAGCAAAGCGAGGTGTTATTATTATTCTTTATTCACAAATAAGCTGACGTTTCGGCGAACTTCGCCTTCTTCAGAGCCTGGAAAGGTCAAGTTGACAGCAATCTACTCGCTATTGTTTTTAACTCGCCTCATGGCAAACCATTACAAAATTTCTTATACTTTTCATATGAACCACTGATCAGATAGGAGAAAACGAATGAATCCGATGACGAACAGTTGCTCTTCTCGAGCAGACTCTACTTTCTCCTTGCAAGGATCTGATTATGAGCAATACGGCTGACGTGTTCTCTTCTCTTGCAGTAAACATCCTTGTTTTCGAAGAAAGGATTTCGATGGAAGAGATACAGCCTGCGATAATGTTAAAAAGAACAGTCACGTACTAGGGTTGGATGATTTCGAGATTTTTATAGGGATCATCTCAATCAAACCCGAACCATTTGCTATTGATAGTGGGAAATCACAGGTTATGAAACTGTTATTATTTTTCGTATTCTTGTTGAGCAAACGCGAGGTGTTATTATTATTAAAAAGGTCCCGTTTTTCCTACCCTTCATCTCAAATGATGTAAGCGCAGCTATAAAACGCTGTTTAAGAAGGGCAGGTCTAGAGAACTCGGTAAACGTAGTTGAAATGCCACCGAGTAATCTGAGGCGCCAGCTAGTACGCATGATATTGGGCAGTATATAAGCCTATCATTTTGATGGGAAGGGCACATTACGTTTCCATGTAAATTCTGTGCGGTTAGTCTCCACGCGACATACCCAGTGGAAGCCTCATAGAAAGCGGTGGGTGTGTAAAGCTGTGTTCATTGTGATCGAAATCTTGGTTTATCGTTTTCTTTGTTTGGTTATGGAGGCGTTTGACCGAGTAGATTGCTGTCAACTTGACCTTTCCAGGCTCTGAGGAAGGCGAAGTCAGCCGAAACGTCAGCTTATTTATGAATAAAGAATAATAATAATAATAATACCTCGCTTTTGCTCAACAAGAATACGAAGAATTACTTGATCAATGCCGAGGTTAATAGAAAGTCGGTCGTGGATGTTATTCTTTTCTCTCATTCAAAAAGGGTCAGGCGAAGAGTGGTTGGACTCAAATGGTTTTGTCAAGGAACTGAGCTAATGGAGTTCACAGATCTTTCGCAATTTTCCTGATTTTTGTGGAAATAAATTGCACTGGCCTCGCGGCGAGAATCGAGGGACGCGTACGGTTCTATGAAAATCAAGTACTATCCTTTTCAGCTGTCCCCGTTCCTTCAAACAATTTTGTTTCACTGCTAATGAAAAGACCCTTCATCGGCATTCAATCAGGCAATCTTTCAAATAAGACAAGACGATGTGGAAGGAATAGAACTCACACTAGCCCAACTCACCTTGGTCTAAGAGTAGAAAAATAAAGTCTATTAGTGTCTTTTCTTCTACTCAGAAAAGTCAAGTCCTCGTTTAAGGGCTGAAGAGTTCCAGCAGAAGAAAAGACACCATATCAAAAAATTTCAACGTCTCAATCAAGACGGCAAAATGTCGCGTAGGTAATCGTCCTAATGGTTGCGTTTAAGTGATTATGGGAAACCAGTCAAATATATCGTTGACCGCAAGAGGTTATGGTTGGTGAATTCTTTTCGGTCATAAGTTACAGCAATCACTGTGTCAGCAATCCTTGTCAATCATTTTCACATTAGCAAAATGTCCATGTCGTACAAACGGAAGTGTATAATTTTCTAGACATTCTACGTAATTCTATTTAATTACAACCAGAATACTTGCTTTTTCACGAACTAATCAAGTGCAACCTTGTCGATATCAGCAAATGTCAAGCGTACGAACTTTTTTTGTTACACTAAACATGGGCGTGTGAGGCGCAGTGGTCGGAGGCGCCCTGTAGCACACACGTAGAATCGATCCCCGCGGCGCCCATGACTCACCGAGCCCTCCATCTCTCCGGGATCGGCAAACTGGTACCAGACTTGTCTGGAAGGATAGCAGTACTGGCGCGATACATCGGCCGGTCACCGTGAGTCATTGTAAAGGCCAGATATGCATTCAATCAACTCCAAACGATGTTCAATGAAGTCGATTGCATGGCGCATCCCTCAGGTATTGATAAACGCCGAGAGCCTTATCCTTTTCTTACCCTAAACACTAACTAAACAGACTAAACACAGATGGAAAACAATTATGAAAATAACCAAACTCAAAATTACTTTCAGTTTTCTTCTTAGCCCAATGATGAACATGTTATGAATTGTGTTACACTAAAAGTATTAACAGAAAGCTCGAAAATGCCATTACAGTTTCGCTTCAAATTCCTACACTGGGAATAACTCCATCTGATCCGTAAAGCTCGACGACTACCTGTACTCAATACCCGCGAACGGCTCTCCTAAGGTTCTAGAGAGAATCAGTTTGACCAGCACTCAAAGACATTCACGAAGAAAACAAAATTCCCGTGTAGTAGGTGAATCCACACGAAAATCTGAGGACCTTCTGGGATGACGGATGCAAGGAAACGAATCAAACGAAGGAAGTACTGCGACTAGCATAACATGTGAATTTCGGTCGTGCAAACAAACCGATAAAGGATGAAGGATAAAGCTCTCGGCGTTGATCAATCCCTGAGGGATGCGCCATGCATTCGACTTCAAACATCGTTGGAGGTGAATGAATGCATATCTGGCCTTTACAATGACTCACGGTGACCGGCCGATGTATCGAGCCAGTGCTGCTATCGTCCCAGACAAGTCTGGTACCAATTTGCCGACCCCGGAGGGATGGAAGGCTTGGTGGGCCATGGGCGCATTTCACGTGCGCGCCGCAGTGACG
>MQTX01000045.1:1621618-1633463 GCA_009735665.1 Angiostrongylus cantonensis
GGGAATAACTCCATCTGATCCGTAAAGCTCGACGACTACCTGTACTCAATACCCGCGAACGGCTCTCCTAAGGTTCTAGAGAGAATCAGTTTGACCAGCACTCAAAGACATTCACGAAGAAAACAAAATTCCCGTGTAGTAGGTGAATCCACACGAAAATCTGAGGACCTTCTGGGATGACGGATGCAAGGAAACGAATCAAACGAAGGAAGTACTGCGACTAGCATAACATGTGAATTTCGGTCGTGCAAACAAACCGATAAAGGATGAAGGATAAAGCTCTCGGCGTTGATCAATCCCTGAGGGATGCGCCATGCATTCGACTTCAAACATCGTTGGAGGTGAATGAATGCATATCTGGCCTTTACAATGACTCACGGTGACCGGCCGATGTATCGAGCCAGTGCTGCTATCGTCCCAGACAAGTCTGGTACCAATTTGCCGACCCCGGAGGGATGGAAGGCTTGGTGGGCCATGGGCGCATTTCACGTGCGCGCCGCAGTGACGTCTCCAACCACTACACCACACGCGCCCTTCCGAACAGAATTAAAACCCCGATTATTTTCAGATGTTCTGTTAACGACAAAGTTCTGTAAAGAAGCGTCTTAGAAAATGATATGGTGATCTCTCATTCATACTCGTATGAAAATGAGTATAAAAGAGCCGGCTGAGAAAGAAAGGCAAAGCAAGAGCCTCGGTTGGTGTGGTGGATAGCAAGTGAGCTCCTAGAAAGCGTAATAGCGAGATCAAAGCGCACTAGGGGCTCCAAGTTTTTCTCATGTGTCAACATCATTATGCTTGTCTTTTACATGACACACTGTTATGGAAAAAGATTAACCAGTAAATAGAAATTTAAAAAAAACAACAAGTACGTTCAAATTAACGACCCTGTGGATTAAGTGGCAACATTTGTTGCATTGTGGTGTTAATGTCCTAAAGAAAGACCTTTATTGAATTCCTTACCTGCTTCCGAAACTCCTAGAACGTTTTCCAGACGTTTGCCACGTTCGAAGTCTATCACATAAGAACGTAAAGCGTACAACCTAAATCGAATCGATGTGGTGTATACAGCAGCTTTTCGATAACAATAAGAATTCGTCGTCGAAAACCAAAATAACAAATCGATCGCACAAAAAACACAGGTGATGTACCATAAAGTTAAACCTTTCAGCGTTGATCCATCTCTAAGGGATGCGCTCTGCATTTGCCTTTACCAAGCATCGTAGGAGATGTCTCAATGAACATCTGATCTATACAAATGACTTGCTGCATGATACCAATGCACCAAATCAGTGGTGCTTTTATCCTCTTGGAAAAATGTTATACCAATTTGGCGACCTGGAACGATGATAGAATGGGAGATTTGGTGAGCCCAGGGGCAGAGTCGAACCAAAGACCACTTGCCTACTGCACCGCACCTCCAACCATTACGCATTGCGCTACATGTGCTTTCGTAATGTGCCAAGCCCAATTACAGATTAGATAATCTGACAGCAACCGCTCCAAAATGGAGGGAAATGATGATCCGAAAACGGCGAACAATGTTTAGGGTGAACTATACGAACACATGAGGAGCAGTCTAGAGATTACGTATGATATAGTTGACTTCTATTTGTATCTTGTGTTCTTATTTAAATTGCATTTTACTGTGCAATGAACTAGAATGCTGCCGCGCTATGACATTCTTAGAGTAGTGGGCCTGTTATAAAGTCAACAGAAGAGTGGAATTACGCAGTTATCCGAGACAGTTGCTTATGGACAAGTACTAAAAACACTTCTCAAGTTCTGTGTCTCACAAATAATACTTCATCATTACTAACTATTATAATAAGATGCATGTAGCGCAGCGGTTAGAGGAGCTCTGCAATACACATGCCTTCGATCACACGTCATGGGCTCACTAAGCTCTTCATCACTCCAGGGTCGGCAAATCGCTATCAGGCTTGTCTATGAAGACACTATCTGGGAGTATTTACTCGGCCCAACGGTAGGCCCCCGTGAGTCATTGTATGGGCCAGATATGTGTTCAATCATCTCTAACAATACTTAATGAAGCCAAATGCATAGCGCATCCCTCAAGGATTTGCTCCAAGATAGATATCCCCATCACGGAAACAAATCATTATCAATGGACTGTCGATCAATAAATAACTGCAGTGTGTAAAACTGTACTGCCGAATGAGGTTCCTTTATCCCGCCGGTACTGAACTGAATTCGACATGACGTGATCACGAAGACACATTGGAAAAGTAATGGTTATAACGCCAACATTGAATGAAAGGTGATCTTCAGAAAAAAAAGACAACGTTGAAAAAGATCGAGCCGTGTGACGCAAGAGAAGGTAAAAAGTATTCCCAACAACCCTGAACAAAATGATAGTAAACAAGGTACAATGAATGGCACAATATATAAATGCTAGGGTGAAGTTTCTGAAGATAAATCGGGTCACTAGACACAATGCCAACCTTCGCAGTCCACATTTTTGTAGAATATCTCGTCTTCGAGACAAAGCGCAATACGTTTCAGGATATGGGCATCGATGAAGTGTTCATAGAGTGAGGAAAGAAGACGGAAGGTGGATAAGAACTCTTGTCTGGATCCGGCTAGTATCAGAACCACACCAATTGAGTTCTGCAGAATGGTGAGCCGACGTGTTCGTTACACGCATAGGCCAGTCGTATTCACAGCTGGAATCCGCGGATCCTAAAGCCGCAGCTGAACTCACACTCGAAGCAACTACCTCCATCGATAGCGGTTGCAAAACGACGAAATGAAGAGATAAAGCGTTGGGATCGTCATGATATGGGAATGTGGATCGTGCACCTAAGAAATCCGCAATTTAAACTTAATAACACAGTAAAATTAAATTTCACAAAAGTTGTGGAATGAGCGCATCTGTCGCCTACACCACCAACGCATGCGCAGAGAATGGTTTGTGCTGCCTCACGAAATCATGCTTGTTTAGTCATTTCGCTGCGTCGTGATGGAAACGATAGTGATAAAAGGGAAGAAAAAAGAAAGACTTATCAGCTCTAGATCCTTAATAGCTAGGTTGAGTCTGCTTGAAAAATATTTAGATTCGAATAAGTTTTACTACGACCGATGAGGTTTACCACGAAGTGAGACATGTGGGCTACGAGTATGTACTGCTTCGGTCCAGACCGTACGTACGGGCCGTGGTTGGTGGAAAAGTCGCTAGTGTGCCAAGAATGGAGTAACATGCTTCATGCTTATACTACAGTATTGCTGTGAACTTTCAAGAAACAATAAGATCTTTTTGATGTTTGATTCTATAAAGGATAAAGGATAAAGCTCTCGGCGTTGATCAATCCCTGAGGGATGCGCCATGCACTCGACTTCATTAAGTATCGTTGGAGGTGATTGAATGCATATCTGGGCTTTACAATGTATCCTCCCAGATAAGTCTGGTACCAATTTGCCAACCCCGGAGGGATGGAAAGCTTGGTGGGCCATGGGCGCAGGAATAGATTCCACGTGCGCGTCGCAGTGGTGCCTCCAACCACTGCGCCACACGCGCTCTTGTTTGATTCTATAGAAAACGAAAATCTCGTTGGTCATTGACTGAATCGAAAATAGTTGGTCGCAGAAGTAAAAAAGAGAGAAAATCTAAATGTTTCAGGAAGAGAAACTAACATGAAACAATGACTTTCTACTTTTCTTCAGATAACCTTGTATAACCTGGTTCTATAACCTAGACGAACACACCGACTTAAAAATGGATATTATACTCATGAAAACAAAGAAACTATCTACAGTTCTGCCTAGCGATTCTAGGGAGCCAAGGAAGAACAGATTTCTGACAGAGGTTTATAAAAACACATAAAAAGAAGCAGATGATCCATATAACGAGAAAACACCCATGACCACTGAAAAATCACTTTGCTTTTGGTCCGTTTGAGAATAAAAAGAACAAAAAATAGATGTCCTTTTCCAAAAGTTAGTCGAATAAGGAAGCAGGCAGCTGGATTCGGCGCGACACATCGCGCGCCTGTCCATCCATTCAAAGCCATCATTTCAACCTTACCGAGTGTCCTTGTGAGCCCGAAGAATAACAGATGACATGTCGTTTGAAACACCAAGAATTGAGAAAATAACATCTTCACCGTCAACTGGGCGTTTTTTCGTCTAAGGAACGGTGTTGAGAAATGGAGAAATAGATTATTGCGCCGACTAGTAGTCGGCTTTGACACCAGGAGGGGTTCGAAACATTTTCTTTTCCTGGTCGCAAAGGATATTCGAAGAATACTAAACATTTCAAAAGATTTTAACTCATCGAAAGATTGTCTGATATAAATAAAGGATAAAGGATAAGGCTCTCGGCGTTGATCAATCGATGAAAGATGCGCCAAATATTCGGCTTGTTCAAGCATCGTTCGTAGGTGATTGAATGCATATCTAGCCTTTACAATTACACTCGGTGGCCTGTCGACGTTTCGAGCTATTGCTGCTATCCTCCCAGACAAGTCTGGTGCCAATTTGCCGACTCCGGGGGATGGAAGGGTTGGTGGATCATGGGCGCGGGAATCGATTCCGCGTATGTATTGCAGGGCTACTCCGACCACTACGCCACACGCTATCGTTGTGTTTGATATAATTGTTTTAATACGTTAAGTGGCAGCTTAGAGAAAGGGCGGATAGCACAGTGGTAGTTCGATTCCGCTCCAGGCCAATCAAGCCTCTAACCCCTCCGGGGTTGGGACATTCGTGCCGAACTTATCTGGGAAAAAAGATCACGCTCTGCAATCCAATTGGGAACGCTTCAGCCCGGCTATCTCAAAACTCCAAGGGGAATTACTCGATTAGCATGCTACGACACTGACGATGAAATGGATATCCTCAAGTAGCAACCGAAGCCATACGTAAAAACTTAGAAGATCTTCGTGGACGATGGATGCGAGGAAACGAACTGGTTGTGATAAGTGCTGGGATCCACACAGTATGCATGAAGACGGATTAAATAAAATGAAATAAAAAAACTCGCTGTTTAGATAAAAAGACGTTGTGTTGAAATTAAGATTGATGGGCAGTATTTTTCCTCTGTGAAAGGAAATGGAAGAAAAACATTACACCATATTGCAGAAATAAACTCTCAACAATATAAGCTCGGGAAGTTAGTCCACATAACTGAAAGCAAATCCTTTTAAAGTTTGCAGCTTGCAAATGAACCAAAATTTTCACCACATTGATGACCTACGAACTCTTGTTCATCGATAGAATAATAATTGTTGAACGACATCGCGCTCTGCAATCCATTTGGGATTCCAATGAACCACAACGATGTCAAGATATTCGCGAAACTTGGAAAGTACAATCGCGGGTTCGATTCTGGCCAGGGGTCCTAAGTTTTGCAAACATCTCGGCATCATTGCTATTGTATTTCACATAGTACAATGCCGTGAAGAAATAATAGGCAGTAAGCAGAAATCAAACATTGTTGATAGATTTTTTTTTCTACGGTAAAATGCGCTGTGACAAGGAAGCGGAGGAGACGGAGTCGTCGAGGAATTGGTCTGGAGATTGGCGATGGGCTCCCTCAACAAGGAAACATCTGAACGTCTTTGGTGAAGAATACGTATCATTGAGGTCGAAGATTTCGACAATATTGCCGAATCTGCAACCCTCACTAATGATCTGTGGTGTACTTGACGTGGTAAGGTGAAAATAGGACACGATACAAAGACTTTTCTCTTATGATGACAAATAAATCATGACAACTGCACTTTATCCTCCGCGAAAACACACTGGACAACTACGTGTCGTACAACTTGACAACTGATGTAGGGAAGAGCTCTCAGTAACTGCAAAGTAAAAGCATGCTGGTTTAGATTGCAGCACACAGCTATGCACAGAAATCAGACACCAATCGATCGCGGGAGACGAGCTGATAATACTGCTAATAATGCTTTGACATTTATTTACTGCTTATTCCCGTTTTGGTGTATTATGCGATGTAGAACCACACTAATCCTGAGATATGAGCAAAATTCGGAACCTCAGCTGGGCTACGAGCCGGCGATTACCGTTTCTCACGAGGAGCTCACGAGCTATCTACCACACCACCAAGGTTCTGGTTTCTCTATCTCTCAGCCGGTTTTCTACTCCAACCAGCCTTCCATGATACCACCTCATCATACACTTAGACTATATCGTTGAAACATTTTCTTTTTTAAACGTCCATAATACTTACTTACATGGTACTTGAACGGCCCATCCTCACTAGTTGTGGAGCCAACAGTATAATCTCCATTTTTCGGCTAAGCCAATTAATCGCCATTTGCTGGCTAAGCCAGCAAAGGTCTGCCCAAGTCTTTAGCAGCACAGGTAGTCACAGCCCTTGTGGATCAGAGGAAGATTTTCCATCATGCGGCTTTGATACCATGACGGTGGTGGATCTTGGTATGGTTTAGTCTTAGCTAGGCTTCCTCATGGAAACGCCGGAACCCTAATCAGCTTGGAAGACCCCGCAAGGGGGATGAATCTCACCTCTGTAGATCGCGGCCCGACACTCAAGAACACCTTCCAGCCACGACGAGGCAATAAACCGTTGGGGGAAAACTTCCATAATACCATAAAATTTCTGAGAAAAGAAAATCGATGATGTTACGCTGGTGTTGAGCTGAGTTCGGTGAGATAATCAAGAAATAGATTTTCTTAGTCTTGAGATCTAAGGCGGGTATGACGCAGTGGTTGGAGGCGCCAGTGCGACACACATATGGAATTGATCCCCGTTTCCATGGCTCACCAAGCCTTCGATCCCCCGAGGTTGGCAAATTGGTACCAGACTTCACCGGAAGGATAGCAGCACTGGCTCGATACATCGGTTGACCACTGCGAGTCATTGTAAAGGCCAGATATGCATTCAATCAACTCCAACGATACTTAATGAAGTCGAAAGCATGGGCATCCCTCAGGGATTGATCAACGCTGAGAGCTTTATTTTTAAGGTCTAAGGCTTGCTTCCGGGATAATGTCAGATATTTTCAAAGTGTTGGTACTGGATAGGTTATAGTGTGTTATTCAAGAAGAAATACGAAAATTACCGAAATAACAATTTCTCAATGAGAACAAAGCTGTGGTCTCTGCTCTCTACAGAAATAAATAACGGTAATAAATCGGAATGATAAATTGGTCTATGGTTTTCTATTGACAGATATTCCAGCGCAAATTTAACCACTTCATTGAATGAAAGAGAGAGGAAGAGAGAGAGGGGAAGAAAGAAGGAAAGCAAGGAAAAGGGACCAAGTTCCCGGAGGTTTCACCCATATCACTACAAAGTGATAGGCAGAAACTACAACTACAACTCGTCGAGTTGTGCGTTATCTTGTGTTGTCGAGGTTGACTAAGTTAACCGTGTTTAAAATACAAATGTTTCCGTATCACGCACTATTATCGTGGTCGCCACATCAGAAACACCGAAAATCTGTGGTCGACGCTGTGGATTCGATTACCCGACCGAAGTCGGTGACCCAGTGATCCTCATTGTTCATCAAAAAGAATTGCGATGTTTCCTTGTTGAGGATGTCGCGAAAAATGTTCATCTCTTCAGCCTAACCGCTATCATAACCAAGATAATGGTTGTGCTTTTAATACACTACCTCATGGAAAAAAGACACCGAGATGACAGCAAACGATTAGGGCTACGCTCCCGTACTTAAATGGGACCTTCATGACAACGAATACCGCTCGATTTTTTCATTCTTTGGCTGTACAAGCCTTTTAACGAATTATTCTTAAACAATGTTAATAGAACACTGGACGAGAACCAGAGAAGTGAAAAGCAGGGCATAAAAAAAGTTCAGGTTGATGATCACGGAGGACATCATGCCCGTCGCATTCCCCGAGCGAGCAGATCTCATCTCATTAGGCAGCTTTGTTGTGATATGAGATGTCCTTAATTTTTGGATTTTCTCCACTGAAAAAAAAGAAAAAAAAAGAAATACAGGATAAAAAGGACAAGGGATAAAGTTCACGGTGTTGATCAGTCCCTGAAGAAAGTGCTATGCGTTCATCTTTAAGCATCGCTTGGAGATGATTGAATGCATATCTGGCCTTTACGCGGTGGCCTACCAATGCTTCGAGCTATTGCTACTATCCTCCCAGACAAGACTGGTACCAATTTGCCGACCCCGGAGAGATGAAAGGATTGGTGGGCCAAGGGCACGGTGATCGATTCCGCGTGTGTATGGCAGGGCTCCTCCGACCACTGCGCCATGCGCTGTCGTTGTGTCTGGTATAATTGTTTTAATACGTTAAGTAGCAGCTTAGAGAAAGGGCGGATAGCATAATGGTAGTGATGTTCGTCATCACGAGTATAGTGCTAGTTCGATTCCGCTCCAGGCCAATCAAGCCTCTCATCCCTTAGGGGCTGGGACATTGGTGCCGAAAATGTCTGGAAAAAAAATCACTCTCTGCAATCCAATTGTGAACGCTCCAGCCCAACTATCTTAGGGCTCCAAAGAGAACTTCTCGACCAGCATTCTAGGACACTCAAGATGAAATGAAAAATCGTCGGGGAGCAACCAAAGCCACATATAAAAGTTGGAAGGTCTTTGTGGACAATGGATGCAAGAAAACTAATCGAATGTGGGAAGTGCTGGAATCCGCATAGTGGACATGAAGATGGGTCACATAAAATAGAAAAAAGGTTAAGAGGAACGTAGCGCAGAAACCCCTTGGAGGGTAGGATTTCAGCGCCTAGGCGTAAAAATACTCAGTACTCAGTACAAACAGAAACTCTTCATCTTTTATGAAATAGATAGAATTTAGCCGTAATTCATGAGATAATGGCGACTACGAAGAAAACTAGTCACATTTTAAATGGACTTGAAGGGAAGGCTCGCTGCAAAGCGTGAGATACCCAATTTATTGAGGAACCCATTGCAACCCGTGGGAAACACTTGAAGCCATAGTGGCACGTGGGAAGAGTAACATCTCAAAAAAAAAAATCTTCAGAAAACCGAGCAATGGCTTTAAAGTGAGTCATAAAATAGCAAAAACCACTCAAAGTTTGAAAACTTCGAAAACATCTGAAATGACACCATTAGTGCATAAGTGCTGAATGCTTGTTTAGTGTCGTTTCAACCGTAAATTTAGGAGTTTTTAATTCTCCGACCTTCAATCATCGTCATACTACTGGGTTGCTAGAAGAACTGCGTTTGAAGCATCAAATAAACTCAATGGTAAGATAGTGGCGATCCAAACATAAGAAATTCCACAGCTATTAGACCAGTAAGGGCGCGTGTGGCGCAGTGGTTGGAGGCGCCACTGCGGCGCGCATGTGAAATGCGTCCATGGCCCACCAAACCTTCCATCCCTCCGGGGTCGGAAAATTGGTACCAGACTTGTCTGGGAGGATAGCAGCACTGGCTAGATACGTCGGCAGGCCACCGCGAGTCATTGTAGAGGCCAGACATGCATTCAATCACTTCCAACGATTTTTAATGAAGTCGAATGCATGGCGCATCCCTCAGGGATCGATCAACGCCGAGAGCTTTATCCTTTATCCTTTATTAGACCAGCAAGTATAAAATCTCGGTGCTGATCATTCCCTGAGGGATGCGTAATGCATCCGACTTCATTAAGCATCGTTCGGAGCTGATTGAAAGTCTGGTACCAATTTGCCCACCCCGGAGTGATGGAAAGCTTGGTGGGCCATGGGCGCAGGAATCGATTGCACGTGTGTGTTGCAGGGCTCCTCCGACCACTGCGCCACGAGTGCCACTTAGCAAGTGTACTCACCAATAAATCTTAAAGGTTCCCGTTACTAAGCAAGCTTCCTCTAACTGATAACATTCGGTCAGATCGCCTTCGATCGTCAACGAATTGAAGAGAACCGTCACATAATGTCGGCACATCATGACGTTTACTGACTTCTTTTCTACCATGAAATTCGCTTCACATCTCTCCGCAGCCAGTCGGTTCAATTGGCTTTTTCGGAAAAATTTCTGAGAAAACGAGTCACATTAAAACTTGCAGAATGTTTCAGTTACTGAATCACAGTTGCAATTCACCTGAGATTGGAATTACACCTTCGGTCAGACTTAAGCAAAAATTCTGAAAACATGGTGGTTGTTGAGGTTGCTCTCGGAACACGTAAGGTTCAGTTTACGTTTTTTCCAGAGTTAAGGTAAGGATTTGTCTTAGAGGATATTAGAGTCGATTTGCTGAGCGAACAGTGACATTGTGATCCATACATAGCCCACTAGCTCTGTTGCATTGCATTTGTACCAGCATACACATATTGCTAGGTTAATTTAATAATAATCGAATATTAAAGAATAAAATCTGACAAGGAGCGGGCAGAGCAATGGTAATCCCGCTCATTACGCGAATGACACAGCCTATACATGTGCTGTTTCGAATCGGCTCCTGGTCCACCAAGCCTCTCATTCCTCCCGGGGCGGAAAATATGTATTAGATTTATCTAGGATCGGTTCAATGTCTCCAATCCTGGTGACAACTACCAAGTTACGATGATTTTATCGCAACAAAAGTGAGAAATTTCTCAAGCAGCAGTTAAAGCTGCACGCGAACAAATTCGAAAGCCTTCGTGGATGGTGGCTACGAAGGAATCGAATGCGAGAAGTGCTAGGATCCGCACAATGTGACATATGCGGGGTCATGTAATAAAAAAAATCCGGAGATACGATGGTGCTAAAAATACGCCTGAATTATAGCCAATGCTCTAAAGTTCATAGGCGAAGAAAAGGACAGAATGTGGTCTCATTACGACTGTTACCACGGAAATGGTTCCTCATTTATACTAAGCCGCATTAAAAAAAATATCTATAGTGAAAAACAAAACCTTTTTTTCCTAATCAAGTTCACATCCAAATGAATAAACGTTGTTAAATTCGTTCTCTATCCAAAAATTCGCCACAGAGGTGCATATTGTTGTGGTGACAAAGCCACTTACTTGGATACTTGGATGGCACTCCTCAATGATGGCACAGGCTCCAGCATAATCTGCGCTTTTTTGGACTTTTGCTGGTCAAGCCAATGTGGTTCCCTGGAGTCCTGAGATCAGCCAAGGCAAAGTCTGCCCCAGGTCGTCACCACTACAGGCAGTTGCCGCACTTGTCGATCAAGGGGAGATTTGCCATCATGCGACTACTCAGATATCAGGACGGCGGTGATTCCTGGTATTCAGTTACTCTTAAATGAGTTTCCGGTTAGAGTTTCTTGACTCAGAGGATGGACGAACACTGTGTCATTCATTTCAGTTGCTTTGATAGATTACTAGCAAAGCAATCACTTGCGAGGAATGATAAAAGAAAAGAGTGTGAGCAAAACAGTAACATATCATCATGAATCGAACGAATTTTAAAGAGAGAATATCACCACTGTCACCACACACTGGACCACAAATGTAACCCAACGAGTTAAACATCAATTTTTTCTAATGTGACTGAAATTTTATTTACGTGCTTTTCCTTTTCTAGATATGGAGCTGTTTGGCCGACTAGGCTGCACTTAACTTGACCTTCCCTGGCTCTAAAGAAGGCGAAATCCGATGAAACGTGCTATCGTGAAATAGATAGTGCAGTAAAAAAAAAACTCGTCTCCGCTCAAAAAGAAAGCAGGAGATCAATGATCCGTAAAGATAAAGGATAAAGCTCTCGGCGTTGATCAATTCCTGAGGGGTGCGCCATGCATTCGACTTCATTAAGTATCGCTGGAGTTGATTGAATGAATATCTGGCCTTTACAATGACTCGTGGTGGCCTGCCGATGTATCGAGTCAGTGCTGCTATCCTCCCAGACAAATCTGGTACCAATTTGCCGACCCCGGAGGGATGGAAAGCTTGGTGGGCCATGGGCATTCC
>MQTX01000045.1:1633557-1754632 GCA_009735665.1 Angiostrongylus cantonensis
GCATTCCACGTGCGTGTCACAGTGGCGCCTCCAACCACTGCGCCACACGCGCCCTGTTGTCAATGATCCGTGGTGCGGTTAATAGAAGGCGGTCTTGGGAAATACTCATAACTATTTTGGATAAACTCCAATAGTCCAGAAATGGATAGAAAGGACGAGCGCCTCACTATGACTTGTGACTTTGTGCCTTATCTCATACTATTATTTAAATCTAAGTCATTCTTGGGCGCTTGTGGCGCAGTGGTTGGAGACGCCACTGCGACACGCACGTGGAATCGATACTTGCGCCGATGGCCTACCAAGCCTTCCATCCTTTCGGGGTCGGCAAATTGGTACCAGACTTGTCTGGGAGGATAGCAGCATTGGGTCGATACTTCGGCAGGCCACCGAGAGTCATTGTAAAGGCTAGATATGTATTCGATCACATCCAACGATACTTAATGAAGTTGAATGCATGGCACATCCCTTAAGGATTGATCAACGCTGAGAGGTTTATCCTTTATCCTTTTAAGTCAGTCTTATCTATAATGCTATGTAAAGTAGCACATGGGTGTTCTCACTAGCTAAGAAACAAAAGCAGATTAGGGTTAGGTTTACGTAATAACCTTTCACTAGAACTCGAGAGTACTCAACAAATAGTCTCGGATAACAAAAAGTTCAGGCAGAGAGGCAAACAAAGTCGCCTGTCGAAAAGTTAGCTATTGGAAACGAAAATAAATCCCACAATACGAGGCAATCAACGACGATTCGTAGGAACAAAGCAGAGATTTATATTGAGAGTTTTCCGTAAATACAAAATAATGCCACATTACCCTTTTCTTTGCTTTGAAATGTGAGATAACAGTAGGTAATTAAGAGTGGACAACAAAGTGGGCTTGTTTCATAGGGAAAGCTTAAATTGCACTTTTTCAAGTTATAGGTGACAAAAGGAAATCTCCACCTGTTGCACAAGAACGCCGAGACTGCTTTTGGTGGTGACGAACTGGTGCAGACTTTGGCTAGGCAGACCTCAGGACTCCAGGGAAACACAATGGGTTAAACAGCAAAACTCCGAAAAATGGAGATTATGCTGGAGTCCGCATAACCAATGAGGACGGACCATCCAGGTATCCAATTATCCAAATAATACCGAAATTACTAGTAAGCATAGAAATCGGTCACTATTATTCTTTCTCATGCACTTACTTGAAAGTGCGAAACGAAGAAGCAGGTTCCCATGACTGACTTTCTGTCAACCTCGGCATTGGATTATAAAGGTGCCGTTTTCCTTCTTAGCGATCGCAAAGTTCCCACAAGAAACAGGACAAAGATGCTTTTTGTGTTACCAGTAATGGAACCGAGTGGGAGAATTGAAACGAACTCCACAATCGAGACAGTGGGACTTCTCTAACTGAGAAAAAATTGCTTGAAAGGTAATAACCTTATCGAAAACATGAAGGTTCTAGTCAATTCGTACGAGATCTGGACGAATATTTTTAAGTAAAGGGAGCTTAGGTATGGTAATGAAGTTTGAAGATTTATGTCAAGTACACTTGACAAACTGTGGATTTTCTTCTTATGTTAGAATCACTCGCTATCATCTTGTGTCTAGGTTTATTTGATATTTGAAACACAAGCAAAACACTAAGCTCACTACTAGTACGGCACGAAGATATGAATTTGTGGGATATAAGTGAGGACTGCTGAGCAGCGAATTCGAAACTTCGAGCAAAAGATGAGCAAGAAAGTTCCGGAATACCGACAAACTCAGCGCATCATTAGTTGAATGCCTAAAGCATTAAGTTTATGGAGAAACTTCTCGGCACAAGATGTTTCCTATATATGCCGTCTTCGCTCTGTAAGGAAAGCAACGTTGTACAAGTAAAACAATATAGGTAGAAGAAGAAACGTGGACCTAAAAATCAACACCTAATAGCTTCCAAAAATAGAATTAAAAAAGTAAAATATTACTATGTATTCTTTCTTTGATGAGCTTACACGAGGTTGATAAAAATATTTATTACCGGCTAATATTAATAAGCCGGTAATAAATATTTTTATCAACCTCGTGTAAGCTCATCAAAGAAAGAATACATATTGATCATGCACACCGAGGTTCAAGGAAAGTCGGTTTCGTAGTAAAATATTACTAACAGTATCTGATGGGTGCGCATAGCGGAATGGTTAGGCATGCCCCGTAAAAGACATGTGGTCGTTGGTTTCGTCCCTGGCTAACCGAGATAAATTAGCACCAGGGTTTTCCTAGAGAAAAAAAAGCAAAAAAAGGTGAAAAAAGGAAAACAGTAAGTTTACACATCGGTATGACAGTGTAAGGTTTTGTAAACGTCAAATACACACTAGCTCACTTCAACGATCGAATGGGTAGGTCATTTTTAGGGCACGGGTCAACGTAGAGCGCGTTGTCCTTCACACTTCATCCTTAATGCTTTTTGTAAGCCACTACTTAGAGAATTGCCTTCGTTAAGCTGTCAGCACCAAACTAAAAGACTTCTCAGTGTCTATGCTTTGAACCTCCTCTGATTTTTTTTCTTTATTCCTCTCTCTCTCTCTCTCACTCACGCACACACACACACACACACACACGCAGACACATTTGATCTACGTTGATCAATTCACTAACTTGTTAGTAAAGTAGTTCCACATGACACTGAGACGGATTACTGAGGCTCAAAAAGCTCCAAGCTAGAGATCCAATTAACTGAACCCTATGGATAGGATGGGGATCGGGTAATTAATGAAGAAATGGAATAATGTTGTATTCAGTAGGAGTTAACGGTCTCGTTTAAACATGAACAGGACGCGTAGGTGGTTTCATTGTTACGGCTGATATCGACAACAACTCGAAATTACGAAATACGAATTGGATTACGAATGGTCTTAGTATACTTGGACAGACATATGAAATACGTAGCCGAGCGAATCGAACCAGACATGCAAACAATGGCGGACTTCAGTCTCTTCACAATGAAAATCACGATAGCGATGAAAAGTGCACACCTCGAACATTTCGAATTCAGGGGACGACCTTCGTCATTTCATGGAGTTGTCAGCGTAGATTTTTGCCTTTTCCTCCAGACTATCCGGCAAACATCCAGGAAACGTCTCGCAGTGTCAATAAGTGAGTGAAAACAAGTCGGAAAATAGTGGTAAATAAGTTGTGAACATTTCGAAACTCATAACAAAGGATGAAGAATAAAGCGTCCGGTATCGATTAGTCATTCGGGGATCCGATACGCACCCGATTCCATTACTGGCGGGCATCGTAGAGGTGAACGGATGCATACTTGGTGTATAGGGTAGCTGGTGAGTGCTTATTGATGCATAATTTCGTTTCTCATCGTTTTACACAAATTCGGTACCAATTTGCGCACCTTCTAGGAGTGGAAAGCTTAGTGAGCCCTGAGCGCGAGATCGAACCAAAGACCATGTGTATATTGCACAGCATCTCTAGGTACTGTGCCATAAGGATGTCAAAAAAATTTGGGGTTTGTAATAAAAGAAATAAAGGGAAAACATTTGAGAAGGACCGTAAGCCCAAAGTGCGTTCACATTTAAGCTGATTACTCATCCATTGATTAGTACGAAGGTGACTAGTGACCAATGGAAAACCGTGCTTCCTATATTTCACAAGCTTCATCATTTCCCATTTACTTCTCTTTTGATAGAGTATCTTTACTGTTTAAGACGGTTTTTTGCTAGAGATTTTTGTTAGACTCCAATTACACTAGAAACATCTACCTATTCATCGTTGTTGGATCCGAATTCCAGTGAGTGGACGTTTTTCAGATGTTCGTTCCGGCCTAACGACTATATCATCATAAAACTTCATTCGTGTCCCGTTCTTATTTCTTCTGGATCATCAAACGACCATTAAGGTGCTGAAGGTCTACGATTTGAACAAGACAATCCCATCAAGTGGTTTTCATAGCAACGAGAACCTTCGGGTTGAGTAGAATGTTCGGCAGAGAGGTTGTATAGTAGCAATTGATGAGAATTATCATAACTGAAATTACTGAAAAACAAAATCTCATGAGTTTGGAGAGATAAGTGCAGTAGAAATAGCACCTTGAATGAAAGCTTTAGAAGTGCTTCAGTTAGCAGAATTAGTGCTTCAGTTCAGCTTTCAATAGATGAATATATTGTGCTGTTTTTCAAACGTATACGGGAAACGGGTGCGTATGGCGCAGTGGTCGGAGGCTCCCTATAACACACACGCGTAATCGATCACCGTACCCATGACCCACCGAGCTTTTCATCTCTCCGGGGTCGGCAAATTGGTACCAGACTTGTGTGGGAGGATAACGGCACTGGCACGACACATCAGTAGGCCACCGCGAGTTATCGTAAAGGTCAGATATGCATTCCATCACTTCCGAACGATGTTTAATGAAGTCGAATGCATGGCGCAACCTTCAGGGATTGATCAACTCTGATAAGTTTATCCTTTTTTTTATTTATATGGGGAAAAATGCACCAGAAATAGGCACTTTTTGCAGATTTTCTGATGGAAAAGAAAAAGAAAAGGAATGAAATCATTTCATGGAACGAAGATCAGTCATGCGTTCAGTCATGAAAAATGCGCTCCTACATGTCACAATATGTTAGCTTTCATTTAGTCTTCAAATTTGTATAGATATGACCCTACAAATAACCCTTCATCTCTTTTATTACAGAATAGTAGCCCAATTTATCACGTTTCACTTGTATACTTCCTTATAGTAGGAAGTTTGGCTGTGATGAATTCAAACTGTCGCCCATACGGAGGTACCGAGCTCCTTCCTGGTACCTATGAGCGTGATGAATCGAATGAACATAAGCCTAAGAGGTACTTTGATGTTTTTCTATGTGAAAACGGACACTTGAATAGTTGAATAACCTGCTGCCATGACGAATAATCGTATTGACAGTGGAAACCTTCCTGCATATCTGGTATGCTATTGGTTTCGTGATCACCACTGCCAAGAAATTGGTGCCAGCACGTTCCCATCTCGTCATTACCGACACTCGCCGTAGTTAAGGAGGCGAGGTATTTTCAGCTTGCGACTAAGTTCTATTCGGAATGGAATGGATGATTCGTTGGATTGAATTACTGACTTTGATTGAATTTCCAGACTGAATCTAGGAACTATTTTTCAGCCTCCGTGATCTTGTCGGAAGAATGTGAGACCTTTTCATCACATGTTGGCATACAGATCTCTCCTTTAGACAGTGTTTGAAGAGTACGATAAGCTGAGAACGAAGCTACTGCTTCCACAAACTTGCGTTTTAGGTTGACGTTGACCTTTTAGAACATAGAATTATGAAGGCAGAGAAAATCAATGGCTCACATAGACAATAGACGGCTCACTTCAGACATAAATGTCATCCTCATATGAAAGTCGGATGTGTTCAACAGGTGTGTTTGCGAGAAAAAATGGTTGGTAGGGATGCGAGCAAGATTTCGCTTATTCAAAAATAGAAGTTCTTAGCTAATATTGATTGGACAATGATAACTTTTTGCTAAAGACGTTTTCTAACATTGGCAAAAATTAATGGAAAAGCAATGGAAATCGAGACCCGACGACCGACTTTCTTTCAAACTCGGGTTTCTCTGTGAGCAAACGAAGATAAGATGTGAAGGGAGGAAATTAAGATATAGTTTTTATTTGTAGAACAAATCTAGCCGTTTTTATCAATAGGCGTTGTCGATTTCGGTCGTGTACGGTATCAATGACGAATTCCTATTGCAAAAATGCTGTCCATTTTAGCAAAATGGCAAACAATGGGCGTCGTGTGGTGTGGTGGATAGTACGCGAGGCTCCAGTTATGGTAGCCGCAGGTTCGAAGCCCAGCTGAGATTTCCAAGTATTGCTCATGTCTCATCATTCCAATGGTGTTATTCCGACTATTTGGATCTTGATAAAAACTTTCTAAAAAGATGACATCTACAATAAAGTTAGAGACAGAAGAGCTTTAGATGAAAGAGAATTCATAATGACGACAATTTGTCACTGGTGTTGAATCAGCCTAGAATGAAGTTCATATGACTAACAAAAAACAACTGAATGTTAATGAAAAAGGAAAAAAAATCGATGTCGGTCAGCGTTCGCTGACTAAACATGATGTAAAATCGCTGACGACAATAAGAGAATGACATAGACGGAACAACACCGACAGTGGAGGAAATAACCAAAAGTAACGACGGAATAGCTTTAGATGAAAGCGAACATGGTTGGTTGTACTTCACATGAAAACTTACAAAGAATAAAAATAATAGAGAGTAAAAAATAAGTGGTAAACATTATGACTGGAAAAATAGTCGATCGAATCGGAGTGGGAGTGTTCGAATGATGGGGCCTTTCATTGGAAACGTCGACGTGACCTTCAGCGCCATCAACGTCCACTTATTCATTTTCACACTCAGCTGTCGACAAGTGAGGAACATTACTGCTGCTCTCAGCCTGCATGGAGCCAAAGAATGACCAGAGTCATTTTGTTAAAAGACAGTTTATCATTAGATAAAAGATAAGTGAAAAATACTAAAGTATAATACTATTTAGTAATGACAGTCTCAGCCAGGTAAGTGCAACAGATCTGATGCCCTTGGTTGTAGGTGATGAAAGGAATTTCTCAGAATTGTGGTAAACAGAAGTTTAAACTGAAATTAAGCGGTCATCACTTCTGCAAGAATGACGAATGGCTGAACGAAGAGAGCTTCTGAAACTCTATTTTGTGTTAGAAGTAATCCCATTAAAAGTCGTTTAACTCAAATTGGCGTCGGTGAAATTCTTACTCAAGAATGCCACGCTCCGGAATTTCTCAGAAAGCTGTGCACATTCTAAGGACAAGAATCTCACTGTACTTTTTGTATAAGATTATGAAACGTTGTTTCTACGGATTCCGATTAAAAACAAGTTTATGAGTGGACAGCCCACTATGGCTGCAGATTAATTCTTAGTCGAAATTTTTATAGAAATATCGAATTTCCTCTCAGATTAGCAGATTCTGGAAGAGAAAAAGGACGAGAAGGAACCAATCGCTGTTTAATCTCTCCAGTTTGACTGCGACCACCAAATCCGTCTTTCACTGGCAACAATCATTAGGGAGAGGTTTTTCTTTCATTATTACTCAAATTAGCTCTTAAAATCATTTAGAGAGAAGGAGCTGGTCCGGCGAGAAGCTAAAGGAAATGTGTTCTACACCACTTCACTGTCGAATATCACATAGTTTTAGCAGCGTTGACTCGAGGGCTTCATTACAACAAAATCATCACATTTCTCAGGAACGTCAGACTTTTTCCAGAGAGGACGTTCAACGAACAAACCGACATGTGGCCAGCGATGCTAATGATAATTCCGGCAAACAGAATGCTAGATTTTACTTCGTTTACAAACAATGCTTTTCCCTAGACTTAACTCTTCCAGAATTTCATTTCACACTCGGCGTAAATGTCTCTGTATGAGATATCTATATTTTTTATTATCATGTAAGATCAGGCAACAAATGTTGAAATAGGAAAACGTAATAAAACGAAGCGGACGACGACATGATAAAGTACAAGCTTTTTTAAAAATAATATTTAATGGTGGTGTTGTTGTTCTTTTAATGGTCGTCATCGTGCCGAACGGAAGCGGAAATTGAATGTAACAGTTTTCAAAAAAGTTATTGATTGATTTCTTACTGGATGATGAGATATCGATGATCGATGAAGAATTGACGGTCAGTTTGTGATTGATGAACAGGATCGAAAAGGCGAATTAACTACGACAAAGAATGTGGTCGAGCAAGTGATTAATCTTTGTTGAGACAATGCCTATTGCCACTATCGTAATCCATTTGATGATTAGCCATGGATAGCTCGACTACTAGTATAATTACTACTACAATTTGAAGAGTTCCAGAAGAATTAAGGCTGCACTATAAAACAATGTGTCACACGAGAACTACACTACACACAACACTAGCGCATCAAGGTGGTTCCTGAACACCGGCCGTGATACCCTAATTCACATGATAGTTGAAACATCAGTGGATGGACTACGCAGAGAGCTATGTCGGCGCTGGTCAATACTCTTATACTATTGACTCACTATCCATTCCCCAGCTTTAGTTCGTCAACAAATGCAGATCGTTGCTTAGGTACATATGGTCGAAGGCGGCTGTCCACAAAATAGCTGGCTAACGATTACAACACAATGCTAGTGGGCTCGGGACGATGTAGTAGAGCACATCTGGATGAAATGATGGATTTTAGTGGCAGCAATAACATGACATCCGGTGGATTACCAAGAAAAGTACAACGATAGGAATTTGAGCCTTTTGGAGAAAAGGTGGTTGAGCGATTTCTAGCAATGTGCTCGATGTAGTCATGCCAAGGTCGTTTCCATATGGAATGGGTAGAGAACCAGGCGCTAGAGTTTTTAAGGTAAATTCAAGCATAAAGTTTAATATCTATACTTTCTATGCAGTAGGCTGATATTAAAAGGAAAACTAAGAGCAAATTTTCGATAAAAAGCATCGTAAAAGACTTGTTAAAGTATAGACATGTATGGGTTTGTATTAATGCGCAATGGAATTCTGAATGAGATTTTTGTCATTTTTCTTAAAGAAAACGACAAGATGGCTTCGATACATTTTTCCAAACACTAAGATCGTGTTTTAACAGTCGAAGCTTACTTACGTGTAGCAGCCCTTGTGGATCAGAGGGAGATTTGCCACCATACGATTTTGATACCAGGACGATGGTGGATCTCGGTATTGGTTTACCTGATGGAAACGCTGGATTCCTTCTCAGTTAGAGAGACTCTGCGGTGGGGACGAATTCTCCCGCTGTTCATCGCAGTCTGACACCCAGGAACAGCTCTCAGCCGTGATGAGGCGGTAAACCGTTGGAAAGGTGGTTAGTCTAACAGTCGAAGCACACTCCTTAATTCTTTAAAAAATGTTCTTTGAAGTGTAATGTGGTTTCAGATTGTCAATCTTCAAAAGAGAACCGAAACCCAGTGAATCGTGGAAGAAGTTTGTGGAACCTCGTCTTTAAAACAGCACTAGTGAAATAGTTCCAACTATGCATGCACTTGGTATGCATGAAAACTCGCCCCGTGACATTATGCTTATTCTGATTTGGCTAGATTTGTGTTCGTACAGACTGAACAACTGTTATAATGATGCTGAGATGTTTACAAAACTCCAGGCTAGATCGAACCTTGCGATCACCCTTTCCAGGTGCCCACGCGTTGCCCACTGCACTACTGAGTTCCTTAACTCGCATTTCTCTCCCCAGTCTTTTATCTTAACGGTGACGTGGCTGAGGAAAAGGCAAAGCAAAAGTCTCGGTGGTGCAGTGGAAATATACGTGAGCTTTCGGAAAGGATAATCGCGGGTTTGAATTTAGCCTGGGATCCTAGTTTTGCAAATATCTCAGTATCCTTGTGATTGTAATTCACATAGCACCTTGCCGTGAAAAATAATAGGCAGTAAATAAAAAGTCAAACAAGGTGAACAACTTGTGTTCATACCTCTAAAATTGCGAAAGTGCAATCTACAGAAGGATGAATGTGGGATAATAAAATACGAAATTATCGTTGGCATAAATTCTCATCACCATGACATTCTATTAGAAGCGGCAATGAGCTGGAAAGTATTGCCATGGAAAACAGAACACATTTTCCATAATGAAAGTGATGATTGTATTGAAGGCGGACGTATCAAAAATATAAATGTAAATAAAATTAAGAAAAGTGGTAGAGAAAATTCTTCATTCAGAGTTCAGCATAAACTTCCGTTGGTCTTAACCATTTCGAAGAAAAAAGAAAAAGAAAAACCAAACACCTTTGGGAAAGCGATCCAACTATAGATAGTACTCATAGACGAAATGAATCCTAGAGGGTCTACACTCAAGAGGATCTATAGGACCGATATTCCCATATGAGAGGCAGCAGCTGGGTTACGGTTATCGTTCTACCCACCTGGGTGCGCGTTATGGGGATCAATACCGTTTATGCTAGTTTCGTCCTCGTCTTGTCGTTGTTATCTCGCCCAATCATCAACGAACACCAACAGATTGTAGTCTATTTGTCACTAACACTAGTGAATGGTCATTTCAACAAAAACATGGAAAAAAAAACGTCTGGAGTTTTAATTTGGTGGAATCACCTTGGACTTCTGTCTAACGTTTTTTTTCAAACTAATTCCTATCGAGATAATCGTCCACTTCAGTTTTCTGACACAGTTATTACAAATTTTATGAATACGGTAATGACGTCATGAAGATAGGACAACCGCTTTTTCTTGGAGCGATAGTGGGAAGCATTACATTAAGAAGTTTTCATACTAAACGTTATTAAATACTACATAAATGGAATATTGAGGGATGGATGATGTCGATTGAAGTCAAGAAAAAAATATTGTCGTTGGAAAACATTACTTTCAATTCTCATAACTTTTAACACTTCTCTTTCATCTTGGCTGGAAGAGTAAGTGTAGAACGGGAATGGGTCATAAGGGGATCTCCGGTTCTCGATGAGTAGTTGGCCGTTGTAAGTACCATCTATTGTTGCAGTTATGAGTGCACTGTTTAGTGTGTTCAGCCTCATCCTGGGCAACAATACAAGTGGGCCCACCACTCAAGGTCAAACACTCTGAACTCGCACACAACTCCTAATGTCACTACAGTCTCTCCCGCCCGAACAAATGATGGTCAATTGTGAACATATAGCGTCAAAAATTAAAGAGACGGAAACGTGTAATGCCGAAAAGGATACGCTCGATTGAATAAAAATCGATAGATGAACCTTCTTTCATTGATAAGCTAATAGCTCTATCGATACAGATATTCATAGAAAATTTATGTTTTGGTAAGTTTATTATAACAGTTTATCAGTTTCGTGTTCATTTGAATGAACAAGTAGGCTACCAACACTCTACACATTTACTATGAGATATCCATTGCGTAAGCTTACATCCACTTATGGTCTCCTACATTGTGCTTTTTGCCGACTTATTCCCCATTCAAAACATTACAGAAGTGCTCCTTGTGTATTGATGCAATCAATTCGGACCAGTAAACCACGGGGAAATGAAATGTTCAGAAGTTGATAAAACTGAAATTGAGGTTGTCGTTGGATCGCATTACATATCCATAGACAGCGTGGCGTTTACCGTACGATGGCAAAGATTCTCGAAGTGGCAGAGTATTTTTTAACCCTCTAGTTTGCGAAGAACTAGCAGAATTTCTCAGTGAGGAATGCAGACTTAAACTGGCCGATAATTTTGATGAAGCTTCTAATCTGACACACGCTGTATATCATGTTGAATTATTGGCTCCGCGCTAAAAGTATTTCTTCGCACCTCGAGCATCGAAACGAACGTCCCTTTTTGCTGTTTTTTAAAGGCGCCATAATTTCTTTTTCTCAATACCTTCGTGCTCTCCTCCTTAAACCCGATTTATTTGCTTCTCGTTTTGGATCTGATACGCTTTTCACATTTTTGATCGCAATGTGCACATTAGAGAAAAGAATCTGGCCCAGTTTTCCGTCTCTAATGGAGATGTTGGAATCTGGTCAGCATGTCGAAAAGTGGAAAAAGGCTGAGAAAAACCTATTCCATACTAATTCCATATGAGCTGGTGCTAGGAATTCCGTGTTCACATTGAGGTAATAATTTGTCACAATAGGCTGTTAGGATGCGTTCGCAAACGATCATCTCAAGCGAACCACTACGGAATCCTCGCTGCCTAATGAATCCTTCTTTTTCTCTAGAACAAAATTTTTATGGACTGACTGCGATAATAATCTGTAAACGCCACAGCACGGCTATCCCAGGATTCCAAGGAGAATTAGATTGTCTTGCAACCAACGACAATCATAAATAAGTCGAAAAATTTTCAAGCAATAGCCAAGCCGAACTCACAAGCGAAGAGTACGAACACTTTTGTTTATGAAGACAAAGTGAAGCGCTGCGATCCACACAACATGTGATGGCGATCGTGGAAAATGCAGTAATCTTTACGAAAGTTGTCTAGGTGCTTGATAGGATAGTAAAATAGTAATTGGTCGGCGAAGGAAAAGTGAGTATGTTGAAATGAAGTCGGTCTTCCAATCCCTACTCAATAAATATTTCCAGTACTTTTAGCGCTACGAGGGACTGAGTCCCGTACAGCATAATCGACCGTTTCCGGTTGACCCATAGTAGAGCCGGATGCGTTTTGGCAATTTTCTGACAGCTCTTCTATGCCATATAATGAAACTTTTTTTTGAAATTGGAAAGCTTAAATGGAGTGAGATATTTGATCTGTTCGACACAAAAAAGTCACCGTAATTTTGCTTCAGGAAGTGTTACGGTGTATCACCTTTGTCCAACTAATGCACCAAACTTCGCCATGTCGTACGGAATGCACTTTTTATTGTACGACATAACAGATCGGACGAGTTTCTTTTTAAGAGAACAGCAGAACTGGCTTGATAAAGATGATCTCTTTTCTTTTCGCTCAGTTATGCCTTTCCTTAATAGCGGAGCCTTTTCCGACTTTCTAACTTTGAGGGGTTTCGAAAACAGTGTTTTACCACTCCTGTAATGGGTTAAACAAAAACATTGGCGTAGAAATCTACAGCAAACATTGCGTTTTGAAATGATATATAACATAAAAATAGAGCCAAGAAGAAAAGTTCTCATGAAAAAATAAAGTCGAAATTTCAAATGCTAAATCCGAAGTTGTTGCCAAATAACTTAGCAAGAGGGCTTGCCTTGCAGATCACCTTCCCGAACAACTACAGCTCGTTCTCATTAGCATCAGAGGCTGATGAGCAACAGTTAATGAAAATCGTTTCCTTTTGGGAGATATTTGGGCACGAAGGGTTAAAAACTATTTTGGTGTATCCTATTTGAGGGCATGTGGTCAGTAGGCGATAGGTGAGTGTAGCTCGTAGTAATGGTTAGAGGTGTCCCACGATGCCCATTGTCCTTGGTTTCATTGAGCCCCATGGACTAAACAAGCCGGCTACCCATTTGGAGCTGGAAATTGGTACGGGGAAGGTAAAAACACTAATTTGGTAGACCGGTAGACGGCACGGACCATTATATGCACCAGGTATACATTCATTCATCTCTACGATGCTACGAATGGAGTCCATAAAAGGAGAAATCTTCAAGGATTGACAAATCGGCAATGTTTTATTCTCTGTCTATTTTTCACGTCCGATGATGGGTACGCGGGAATACTGAGCACACTGAAACGTTAAGTAAAAAAAAGCGATAACTTTTTCATGAATGATAATAGAGCTTAATCTAGAAGACAACTCTCGACGTCGTTTTTCTTGTTGTCCTGCAGGGGTAATAAAATAAAATATGGCATGTATTGTGGCCACGGGAAGGGAATACTGCAGCGTTTTGGTCTAGCACCTTTTTACTAGGTGGACAGTTGTTTTAAGAAGCGATAATCGTGCTAACGACTTCTTATGTGATGTACACAAGCAGAGGCCGGCTGTTGCAGATAAGACGTGCTTTTCTGCCATTATGTTCTCACTCGACCGCTGGCAATTCTTAACGTTAGCTCACCTTTACCTGGTTTTCCGCATAACATGGGAGTATAGGGGTTTTTCACAGATTATGTGATTGTTCTTGTAGTATGGATAAAAAAGGATACAGCTCTCAACGTTGATCAATCCCTGAGGGATGCGCCATGATTTCGACTTCATTAAGTATCGTTTGGAGGTGATTGCATGCATACCTGGCTTTTACAATTGCTCGCGGTGGCCTCCGATGTATCGAGCCAGTGTTGCTATCCTTCCAGACACGTCCAATACCAATTTGCTGACCCCGGAGGAATGGAAAGCTTGGTGGGCCATGGGCGCAGGGATCGATTCTTTTAGTATGGACCTTCTTAATCCCTAATTACGAACCTCTAATTATTCGTTTTTTTGATCTTTAATTAATTTTCTGACTAGTTCTTTAACTATTTACCCATTTTATCATTTCATCACATAGGGGAAACGAATAAGGGGTTGGCATCTTACGGGTTTGGTTTAAGGGTTGATGGCAGAAAAGTTGTGCAATATAAAAAATCTATTTAAGATGAAGAGAAACAATATTTGAATTGCACTAAAGGTATACCAATTCATGTTACTAATTTATTCTGGCGACCACAAAATCACAAGCGGGTCACCGAATACAATACGGACACCGATTTGTTTGAATGGAGCGCGTCAGGATTGCACGATTATAGCGATAACTGAAGGCAAGTGTAACTTAAGCAAATAACGACTACGTCTACAAACATGAAGACCCTGTTGGAGACGAACTGGCCCAAAGTATAGGCAGATATCGCAGCTGTTATCATAGCAGAATTAACAGCCAAGAGGTCTACCTACCGGCGCCATTTATTATAAAGAAATTGTCCTAAATAGCCACAATATACACAAATGTTTCCGTCTGTGTTATGCAGAATTTCCATTTTTCCACTAAATTGTACAAGGCTGCATCTATTCGCATTCCACTCTGCTCTAATCTCTTTTTTTCTTCTCGTTATCATTCAAAGCTTTCCACAATTACGCATTGAAATGACTTCGTTATAAAACTGGACTAAAAGTGGATTAAGCTTAAAAGGTGAAAGTTATTTGCCTTTTCATGTTCTTCTGAAGTGTACTGATTATTCGGATTGTTAAACTGTTAACCCATCGATCAGCTAATCGCAAAAATCTCAAACACCACAGCAATCGTTATCGTCCTAGAAGAATCTCAGTGGCTAGGTGGAAAGCCCCTTATGCAACGTCAACTAACTGCCTTTTCTAGCAGTGATCTGTGGAATGCTCTAGTAGAGTTGTATCGGGATTACTGAAAAAAAAGAACCACGTTCTACCTAACAGTCAACATTTCAACGCGAGAAGATGAGAGTCTTAAGAAGAAAAGAGTTAGTTCTCGAGTCAGTTAGCCTTAAGAAGGAAAGAGTTAGTTCTTAAAAGTTCTCGAATTCACGTAGAAACCCTGTTCTTTTACGTTCGACATTTTCAAGACTATGAAATGACTGAAAAGAGGATTGGAGACCACTTGTCATGTGAAAATAGACTGTAGTAGAGTCTAAGTAAGCAAGCAATTAGGTAAGTCAAATTCATGAATTCACTTCTTTGCATGTGTTATTATGTCGACGTGAACAACGATAACTTCAGCTTCATAATAAAAGGTTTTAAGAGATTAGTGCTTTCTTGATCTGATGTTTAGATACAACAATGATAAAATGTGGGTAAAATAAAAGGGCATGCATTGATCAATGTTAAGGGAGTGAGTCATGCTCTACCTGTCCCGCCCATAAATTGCTTTCCTAGTAGAACGGAATTCGACTTCACGCCTAAAAATTTTAATTGAATGAGTAAACATCCGTTCGATTTCGTTTGGCTAACCTTAGTGAGACGCATGACTTGTTTTTCTCTACGATGGAAATCAGTAGTCGTTTGTATGCGAACACCGTTTCATGGTAACTGCCCTACACGTCTCTCTAAAAAGTAACCCATAGAAATGATTTCTGCTCGCCAAGCAGTTCTGTAGGCGGTTACTAATAGACAAAGGATCCAGTTCTGTGGTGAAATGATTAAAAAGAAGCCTCCTGTTATTCGCTTCTCTGGAACTTTTGTCCTCATTAGACTAACTTTCGTACGAACACATCCATGACTAAACTTGAAATTATTCCATGGAGTGTATGCGTTGAACTCAGTGCATACGATTCAGATACATCCAGTGAAGAATTGTGCTAATAATAGCCTGTGCAAAAACAGCATTTCCCTGTGTTACTCCAGCTACACAGTGAGGAAGGAAATGCAGCGGTATTCACGTAGATGAACAAATTCGTACCAATAATTCTTTCTTGCCTAGTGTAATACGCAGAACATAGCGGTTCACAAAACACGTCTGATACAATATTTGCAGAAAGGAAGCTATTGGTTTAATAGAAAAAGTGCTACAGAGAGTTCGTGCAGCAAACACAGCTATCAAAGACACATTGAAATCAACGAATAAAAACAAAAGACAGCTCTTGGCGCCGATCAGTTTCTAAAGGATGCGCCATGCATTCGACTTCATTAAGCATCGTTTGGAGGTGACTGAATGCATATCTGACCTTTACAATTACTTGCGGTGGCCTACCGATGGATCGAGCCAGTGCTGCTATCCTCCCAAGGTCTCGGACCAATTTGCCGACCCCGAACTGTCAATGTGCTTAGTTAGCCTAGGGTGCGAGATCGATCCCATGTGTATTGCAGACTGCCTTTGACCACTTCGCTAGACGCGCCCCAAAAATTCAAGACATACCCCTGCTAATATGTTAACAGCTCTCTTAAGGTCAACCTAAACTTTCTCATATGACATATATAAGCATATAAATATGCAATATTGTAAGCGAAAAAGACTAAAATGTGTAGTCGAACATTAGTGATAACTCATCATCTCAGTGACTGTAACGGAGACTATATGAAAGGACATGGTAGTACTTTTGAGCACAGGATTCAATGCTGAGAATTAGAAAGAAGGTGTACGAGTGAAAAGATCTAGGTATGAATGAACGCAACCCAATCCGTGTGACCTTTGCCGATGCATCCAGTCCATCCACCTGCCTGGTTGCTGCCATGCCTACCCATACCCGTAATCACCGTTGAATGCATAATGGGTGCGGGTCTTGCCGCACCACTGCTCTCAACAACTCCCTTCAAGCCATCTGGAATATCGTTAGAATGTTTGATTACATCGATTGAAAGTAGCAAAACATTTGAAACAAAGTAAACTCTCTACGACTGAACAAGAAAAGCTCAGTAAAATGCTACAAATTCCTTAAACTTCCTAAGAAATTCAAAAAACAATTGATAAGTAACAACATGACAGGTTACATGGATTAGGCCTAGATGATACAAATTCAAATGAAAGACAATTTCATTATGAAATTCTCCGCTACTGTTAACATCTCAGTTAGACACACAGGAAATCAATACCAGGGTAAGAATAAACGGTGGCAAGTGCTTTTTTTTTAACACAATTAATTTCTGAGTGGCAAGTGCTTTTTTTTTAACACAATTAATTTCTGACCTCACAACGGTTTACTACCTCATCGTGGTTGGGAAGTGTTCGCAGGTGTCTGGTTGTGATGTGCAGCGAGGGGATTCTTCCACCCCGGCACAGTCTCCCTAGCTGAGGAGTTCGGTGTTTCTATCAAGAAACCCAGCTAAGAGTAAACCAGTACCAGGATCTACCAGCGTCCTAGTATCAAACTTGCCGGATGGTGGCAAATCTCCCTCTGGTCTACAAAGGCAGCGATTGCCTGTCATGGTGACGACCTGGGGCAGACTCTGGCAAGTCTGACCTCAGGACTCCAGGGAAACACAATGGCTCAAACAAAATGGTAAAACTCCGAAAAATGGAGAGTGTGCTGGGGTTCACACAAGCAGTGGGGACGGACAGTTCAAGTATCAATGTATCCAAGTAATTAATTTCTGTGAGACTAACTGTGCTTCGCTACTTAGCTTGTCCACTGCCTCTCGATTGACAGTCGTATCAGTTGGTGAAAGATTCAGCTAAGATGCTTGCAAACAACTATGGCTTGTCCGTTGACTAATCATCAGGATTCAATGCACATACCACATAACCTTCACTTTTTATTTATTGATTACTATTATTTTCCACGGAACGGTACAACATGAAGTAAAGTCACTTTGATGCTGAGATATTTGTAAAACTTGGACTCCACGCCAGATTCGAATCCGAGATTACTCTTTCCGGGATCACTCGTGTTACCGCTTGCATTACTGAGGCATTTGCTTTGCTTTCCTCTTAGCCAGTTTTCAACCTAATGGTGCCATAAGGAGTTATCGTCAACGGGAATGATCTTAGAAACACAAATCGGCGTTGAATCCAGTTAAGCGTAGGTTGAGTCGAAGTCAGAATGTTACCTTTATATCTGATACCTACTGTTGTTTTCACGGCAGGGTTTAACGAGAAATACAACCGCTTTCGTGGTGAGATACTTGCAAAAGTTGGACCTTAAGTCCGTCGATGATTGCTGATGGCACTGTTATTTAGAAAACTCATTGAGAAAAATCAATGCAAGCACCCAGTGGTGCAGTGGCTAATATGTGAGCCCTCAGAAAGGTAGTCACGGGTTCGAATTTAGCTTGGGGTATAGGTTTTGTAAATATCTCAGCATCATAATAATTGAATACTACATAGCACTTCTCTCCTATAAAACTTACTTTCAATTTACTGGTCACAATCCAGAATTTTTTAGCATTGGATCCATTTGTCCTTATTACTAGTACTAGTGGATTAATGATCTTCCTTGCGAAATTCGATCAGTGTTAATCGGGTTGATTCTTCCTATCCAAAAGCCAATCCTAGGATAGAATTGTAATGGCATCCTTGGATCTTGTGAATTCGACGAAGCTGGATATAAACGTGGTCGTGAATTTTCAGTGTTCCAATATATTCGCAACTCGAATGCCTTCCGATGAGGAGGCGACAGAGTATCAGAATAGTCGGTTTTAAGCCGTAGTTTAGGTAGGTAGGCCACCCATCAAATGATTCAAGAGAAGTGCTGAATATCAGCTACTACGGACTGTGATTTTCACCATGAAAAGAATGATAGAATGTCCGCCTATATCAAAACTTCTTATACAGGTTTCCGGTAAGGTGAATGATTTTCATTTTCTTCCTCGACTCATAACAACTGAATGGAAGTCGAGCGCCGTAAAGACGACGCTGATGTTATCGGCGTCACCTAGATTCGTTCGTTCAATTGCAGATAATTAGAGTGAAGTTAACAGCATGGACGAATAGTTTAAGAAATATCTCAATAAAACGGGAAAAAATCGTTAAATGAAGAACAAACAAACTTGAGAACTATGATATCAAAATCTGCTTGCTTAGTGGGGAAGTTCGACGAGGTTGTTCTGGAGTTAATGTTGCACTTCTAACTTAGTTTTTATTGAAAATCTCTTAGCAAAACTTTGTCACATGAATTATAATAAAAAATAAACAAAAATAAAAAAGGTGTCTTGAACATATTTTGAAGGCCAGAATTTCCGATATTATGAGAACAAATTCGGCAAATTTACTACTACGGATTCGAAGTTGTAAGTAATGCAAGTCAGTCGACTAATTTATGGAACAAAAGAAATGTCACCGAACCCACAGCGTAATTTTGCTCTGGAAAATTTCGTCGTGATGAATTCGACGTTGAAAATGAGGACGGAGGAGGTCGCGAACGTCCTTTTTCTATTTACAACGCTAAATTGAAGGGCTTGCTGGATGCAAATGCATGCACAACTGTTCGACAACTTGAAGAAGAACTCGGTGTAATCATGTCAACTCTTTCTCAGAGTCGAAAAAAAACTGGAAGATCAAAAGGGCCGGAGAGTCAAATTGAAGAAGCCAGACCTTGCTTCCAACAAATAGCACTTCAGGAATCTCAACAGCTTTGTGTGCGAGTAATGCTTCAGAAACAAAGCCGACGCCGAATCTGCTTCCAGAAACATCGCATCCAGAAGATCAGAATTTTAGGCAGTCGGCATGAGTAGGCTTGCTCCTTGTTTGCAAAACTGTGCAAATTTTAGTAGTTTCTATTTTGACTAATAAATTATGTTTTGGACTGATGTAGGTATTTTTGAAAAACAGACTGAAATCGGCTATTGGCTCCCTGATAACTCAAGAGACCCACTCGTAATATCATGGCTCAGGAAGTATCAGGAGGGCGAAACCGCCGAAACGTCAACCATCGAACAACGATGCCAACAACAACAATGACAACAACGACAACGAAGATCTATACCAACCTCACATCAGCTAAAGAAGATCAGTTTATAAGATCATATAAATAAATATATCGGCTTCCTGATAATTAAAAATAAAGAGGGCAATCTTAATAACAGAATGAAATGCCTTACATAGGCTACCCGAAAGAATATGACACAACAACCTCGAATTGGCTTATAAATTAAGCAAGATATGAAGATAGAGTTTACAGTAGTTACGTAAACAGAGAGACTGTTTTCAACTTGACATAATCGTTAGCAGGTCGCTCGCTGTTCATGGAGCTAATCGTGGGTAGTTACTTCTGCTTTTATTAATTTTACTATTTTAGTTTATTTTAGTTACTTTTATTTTATTCTCAATGATGGCACTTCCAATGTCAAAAGGCTTTTCAGCACAATCTAAAGAAAATCACTGTGAGGCGGTGATTGACTAATAAAATTATACTGTGAGATTCTCGTAAAACCCTAAGTAGCGAAATATTTTATCTGAGATCTACAGAAATCATATAATTCCTCATGTAATGTACAATCAAATAACCTTCAAAATCGATAAATATGGGTACCCCGCCAATTGTACTTTCTTGAGTCAACCAAAAATTATCAAAATGATGTTCCTGAGAGTACCTTCAACTATGACGTTTATTTTGTAGAACTCGAAGATGATCAAATAGTACAGCGCTCGCCGTTTAATAACAGGAGTCACATCTTCAAATTTCTCCAAGACAGAGTATTTAAATTTTTGGCTTATTTTATTTAGGCTAGACGTTTAGATACTATAACAATTAGATCACATAAGCCATTTGTGCACTAAGCCGTCTATCCCACCGAAGTTGGGAAATTGGCACCGGACCTGTCTGGGTAGGAACCACGCAGCATGACAACTAGGACTTTAGTGAGTGTCGGCTCAACCAGCATTAAACAAAATTCACAACGAGGACAAAATCCTCATGCAATAGTAGAAGCCAGGAAGTAAATTCGAAGGTTTACGTCAATGACAGATGCGAGGAAAGAATCGAATGTAAGAAGTGGTGGCTTCCGCACAGTAGGTTTTAAAACTGGACATGTAAAATTTAGAAAGAACTGGTTGACTTTGCACTTCACAAATAATCAGGCATATATTTCAATCTGCAGGTCTATCATTAATAGCCGAATGGCTCGATCAGGCTCCAGCAAAATCTCCATCACTATCGACGGCCTGCACGAGTTAGGTTTTTCTCACTCTTGGAACTGGAAGAACACTAAGTTCTAACATAATTTTCATAAATTTTGATTGCCTCGTCACTGGTACTCTCGTTGTACGTTTGACACATTGTGCAAAGTATTCGCTAGCAACTCTTGTCAACCACTCGTCTCTGGGGCGCACGACGAGTTACAGGCCCACCCAAAACTCGTCATCTTAGAGTGTGTTGCGACGTCTCCAATTTTGATCATCAACACGACTTGGAACTTCCGATCCATTTTCTCACATGCAGTAAAGAATGTTTTATTTTGGTTAAGTATTGTCCAGGTTTAAGACATTAACGAAGATAGCACAAAGGGCGTGAGAATAGTAGAGTCGAAAAAACAGACACGGAGACAATTGTTCTCCTCCTTTTTTACTACAGTCCCGATGTTGTTGAAAAGTTTCTAAGTTGTTCTCTTCTCTAGTGCTAAAACATTCATAATATCTATCATTCAACTCAGATACATATAGATGGAGCATAGTGCAGTTGCTAACAGAAAAGAGGCCTTCGAGTCAGTTCTCGGCACCGAATAACCACTAGCTTTAAGCAGAATGCTCGACTTCGTGAGAAGACGCCACGCGGGACTTTTCGTGGTTATTACAAGACAATATCTCAAATTTGGGTAACTAAACCGTTTATATACATAAATGCAACACCAATACAACAAGAATAAAGATAGAAAAATACTGGCATGACAGCAAGATAAGTCCAAGATTATGAGCCGCTAATAACTACTAATGAAGTAAAGCTAATGAGGCCACAACAGCTTAGGGCACTATTATGACATTAATACAATGATAATAGCAACTTGATAACAATGGCGAGTAAGGAGATGCGGATGACTGCCCCCACACTGGCGCCTACAGTGGCCAAGATACCGACGGCTAGAACAACAGAAGAGTGATATTCAGACGAGCCGTGCATTAGGCTAAGCTAGAGATCATATGTGCAGCGGTCAGGTGTACTTTGACATTGATTAATGAGGACAACAAATTACCTAGGCATCAATGGTGGAAGTGACTACGAACGAGGTGAAACACCTGAGGAACACAGTCAGGCGGCTGGTCTTGGATAACGATATGGCTGCAGCCTGAAGTTTGAGAATCGATAGGTGCCACTATTGCTTAAGAAATAACTTGGGCCATAAATAATGCAACTAAGAACTGATAGGCGTTTATAGCGGCATAACATACATAGCCTAAGTTTGCTGGTCACCGGCCTTGTACGCATGGAGAACAGTATAGGAGGAATGGTAGATGCCACCGATGGCGTTACAGAGCGAACGCATTTGAGGATAGCCGCCGCTACTGACAACGCACAGCAGATCAAATGGTAAGCAATGAACACTGACACGAGGATAAGGATCAGGATGATAATGAGGATACACTGGACTGAAGGGAAGCGTGATGTAGTGACAATAATGCGAAGTTAACGTACAATTCGCAACTGTCACTCAATAATGATGAAATGAAATTAATGTACAATTCGCGACTGCGCTTTAACAATGGTAGAGTGAAGCTAATATACAATAATGACCACGTGCAATAGAGTTAGCAACTACGATAATTTACATAGGTGGCACACAAGATCAATAGGCGGACAAACGACGATAGTCGACGAGTCTGGATAGTCGACGAGTCTGGATAGTCGGCGAGTCTGGATAATCGGCGAGTCTGGATAGTTGGCGAGTCAGGATAGTCGACGAGCCTGGATAGTCGACGAGCCTTGATAGTAATTCGCGAGGCTATTTATATGCTTCTGGAGAAGGCGGTATTTGGCACATGTCCAGCATCTTTACCGAAAACATTCATCGGCTACCGTTTCCAAATCCTCTCAAAACCAGAGGAAAGTCGGTGGAAGACTGGCCTCGAAAACAACTTCATGCCCTTCTTGTTTAGGTTTCTTGTATTTTCCCAAAATGTCTCGTCAATTTTCATTATGCCTAATGTCTAGTCTTTTTAATGCCATTCATATTACAGTAATTCGGTCCTCCTAGATCAATAGCGTGAGCGGTACCATGAGTTTCCATTGGATATCGTGTTTCTGATGAATAGCAGATGATGGAACGCCATAGCCTGCTCCTGTTTTGACGTTGATATCACCTTGAGATTATAACAGAATCAAAGGATAAGTACTAGCATTTCTCAAGCAAACAAGATAAGACAAAACAGATAAACACCTTTTTGGATGTCTAACTCGACCTTAACGACTTTAGAAAGTTCATATAGTAGCGGTTGCCAGAGCTCCGAAATCAAACAATCACCGGTGCTAGTCCTTCTTATTGAAGCGCATGTAGCGCATTATTTAGAGGTCCTTGCGATGCACACGCCCCCGCTTACAAATCGCATCACTCTTTAGGGTCGAAAACTAGGTACCGGATTTGCTTGTGAAAATAAGAACATTTACTTAGTTTGTCTGCAAGACCGGATAAATCATTTTACAAGCTAAGTATGGCATTCCTAGAAGGAACAACGCTACACACGTCATCCATCTTAGCATCGCCTCATTAGTGCTGTTTTTGTTAGCTAACCAATGGATTTGTTTGACCTAAGATGAGGAGTTTGTAGGACACTGTAGTGCTTGGCTACGGTGACAAAAGTGACTTTAGTAAGCCAGACCCAATCTACGTAAAAATTAGTGAAGTACACGTAAAAAAGGATAAAGCTCTCGGCGTTGATCAATCCCTGAGGGATGCGCCATGCATTCGACTTCATTAAGTATTGTTGGAGGTGATTGAATGCATATCTTGCCTTTACAATGACTCGCGGTGGCCTGCTGATCTATCGAGCCAGTGATGCTATCCTCACAGACAAGTCTGGTACCAATTTACCGACCCCGGAGGGATGGAAGGCTTGGTGGGCCATGGGCGCAGGAATCGATTCCACGTGTGTGTCGCAGTGGCGCCTCCAACCACTACGCCACACGCGCCCGAAGTACACATAATACAACTAATTAGCTTTAATGTTGGATTATACTACACAGATTTGTAGTACAGTTATTACAGTATTTCAACATTAATATTGGAATATCCTAGCTTTTTATTTACTGCCCACGCTTCTTTAATCGCAGGATAATATGTGAAATATTATTTGAATGGTGATATTCCCAAAACTCTGGACTGCTGGTGTCTTAGAGAAGGTGCCAGCTGTCCTGAGTTTTGCAAAAGGCTCAGCATTATTATGACAAATATTAGAGTCAAGGTAACTCAGTCTTTAAGTGTAACAGAAATACGAAAGTGAATCTAAGCATGAACCAATAGATAGTGCACATTGAGCAACGAAATACGGTTCAGGTGATTTCGCACTGAGTAACTTTTAAATTTATTGGGCAGGAATCAAATTCGGTTACGAAATACCGTAGCCCCCAAAAGAACCCTCAATGACTTTTTTCATCCATAATAAGCGATTATTTTAATGACGTACAACAATTTGCAAAGGATTGTTGATGGTCACAGTCTCATTTCTTCTTGTATTTACAATGCACACTCTCACCTTCCTATTCTTACCGTGGAACTACAGAAAATCACTTATAGACGGAAGGTATTCTTGTTACTGTGTTCTACACATCGACAAAGAACTAGCTGGCGCTGAAATGCCGTTCTTGATAAGTTATCAATCGCTGACGCATCAGAAAAATGTGCTTGATAAGGCTTAGCCCTTCCTGTTGTTAATTTTATTATTTCCATTAGAAACAAATGGTGATAAGAGACTTCGATGTTCATTGACTTAACCTGGCTGCTCATTATTAAGAACATCCAATGTTCTGCGAAACTCCGACACGACTAATCCGATACACTTCTGCGCAAACAATAGCTTTGCTGCACGGAAATCACTTGCACGATGCCGTCTGATACTTCCGCTTAAGATATTTGGTAGGTATTTCTGCTTGGTCAGTCATCTTATCGTACTTGAAGATTAGACGGGAGAGTCAGACGACTCCGCATAGGATGTCTTCGATCAAAAATCATACTCGTAGACAAGCATGCTGAATATTCGCCACAGTTATCAGAAGGCAACCGATGGCTCGACCATAGTCCTTCGACTAACCAAGCCTTTTAATTACTTGATTTGCATGAATTACTTTTAACTGTCCCTCTGTGAAAAACAGCACACTGAATTATCTATCGACCGAACGTCTCAAGTTATGATTATAGTAAATTCGTTTGCTTCAAAGGAAACGAAATCGTGGATGAACTCACAAGGTAATGCATCTCAGCTAGGAAAAGAAACCCTATAAATTTCTTCTGCTTGCTTTATAGACAATGTCTGCTTACTTTTGAATAACATTGAATGCATGTTATATAATCAGACCGTATATTGTCGGCACTGCATCGACGTTCCATTTAGCAGCATCGAGGCTTTGAGGCTGAAGAATGATGACTTAATTTCTGGAGTTTTCTTTCTTTCCTACTTCGAGTTTATTTTGTCGTAATGACATGGAGCATTTGAACGATGTATAAGAGTGAGAGTGGGCGAGAAAGAAACAGAGAGAGAGAGAGAGAATTAAGGCTTTTAGACCAACACTGGCCAGGTGAACTTGCATGTCGTTCCAAAAATTTCACTGTAAATTTATCTTAGCCTTTTTCCTATTAAGACCAATTAAATGACATCTCATAACACTATGAGGAACTGCTTTTTACATAATGGGAAACAGCAACACAATGGAAAACTCTAGTCAAAAGCGGCCATCATTCTAGCGGCATTAAACCGTTTTTAAAGGAAACAGCACATTCAATATTACCAGACGGAATAGACCATACTTCAATTTTATATAATATAGGATTCGCTCAATAATATTGGTTGAATAGGGCCTGGAATTTCAGGTGGAGAGACCATGGTTGCGCTTCCATCGCAGTCTTCGCAAACCGAACTCGTTCTTGATTATCCATCTGACTCTCATTGTGCACACATCATTTACGCAATTCTTCCTATCCACATCAAAACCGCAGTAATCCGTCAATCTTACGTTGCACTCAAACAGTTTTGTTCCCCAGTGATCATCTAAGAAAACTTCGCCAGCGTAAGATCATCACTCTAATTTAGGGTGCTTGAAAAATCGCTGATTCTCTGAGTTAAAGCGCACAGATAAAGAGTAAAAGAAAGAAAGATAAAAGAGAAAAAGACAGAAAGGGAGAAGGAGTAGTCTAAGACGCCAGCTAATTCGTAACCGCTTATACGACCGTCTATGTGCAGCACAAAATTGCATACTTTCCCCCATTGGTAGGGGTGACTGCATGAGTTCGGGTACAGTCTATCTGATCTCTTTTAAAGTGTGCAGACGAATACGTTGGTGAAACGGGTAGACCACTCTGCATCCGCATAAAAGAACACCTAGTCGGCAAACGTAAACCAAATACCCCACTAGGCACGCATAGGACGCAGAGACATAACGGAGAAGATTTTGAAGTAGAGGTTACGATCCTCGCACAGGAATCGAGAACACAAGCGCGTAAAATTCTCGAGGCACTCTAGATTAAATCCAAGAATCCAAAAATGAACCGCATGGAGGAATTCCTCATTATCACGCGTCATATTGAGCAGTATGTAAGACTGCTATTCTGATGGGACGGGCACATTACGTTTCCATGTGAACACTGCGCGGTTGGTCTCCACATAACATAATAAGTGGAGGCTCATAGAAAGCGGTGAGTGTGCAAAGACTCTGTGTTCAATGTGATTGAAATTTTGGTTTAGCATTTTCTCTGTTTGGTTATGGAGGTGTTTGGCCATGTAGATTGCAGTCAACGTGACCATTCCAGGCTCTAAGAAAGGCGAAATCCGCCGAAAAGGTCAGCTTGTACGTAAATAAAGAAATAAAATAACATCTCGTGTTTGCTAAACAAAATTAAACAAAAAGGTAGATCCTATTATTAATCTGATTATGAAAAGTAAAGATATAACAGATATTCTAAACAATGCATTTCAATGTGGGCATGCATGCGTTCAGAATGAAATCTTGCAAATCCGACCCGAGAAGAAGTCGTCCCGCACCTCTTTAGCACAACCCTTAACATTTCAAGTCATTTTTAAGCATATATATGTATATTAAGATGGAAGCCATCACATACGAGTACTGATCATGACCACCTACTGAACTGTACTCATTGGAACCGATGACACTGGATTACTACCACGACCGACTTTCTATTAACCTTGGCATTGATCAAGTAATTCTTCGTATTCTTGTTGAGCAAACGCGAGGTGTTATTTTTATTCTTTATTCACGAATAAGCTGACGTATCGGCGGATTTCGCCTTCCTCAGAACCGCTTTCTATGAGGCTTCCACTGGGTATGTCGCGTGGAGACCAACCGCACAGAATTCACATGGAAACGTAGTGTCCCAGTGGAAGCCTCATAGAAAGCGGTTCTGAGGAAGGCGAAATCCGCCGATACGTCAGCTTATTCGTGAATAAAGAATAAAAATAACACCTCGCGTTTGCTCAACAAGAATACGAAGAACATTGGATTACATTCAATTAAATGAAGAAACGAAAAAATGCCAAAAATAACGGATTCTCTTGACTGGTTTTTCGCGACCTTGGATTGACTCGATATTGGAAATTGGTAGAAATTGTTGTCAATTATCTAGAAGTAAAGTCTAAATAATCGAGCGTTCGGAGTTGATCAATTCCTGAATGGTGTCTCTTGCATCCATTCAATCCGTATCGTTGTAAAGGTGAGTGAATGCTTGTCCTACTTATAGAATCACTTTTGGAAGCGTGCCGATACATAAAAGTCAATCACTGTTTTCAGGGAAATTGATGAAAGCGAGCATAATCGCCTTTTTTCTGTTGAAACAATTACTGTTAGAAGGACATAATTTCACTTGAGCATTTAACCCATGCACGACTTCTTAAAGTACGTAATGAATGGCCTTAGAAATCACCTTGACATTTTAAAATTTGTTTCTTATTCGCAATTTAGGGATTTAAAATTTGGGGGTTCGAAGATTCTTTTGAGATTCTGCCGCATGTTCTTCTATCAACACCGGACTTGTTAATTCTTGTACGACCTTGAGCACTGAACTAGTCTGTAAGGTCCACAAACGATTTTCGCCAGTAATAACGTTGAATAACTCCAGGTTTCCCCGAATTTATATTGATGGCCGTACAGTGTGCTGTCGATAGAATTATAATACCTTTCTTATCCTTCCATCCCAGCACCATAACGCAACTCTTATCTATTTGGTATCTGGTTATCTGTTGCATCTTGACCAGTTTCGGCTTGATGACTTCCACTGGTATTCCGATCCTGTTCTTTGTAAACGCTACTGTCATGTATTCCTTTCTAATAGACTAAAATTCAAAATTTCGAACAAATTCAGGCAGCGTACTTAGTTGTAGTAAACGGAATACAGTGATGAAACATGAGAAAGACGTAGATACGATTAACATACAAGAACAAAAGCTATAATCTCGGAAAAGAAACAAGAACATCTAGAAAATGGATATTTCTTGCACCAATTGGGATATCGATTTCGGTTTTCCTCCACCACTTTCCCCGTTTTTCTTAGGCATTCGAAATCACTGCACTAAATGTAACATGTGAGCGCGTGTTGCGCAGTGGCGTCCTGCAACGAGCACGTGGAATCGATCCCGCCCCCATGGCTCGCCAAACCTTCCATCCTTCCGGGGTCAGCAAATTGGTACTAGACCTGCCTGGGAGGATAGAGGCACTGGCTAGATACATCGGTAGACTACAGCGAGTCATTGTAAAGGCCAAATATGCAATCGATCAGCTCCAAACGATGCTTAATGAAGTCGAATGCATGGCGCACCCTCAGAGATTGATCAACGCCGAGAGCTTTAAACTTTTAAAATGTAGCATAACAAATTAGCTTAAAAAGGATAAAGTTCTGCAGACAGTGCTCGTCGAGTGGTCAAACGGTGAGTAACGAGTTAAAAACTCACGAAGAACAAGTCGAACTCTTCCACTGGAATAGCTCCAGTATGAACATGATATACTCGGGTGTAAGACAACCTACCGAGAGAACTTTGAAGGAAGTGGTACATGTGGTTATCTTCATTGTACGCAGCAACAACGACGGCCATTGAACCTTCACATTGTCGGCGGTTCGAATGTGGTTCAACGATGAGGAATGAATGTTAGTTAGTATTCATACAAAACCGTTCATAAATCTCTCAACATTTCCTCATCAAAAATAGAATATACTCGAAATACAAAAGTCTCGAGAATGTAACTTGTGAAAGTATTGAAATAAAACAACAGAATGAAGAAGCTAGTGTGAGCTCAATTCATTTAAAAATCACTGGGATAACAGTCAATGGAGGAGCTACGAGTAAGAATCGGATAAACTCCGATTACAAAATATCGCAATAAAACGAAAAATAGAAGCATTTTTTTCAATATAGGGATCTGCAGAAGTAATAGGAGAGTTCACTGGAAACGAAAAGAAAAGACGTCAGTTAGAATGGCAGATGTTGCAATACTAATGTAAACACAGCCAATGTGTACAAAGTCAAAGAATTGCTAGCAGATCGTTGACCCCAAGGATAACCATTGTTAACGTCTTCGCATTTTGTTTCAGGCGGTGCCACTTCCAACGCTGGGAGCTTGTTCATTCGGAGAGATTTATTGCACGAACTAACCCAGCATTCCAGAATTTGAACAATCTGAAGAAAGTCTACATAAGACGGTGAATGTTTTTTTTTAGGAATATACTTTGAAGTTTCTGATAGAGGATCCTGGTGTTTAGCATATCGTATACTGTAGATATACACAAGCCCAATAATGCTACTATACAAATGGGCAGTAGTTCCCAGGTTCGACTTTCTATTAACCTCGGCATTGGAATATGAATGCGTAGTTTTCTTGTTCAGCAATCGTGAGGTTGTTATACAGATCCGGCAATGGATAACAGGAAGGAATGCCCAAAGATTACACGCGACCTGGCCCCGTATCTTTATATCAATTTCTGATGTGGGGTGGCGTAGTCATCAACCATATGCGACTATAATCAGCTGTTCTAACCTTCCTCAATGGAAGTCATGTAAAAAAGCAGTGAGTTTTTCGAGAAGCTGTTGATCATGTAATTGCCATGAAGTTTTTCGTCTTACTGTAAGTGTTATTGAAGTGTTTGGCCTAACAAATTGTATATCAGTATACCCTTCCAGGCTCTGAAGAAGGCGATACTGCCAAAACGTCAGCTACTGTTGTGTTGTATTGTATTGTGTGTTTTTCTGTGGAAGTAAATGTATGCTGTATAACAACCTTACGATTGCTGAACGAGAAAACTACGCATTCAAATGAGTAGTGTTAGAAAGCTTAAAAACCCAGACATCTTGACAAAGGATAAAAGTGCTCTGCCATACAAATTTGGTCGTTGGCACGACTTCAAGATTCGATCGAACCAAGCTCATCTTCCCTCCGAAGTTGGACAACTGATACCATGCTCGTTTGAAAAAACAAAGCACTGAATTGATGAGGTGATGGATCCTTGCGTATACGAAAGCACAAGGCGAACATGTGTTCAGTCATACTACGGTGATTAATAGACTCGAATGCATGGCGAATCCGTAAAGATGCAGTTGGAGACCTAATACTTCTTTTCTCATACGTTCGTTTTCAGTCTGTCTGTAATGTGTTTACGACGACCCTCAATATGAATCACATAAGACGCATCCCGTTCAAATGATGCATGGGTGGCGCAGTACTCGGAGGGGCCCTACAGCACACAAGTGGAATCGACCCCAGAGTCCAAGGCTCACCAGGTCTTCCATCTCTCCGGGCTTGGCATATTGGTACTAGACTTGTCTGGAAAGATAGCAGCACTGGCTCGATACATCGCTAGGCCACCGCCAGTCATTGTAAAAGCCAGATATGCATTCATTCACCTCCAACGATACTTAATGAAGTCGAATGCATGGCGCATCCCTCATGGATTGACCAATGCTGACAGCTTTATCCTTTTCCTTTTTATATGATGTTCCTCAATGTCCTAAGAGTTCCTAAATTCGATAAAAGGCCTTTTTTGGGATGAAATTCATTGCACGATGTATGCTCGATTGCACTAAGAGTACATCAAATCACAGCGCTTCCCAGGTAATTAGCGTTTCATATTTAAACTTCCCGAAGTTGTACTTTTAATATGTGTTCCCGACATATTCCATTTGGATTCGGCGTGTAAAATAATAACCTACTACAACTTTTCCGACTGCACCTCATAGGTGAGAATTCATGATCTCACAGGCAAAGACGTCAATACAGTTTTTTTTGAAAGAAGCATCAATAAAACTTTGCCTGATATCTAGCGTTTTTGATTGTGTTCGGATCGCAGCTGTTCGGTTTTCTTAGGTCGAGATGATGAGCACTGCCAGGAATCTCCACTACGTAGATGCCATGATCATTACGATTATCAGGTGATGAAGCTTTATAGCCGCCTGCTGACCATGGATCGAGATGACCTTGACTGAAATTCAGAACATCATACCATTCTTTGTCAAACATGCAGCGACAAAATCTTGAAAAAATTTATTTACTCGACGAACCACCTATAATTCTGAAGAAAAAAACGGGTCAGTGAAAATAGATCATCGTATCAGAACGGTGATCACGATCATGCCCTTCAAGCGATCGGAGCTCAATGAGCACAGTGCGGAAACCACAGGAATTAGTGATGGTGTTCATGCGAGCGAGATTAGTGGAATAACAGATAGTGTGATTAATTATAACAGAACTAAAATATACTGAACTTTACGAAAGGGCTACATGTGTAATCGCGGGTTCGAAGACTGCGTGGTGTTCCGAGTTTTGCTCATATCTTAACATCCTTGTGGTTGTGCTTCGTATCGTGCTTTGCCATAAGGAAACAATAGGCAGTGAATGATGGTTAGAACGTTGCAATTCCAAGTGTTGTTGTCAGTTCCATGAAACACGCAATTTTCACATGTTTCCAACCTCCCCACACTGTCTGAACAACTAAAAAAAATTCACCCGAATAGAAACAGAGACCTATCGCAAGCACTAGCGCTGTTGTAACACAGCTTAGGCGATGTTTCTGCACAAAAGTGGAAATTAATTTCCGACCGAAGTAGACGAGTATTTATTGAGAATTCTACCAATTGAAAATTTACTGGTGACCCGCTTCAAATGTCTGGTACTCAAATGTGCTTGGTTGGAACGCCAAACGCTCAGTTATGGAGAAGCGACATTCCTTGTTATTCAGTTATTAGTTTCGAAAAAAAACCGATTAGTGCTCAAGAGTCGTCCTTGATAACTTATCATTCTCCAGCAACAGTGTGTTTTATAGCGGCTTTGTCATTCTTGTTTGTGATTTCATTGTTTCGTGGCATCAATGTGGTGATAGGAGACTTAGGCATTATCTGCTTTATCTAGGTGCTGTTTGCCGAGAACCTGAACTTCTCCAACTTGCGCACGCTGATATCATGTAGGTACTGCCCACATAATATTGTCAGGAGAGATAACTGATAACACACAATCACTGATCAGTCCAGCCTTGCCAGCGATTCCATAGGTTTTGACGATTGGATAGACACATTTGCACGATAGCCACTCAATCAGCAAAGAAATATACAAAGTATACACTACAAGTTTTGAAGGAGACGTAAAGCTGTGAAATGAGTAAGGTGTTCACCCCAAATTCTTATTCTTTAAAGATCATTAACCATCGAATTTATTAAATCATTCCTTTGGATCATTTATGAACACTAACAATTCCTCTGCGAAAGACGGTAGGATGAATCATTGCCTCGTTTGAACGTCACATGTTATGGTTATACTAAATCTGTTTCCTACCAGCAATCAAATTCGTGGACGTATTCCCAGAATAATGCCTCTCAATGAAGTCAGGACACTGAAGTTTTTTCCAGTTGCTGTTTTGATGAAGAAATTTACTCACGTTAGAATGATATTGGACGCATCCTGTACAGTCAGACCGTAGAGTGTCGGCACTGCATCAATGTTCCAATTAGCAGTGGTCCAGTTGAAGCTAAAAATAAAGAAAAAACGTCTTAAGCTTTTCTTTCGTTTCTATTTTAGGTTTTCTTTGCCCAAATGACATGGAAAATTTTAAAACAGATGTCTGAGAGAGGGAATGAGAGGGGGAGAAAAGAGAGAGAGAGAGAAAGGAAAAGAATTGAGGCTTCCGATCTAGACTGGCCAGTGGCATATATATGTCATATATATGTCTGCGGACACGGACATGAAAACACGGATTGGAATCTCAACTTTATGAAGAGCAATGTGCACCGCGCACACGGCTATGGAACAATGTCTTTTGAAGCACAGCAGGCAACCACAAAATCAGCCTAATACCATAGCAGAAACTTTGAAAGTTACCACATTGTCGATATTTGTGCGAATACACATCGAAACTGAGACATAGATGAACCGGTCATCTAGTAAGAAAAGCCGACGATAGATGGATAAAAAAAAGGCAGTGGAATGGACTCGAAATATCCATGCAAACATGTTCCAAGACAAACAAATGTACTGGCAGCTAAAATCCGTCTACTGTATTCGCAGCTTCAAAAGCCGTGTGGATGACGGTATAAAACTCGTATACACCGCCACAATCCACATAAACCACCACCATAGACGACAATAACGAGCCAGGCAAAAAAGCATAAAAGATTTGTTAAGGCTTGCAATAAATGTGAAGAACGGTTAACCAGGCATAACTAGATACAGGAAGTAAATCACAGTAGAAGGAAATCTTTTGTAGATAAAAAAAACCGTTCAATGATAGTTGTTGACTGGCGTTGAGATACGCTTGACCGAACGCATTCAGCCAATTATCAAACGAGGTAAAGAGTTCGGACATCGGTATCATCGCTATTATCAGTGGCGCCCTTATTGCGAAAAGCATTCAGTCATATTCTTCTCACACCCACATCGTAATGGCTATCCGTCCGACCAATATTATACACGAATTATGCAGAATACACGAAAAAATACCCATTAAGCCCTATTTGCGGCTATATGACACACGTCTGTCTTTCGACCGCTTCTGTAGCCAAGCGGTCATCAAAGAGAGCACAAGCACTGCACTGCCAATCAAACACTAGTTGCTTTAAAAGCAGTCGATTCTGATTTAAGCTGATGGTAAAGGAAGAAAGCAAGGGAGAGGAAGACAGAAAAAGAGAGCTGGCCGTCTCGTCCTGCCTACTACACTGATCACGCTGAACATAAATGTTTCAATTTGATTTCGTTATATAGACGTAATAAAAATGTACCAGCCTTTTGAACATGTATTTGCACACGCTGGCAAGAAGATTTGTCGAATTCGATTTGCACTCATCCCAGAAGAAATCATTCTTGCCCCCTTTAGAGCACATGTTAATGATCATCTCGCTGCATTCCTAAATTATTTGTGAGACTTTTCTGAGTACTCTGACTATCTCTATAGCATAGAAGTCGCTTATGCTTCACATCACAGTTCATTGATAATTTTTTCATTAGTGATGGAAATGAATAGCCTTATCACAAAAAAGACAAGGGCATATAAGAAAGCAAAAAATCGATACTCAAACTAAATTAATATTTCTATCGATGTTCTGTCATCAGCAATCACCCGACAGCGGGATTGATCTGGGGAGCCCAAATCGGCAATGAACCCAGTTAAGCTGAGGCTTTAGTTATAATCGCAATCTTAACCGTTTTGTTTACTGCTTACTCTTTTTAATGGCAAGATATATTTCGAAATATAAATTTAATGAAGTTGAGATATTTGCAAAAACTCCGGACCGCAGGTGTCTGCGGTAGGGAACGAACGCGCTATTGTCCTTTCCGGGGAGTAGCGCGTTCACAACCACGCCGTGCGCGGTCCTTCGTTTTGCCTGTCACTCAGCTAGTTCTGTAAATTGATAGTTTTCGAAAGCTTTCTTATAAACGAAGATATGAGGGTTACAGCCAGAAAGGCCAAATAGATTACGTTTCTTCAACATTGAGCTACAACCATTTGAATATTTCACTGTCGCAAATCACCACCAAAAGTGCAAATAAACAAGCCAGGCAAGAATGGCTTGAAACTATTGTAGTCACTAAGTAAACATATTGTTATGAAATTTCGCTAGATGATGTGATGCACCATGTTGGAATGTTCCTGATTTTAATTGAGACCTATTTAGTGGTCACAATAGTTAATAAAGGAACTCCATAACTGAACGTTTGCAGACTTGTCGATTGTAGCAGATTATTATCAAGAAGTTTTACTTTTCATTTGAAACAGGATAACAGTTAAAGGTGGCTTGAATGATTATGAAGGAAATGAACTTTTTGCCTAATTATCTATGGCGACTCATGGAATATAGTTGCTTACCTGCCATGGCCATGCAAGTCCTTCGCCTAACGATGCGGTTGCCATATCACCACAGACAGTAGGATCAATGCAATTATGCTGTAGTTTACCAGAGCTGTTGTAGTAGACATTGGCAGCGTTGTACATCATCGTCGCCAACTCCTTGTCTGAGAATTTCGTTCCTGTGGCGTTCATAAACGAGCATGCAACCTAAGAGTTCACGTGGATTCTCCGTAACAGCTAGTTGCAAAGTCTAAGCAAATGAACGTGAGGTCCCACATTTTCTCTTGTGTAATATTTCTACGAGATTCATCATCGCTTAGATAAAATCCATTGTATAGAACTACTCTCGGAATTATCGCATCAAATTTAGGACACTTTCGAGATTTTAAACCCTTAATTTTGTAACTTGCTGTCCTTTGCCCGAAGAAATGGATTTTGCGCGAAGGAAACAATGGCTCCGCTATTGTGTAGAACCTTAACATATAGCCAACGATGACTCCGTCGATATCATAATGATGCCTGCTCTCCAGATCTACTGCGAAAGCCGAGAAGGGATTATGGATTTTCTTTTTGACTACTTGTATTATGGTCATTACAATAAGAATAGACACTCTTTTCGGTGCCTTTCAGTCTTGTTATCTCTGAACAGTGGTAAGATCCAGTAAAGGTGACGACTCTTAAAATTGGCCTTTCTCCACATTTTATCGCAAATAAGTACGCGTCTCAGGTTGCCACTGATTTAAAGGAGTCGGTGCTGATAGCAATAGCAGCAATATAGCAAGCTCATATATTGCCGCATAAGGCTTAGCAAGATAAAGCTCTGGGCGTTGATCAATCCTTTAGGAATGCGTCACGAATTCGACTTCATTAAGCATCGGTAGAGGCGATTGAATTGATGTCTAGTCTATATAGTGAAGCCGCGGTTTTAAAATGCATCAAGTTAATGCTACTCTTCTTCCAGTCAAGTTTGGTTCCGATTTGTCCTCACTGAACGGATTTTACAGCGGGTTGGGGTGAAAACAAAGACCACGTGTGCATTGCAGGGCACCTCTAGCGACTGCGTAACTTGCGCCCCTAACTCGCATAACTAACGGTATTTCAGCGGATCTAAGCAAAACCACCAATATGAAGATCCCAAAAAAGATTATAATGCTGTTCTTTTCCCTAAAGCAAACAGAAGCCATTGAGAGGGTATCGAGCACGATAAGAATGAATGGAAACTTCAATGGTGTCTGAAAAGTCACTAGAGAACAAGAAGGCGAATAAGAAAAACAGGCATAACTAAATATGAATTCATAAATCGTGGGAAAAATTTACATGAATATCGCACAAAATTTTCACCTTTACAGGCCAGCCTGGAAGAGGCATGAGGAAAGAGGTCGCATAAGGATAATCCACCATAGCCATGTACTCGATCGCTTCCCTTCGAACGAATGACATTATCTTCACCAATTTTCACAGAGAAACGAAAAATAGAAATACCGGAAATAGCCGTTTAGGTTCCAACCACCGCTTGTGGAATTGATTTGCGACTTTGGATCTATACGGAACTGAGTGTTTAGAAAATCCTGCCCATCTTCTGGAAATACATGGAAGCTACTAAATGAACTTAGAAGAAAAATTCAGGATAAGCCGGTTCTCCATTTCACCAGCAAGCCTTCGGTTTACTCATTCTTCGTACAAAATTCTAACCGGCGTTATCGTTATTTTTATTAGTTGAAAATGCCACCACGCTCTGTTAGGAACTTCTACAGCCCAAATTCACACATCGTGATAACCACAGCAGATCGTAACAGACTCCCACTAGATTGCTATCCCGCCTGTTGTGGATGATTTTCTATGAAGCGCTTTAATAGCTGGCTTGTGCATTCACTTAGTCGCTGGATTTGGATAGGATGGATGTTCGTCGTCTTGCAAATACTTCATTGTACGGCGATATTTGACACCGGCTCACTCTTGACTAGACTGCAGAAAAGAAGTGCCGAAATGCTTCTTAGTTTAAGTAGCTCCACTCGAAGAATGCAACACTCGCTGCTTAGTATTTCGAAATCCAAGATCACTCATGAGTTATAACGAGGTTTAGAACAGGATACAACTATAAAGAATATTTCTGGAAACTTTTCTCTATCTTTCATTTCAATACGTCTTGTACTAACCGTGTATTTGCATTTGCTATTCCTGACATATGATCCATTGTATCAAAAACCACTTGATTCAACGCTCGCTTGCTTGCCCAACATTTATACCTCTTCTTATACCCCATTCCGCACGCCACCGACACGGAAACATTGCTTGGGCACCCGACCAAGCGACCTTTGCTATTCGCTTGGTTGTAATCACATCCCGTGGCAGTGCCACTTACCTTCTGATGAAACGTGAAGAACCGCGTCGTCCTTCGTCTCACGATAACAACTATCATTAATAACGAAAAAAAAAACATTAGCAAGGACTGCAATAACGACTAATTCGTCCATATTACGCCGGGAGATGTGCAATCTTAAGCATACCTTAACAATGGAATATCAATAAGAATTTTAGCAAGAATAATTTCTTATAATGGAAAATGAAGGGTGGCCTGCATTCCTCGTGCATGAGACACGCCACTCACCAATTCACCAATCAAGTAACTATCGAAGTATAGCACCAAGTAAGTAATTTGAACAGAACTTAGGTAAAAAAAAGCTTCCACTAACTTGTGGATGATAAATTGACTATTGCATTCCAACTATTTTCAACGATAAATCGATTACAACCAGCTTCCAAGTACGTTGCAGTAGTGATCGCGTCGAAAGCGCCTTGGTCCACTCCACCTCCCCGGAAATATATTAGTGGTGCGGAAGATGCCCAAGCACTAGAAAACTGAAGGATTTATTCTGAGGCAATGACAGATATTGTGGATGTCAGATCCGTTCCTTACCCATTGACGAGATGTGGATATTTGATGCGGAACCACGCCGACAGCATTCCTCCATACGAACCTCCGAATGCGATCACTGGTGTGTTTTTAGGATACGAGTAACTCCAAGCATTGTTTGGAGTCTTAAGGCAACTATTTACCCTGCTTTAATCAAATTTCAAAAATCTACTTGAATGTTGTATAAACAAATTGTCTAAAGAGCTCATATGACCTTTATCTAATTGGCATTATGCTTCCCTTATAAGGGTTACAACAATATCTCATTACATAGCGCCAATTAAGAAGCTAAGATATAGCAGCTTTGGGATGCTGGCACTGTAATTTCGGCATGTAACAAAAATTTGTTTTTTTGACGATATTTTTTCAGGTTGTTCGGCATTAATTGTAACTTTTCTCGGCTCAAGGAATGAGAGACGACGGAGCTGCCTCGCTCAGAGGATCACATCGGGTAATATTGCGGTGTCACGTTGCATACAGGAAGGTAACAAGGAAATTGAATAAGAAGTCAGAAATTCCCATTTCTTTTTTAGTTTCTCATTTATACGATCTGGTTCCACATATCTTGCAAATCCATGCTCTTCCTCATCTAGTCTTCTTTGCTGCATCCATACGCAGCTAAAGTCGTCGGATTTGCACGTGGAGTTTAGCTTACATTTGGGGTCTTCTTTTCAAGAGCGTCATTGGATTCTTGTCAAATTGATTCTTCCAAAAATCTTGAGATAGCTAGCTCTATTGAATGTTTTAAGGTTTTCATCAGAGGCTATCACCTCAAATTGCTGGAAGCTTTCCTGGGAAACTATTGTATTAATTTATTCATCCTAGAGGGATACATGACTTAATTGGTCGTCGATGGGATCAAACAAATACTGCGCTACATCCCTAACCACTTGCGCTTAGCACCGATCCTAGCAGATTTTTCATTCCTTAATCAAAGTTAAACTTATATAATTTTTTGTGCTTCCTGATAATTTTTTGCAAAGTGGAATTAAAGCGTTTCTTAGCACCTTCAACTCGTAGATTAGAGCTGCAAAGTCAGCAAGAGCCTGTTCAGACGTCAAAAATCCTAGGTTTTCGATGCTCTACAATGATAGGAAAGATTAGAGAAGAACGATGAGGCAGTGAAACAAGACGGAAGAGTAGAAAAAAAACGAAAGACGGCAGACCGAGAAGGACAAGTTTCCAAACGGCAGTGAGGTGCCGTAGAAACGGTGTTCGGCAAAAATAATGGCCGCGTGGAACATTGGCGCCAAATCCCACATCATTCCCTGAAAATTTTCGACGATTGACTTGGATGAATCCTCGAAGCCGAGAGAGTTCAAACATGGGAAACTCTTAGCGACAGTTAGGTTATGTTGAATTGACACAAGATCTTATGAAATTTGTTTTCTAAGTAAAAAGCTAAAAAAATGGTTTCAAAAAATATCAACATTTTGTCATCTTAAAAATGTCCATGTCCTCTTTAAATGAAGACACATGTCAAGGTGCTTCTTATGTTTGTGCAATGTTTCTTGGTACTTCTGTACCCCAGAAAACTCTATAATACGAAAACCAAGTACAGAATAACTGACAGTAGCGCTGGCAAATCCCTCGATGTCACCCTCATTTCCAGTGTAGAAAAAGATCGGTCCTCCTTGTTTGTAGAATGTGTTGTTCCACAGCCACCTGTTTAAGAAGATCATAACGGTCTAGAAGTGCTCCAGGATTTTATGAATGAGAGGCTATTCTCTGGACATGAACGGTAGTAAGAGGCGAAAATGTACTTTCTTATCAAAAGTTTTTGATTTACGGGTCATTTTCAAAAAAAGCAACGTAGATCAGGTAGAAGAAATTTTATAACATTATATTAGTCGATGTGGGAAGCGCCCACATGTAGCTCCGTTCACTACTTCGCAATGAATTCGTACATGTGACAGAGTCTGCCGTCGTCGGTTTGTTCAAAATCTCGTTAGTTACTCTGTTTTGTTGAAACCACCCTTGTCAGATTACGGACGAGTCGAAAAAATACGCTTTGTGGCTAATTTACTAATGATGAACTACAAGCGTTTTTAAAAGTTCACCCATTTTCATACTTAGGGAAAAAACATTCAAAAATACTCACTTCATTGGAAACGTTCTTGTGTCGGAGTAAGTGAAATGGTCTAACTTCACACTCAACCATTTCACGTCCCATGGATTGACAGTGTTCACTTCCTTGTTCAGATTTACTATAGGATCAAGAAATTTCCTCGCTTGAACAATGGCCAGAAGTAAAACAGTAAAAACAAGGCTTCTCACCATTTCTATAGTAAAAAAACATTAAATTTTGCTTATTGAGAAACTTTCTTGCTAACAAAACAGCAATATTCCACTAATACAGCAAAACAAACAGAGGACGCGTGTGGCGCAATGGTTGGAGGCGCCACTCGCACTCCACACGCACGTGGAATCCATCTCTGCGTCCATGGCCCACCAAGGCTTTCATCCCTCCGGAGTCGACAAATTGGTACCAGACTAGTCTGAGAGGATAGCAGCACTGGCTCGATACATTGGCAAGCCACCGCGAGTCATTGTAAAGGCCAGATATGCATTCAATCACCTCCAACGGCACTTAAATGAAGTGGAATGCATGGCGCATCCCTCAGGGATTGATCAACGCCGAGAGCTTTATTCTTTATCCTTTTTTACAGCAATACAATGTCTAGCTTTTTATTGAAAGTTGAAAGCTTCGAAAAGTCAGAAAATTTAGTGGCTCCGATGAAAAGGAGAGTGAAGTGGTAAATGTCTTGGAATTTTTGCTATGTTACACACCTAATGTAAATGACTGGTACTTCGAGACACCACTGTTCTTAAAGCTTTGAAGAAGAGAAGACGCTAAAATGTGCTGAGACCTAGTACTAGCGCTAGTACTTTTGTAGAGACGTCAGGCTACTGCGGAAGTTAGTACATCACTAAAGGATTCGTTCATTTGATTATTCCCACTTCCAGAAGAGTGTCTTGAACAGATTACTGATTGCAGTTGGCATGGGTGTTGCGTAATTATTAAAACCATAAACTTTCGAAGTAATGAAGGACATGACTTTGCTTGAAACGGCTTGAAAGACAAAAGGAAAAGTCAAAGATGTGAAATCAAAGTTATGCGGGATACAAAGTTACTGCATGGTTTGTTGTCTTTAGGATTTCTTGCATAGCAATGTGATGAACAAGTGAACCAGTGATTTCATGATGGCGCTAGATTGAGACTGTTTCATAAGTTAGAAGCGCTACTGATAAGAACGGTATTGTCTCTTGCTGATAGCGAAAGGAAAGGGGCGTTACAAAATTCTATTGATATTTCCGCCATTAGTAATGCATATTGTAGCAAAGAAGGTTCCATAGCTCGTGTAGAGATGAGGAGTAATTTAGCATAACGACAAATCTGTAGATCCAACAAAGATTTGACAAGGAGTTTGTGAATCATTGGTGAAGTGATTTTTAATGGTTTTCAAACTCCATACATTCTCAGGCAAACAGCAGTTGGATTTGATAATTCGTACGATGTAATTGGGGTTTAGTATGCTTCTAAGGTAAGCACTGCAGCAGGAATCTGGTCACTAACAAGGCTGGAGAAGATTAGGCAATTCAAATGATCAAATCAAATTGATTTAAGTCAGATATCGATTAAAAGGACTGAAACAAAAAGTCCAGAACGTAACTACATGTATTCGTTGTGGCCCTGCAATATCAGACCGGTATCCTCACCCCGTTGATCTTTACGCTCTCCATAATGCCGTCTGTCATGACAAATCTCATTTTTCTCTTGACTCCATGACATACTCTAACTCAATGAAGGAAGTGGTAACATTAGTATACTGATTAGAAGACGTGTTACAAATGTTGTTGGCGCGTTTTTTGTTTTATACTCATATGTTCATTTGTGCTCGTCCTCAGATTTCGGCTAATACCAGATCCTCTCGTGCAATTTTCCTCTGAATGCATACTTTCTTGGACACGTGAATGGTCCGCTTTCATTGACTGTGCAGGTCCTAGTATAGTTTCTGTTATCCGGAGATTTGCTGGTTTAGCCATTGTGGTTCCCTAGAGTCTCGAGGTCAGACCAGCTGAAGCGTTCCTCAGGTCGTCACCAACTCAGGTAGTCACTGCCCTTGTGGATCAGAGGGACGTTTGATACTATGAGACTAATTTGATAATATGACGGTGATGATTCGTGGAGCTCGTCTACTCTTATTTGGGCTACCGGAGAAAAAAGTTGGACTTCTTCTTTGCTTGCTAAAGGATGAACTCCCTGTATGCCGCAATTCGACACCCACGAACAACTCTCAGCGACGATGAGGTGGTAAAATGTTGAAAGGCTCATGCTAGAACGCTACGAAAGAACGATCGGTGCAACAATTAAGCACCAACATATAAATGTGATAAACTCTTCATCGGAAAATCATGTAAAATTTGATGGCGCAGGTTTTAATGCTAAAATAGGCAAAGTCACTAAGAAGAATGAACGATTCAAGAAATTCGCTGAAACATACTAAAATAAGAATAGGAAACTTCTTTGTGAACTCCTTTTACGACAAGTTAAATTCGGTCTAATCTTTACAAACGGAAAATAATACCTAACTGACAAATGTGCAATAAGTACCATCGTTTTACAGTCCTTACCGTTCTAAAAGATATGCTTGTAAATGGTATAAATATAGCTGCAATGGTGGTCACTTTTATGTTCCACTCGTAACAGTACGGGCCGGAGGTAGGCGAAACTGCCTAAACGTCAGCCTTCGGCCAACAACAGCAACGACGACAACGACAACTTTACCAACCTCGCACCAGCTCAACAAGATCAGTTCATGAGAACGTGTAAATAAATATATCAACTATTTATGCCGAAGTTTACAGAAAGTCGGTCTTTTGAATTGTTAAGAGATGTGCCGGCAAAACATTTCAGACTTGATCACCTTCAGCTGTGAAGTATCCCCCATCACATAAACTAGAATTGGTCAGCTAGAGAAGCACATTGAAAGTGAACAGAAATCCCGAGAAGAAATCCGAAGAATTATTACAGATGACTCAGTGAGTAGAGTGTTACAATCCCAGTCTCTGCAAATGATTTTCAATATAATTTTCCATAAAATTAATCCAATAACTATGCTATTTCGAATGTCATCAGTACCACAAAGGGTTCGTGTGGCGCACTGGTCGGGGGCGCCCTGCAAAACACGTGCAGTCGATCCCCGCACCTATGGCCCACCAAGCCCTGCATCGCTCCGTGGTCGGCGAATTGGTACCAGACTTGTCTGGGAGGATAGCAGCACTAGCTCGATATATCGGTAGGCCAACGCGAGTCATTGTAAAGGCCAGATATGCATTCAATCATTTCCAAACGATGCTTAATGAAGTCGAATGTACGACGAATCCCTCAGGAATTGATCAACGCCAAGAGCTTTATCCTTTATCCTTTTTACCACAAATTTTGTGCCGGACTTCATAACTGGGGCAAACCATTGCGGATTCTTTTCTCTTAAGTGTTGCATTTAATATTATCAAGAGCCGCACATCTCAAGTGTTCTACACTCAAAACAAAATCACTGCATTTCTTGAAGCCAGTGTGACTTCATATCTCTAGAGAGATGGTTTTTATTCTGGACATTTTTTAAGATCTTCTACTACTACTTAGTCGTTTAGACAACTAATATTTACACGTAGCTCATAGACTAGGAGTTCATACATTTGCTTCGTTATGGTGCAGCTGTGATTCATACAGGTGAGTAGACTCGGGTGTAGATTAAAGTACAGCCTGAGGATCTCCGTGTTTCTGGCCTTACAATATGTTAGATGTTGGTTGAGCATGAACCATGGAAACACATGAAACGTGATCGGGAAGGAAGTTTGCTAGCTTATGACTCGAATCTTCTCAGAACGACAGCGCTTCTTGCGATTGCTCGTATCTGCTCTTAGTCGACCAATTGATGAGTACAAAAGCTCTTCACGAAAAGCATTCTATTCAAGACAATAAATACCTTAAAGTAAAACAAAGCCAGAGGAGAAAACGGGTTTTTGACGGCAATACTGCTAAACGGATCACCTCTAAACCGCAGATGTAGTCATAAAAGTCCGTCCAGGTGCCCATCTGATCCTAGATTGACTTTTGACGCTACGAAAAACATCATTGACGTCGAGTTTGCCATGGACCTTAGTTGTCTATCGGCACGAAATAGGACTTAATTTTGTGAAAAAAATTTTTATTTTCGTATAATGGACTTCACGAGAAATTACTTACTTGGATAATTGGATGGCCCGTCTTCACTGATTGTGCGGCCCCCAGAATTGTTTCTGTTTTCCGGAGTTTTGCTGCTCTGGCCATTGTGATTCTCTGGAATCACCAGGTCAGCCTGGCCAAAGTCTGCCCGAGGTCGTCACCATCACAGGCAGGCACAGTTATTGTGGATCAGAGGGAGATTTGCCACCATGCAACTAGTTTCATACCAGGACGGCGGTGAGTTCTTGTGTTTTTGGTTCACTATCAACAAAGCATCGCGATGGAAGCGCCGGCCCCTTCTCAGCATGGAAGACCCTGCCGAGGTATGAATCCCCCGCTGTACACCGCAGTCCGACACCCAGAAACACCTCCAAGCCACAATACGGCAGCGAACCGTTGAGAAGCGCGAGAATTTATAGGCAACCTTTGCCTCAACACCTAATTCCGACAGGCATGTCTGGAAATTTGCAGTTCGGCAAATAGGAAGCTGACTTTTTTCAGGGATCTGGGCCCTATGGTCAACATTAGTGAAGCTAAATAGCATGATTTCAGAGAATATTTGATGTAGTAAGTAGCAGCGCATTTATCTTTTCGCTGGTGAATTAGTCCTCGAAATACTGAAATGAATCGAGTTTTGGTCTACTTCAGCTCTTGAGGGTTCGGTTAGCTCATAATTAGTCAACCATAATATTTCAATCACAAATTTCTTCCCTTAACTCTCAGTCAGAGCTTCAATAAATTTCGGCGCACGCGAAAATTATTCATGAACGAACGATTTAGATCTGAACGAGAGTCCAACTTCCAATGTACCTTAACTTGTCAATACAATTTTAAGTCTCTTGTCTATTTAGAGGCAAGGTTACTAGAGAGCTTTGTTCCTCGCCTAGGTAGCGCTACTTTTACTAACGAACTACATTTCTGAGAAAAGCGCGAAACAGAGACAGGTTTTCTACGTTTCGCAACTGTTTTCGCACCAGACTCAGGACGGACATTGCTATTACTGGTTTTCCTTCCCCTCCATCAACTTCTTTATCCCAAAAATTACCTCCCTAGTGCTTACAATTAACCTACATTAGTGCTAGTGCCCACAAACATTCACTCAATGAAAAGGAAGCCGACAACTTCCCCAAGTGCAGAATAATGGAATGCTGACGCTTGTTGAGACCCACTGGCCAGCAAATGTTTTTGGAGTCGCTTGTGGCAGAGGCAGCAGGGCGGCATCGAGAGAGTGTACGGCAGCGGAGTTACCAGACTGCGAGTGTGTATCGACTGCCACAAACAGGTCGTCGCATAGCGTCGACTCACACGGCAAGGCTCGCATCCGTCGACTGATTATCGTAATGAGACCGAAAACAGGACTCACGGGTTAGTTATCTTTTTTCTTAAGTCGTTGAAAATCTGTCCTCTTTCTCAGGCGGACTTTACTTGGAGTGTGGGAGAAAAAGAAGTGACTAAGCAGTACGGCGTTTCTCTCTAGCAGTAAGCGAATGTTGTGTTTGCTTTGTTGATCGATAAAGTAAAGTCTAGACACACATGAATATGAAGAAGTTATAAGTGGTCCAATTCTGTAATGGAAATTTCTATGGACCTGAATAGAGGCTACACGTGAATCGATGACCGAACTCTTTAGATATCTTCCAGAAATATCTATCGGATTGTATTTGTATAACCATTTTCTAGTTAGGATTGAAAGATTTGACAAGTCGGAATCATACATTTTGGCTCAGTGAACATCAGTGTCAGTTTCCTATTCTGGGGCAGTTCTCGCTGTGGAACCAACTTTATGTGTCATTAAATCAGTGTAGGGAAATTCTAGAACGACTTATCCGGTAAGGAAAAGAAAAAGAAGAGGGGAAGAAGAGAGCGACGGAAATAATGTTCAAGTCTGAGGAAGCTTTTAGAAAATCTCAGAGAAGAAGATCGTGGTGGTAGGTAACGGAGCGGTGGTCGTAAGGGTTTAGACGAACGATGCTCCGAATCGATAGGATTGAATTCAATAGGAGCAGCACCACGGCAGTTGTACTTATAGCTTTTATACTTGGCCTGTTATGGTGTGAGTTCTCTTCATTGATTCATCTGTGTGATTCACCTGGCTGATTCAATTTCATCCGATTGTTGTCACATCAATGACATCGATTCAGTTATGATACTGCTTCCATTTTTTATTTTTTTCTCCATATTTTCATTGTGATCTATGGTTTAAGCGATCAGTAATTTTATGCTCATAGTTACCTCTAACAGTATTACAAAGGACAACTCGTCCGGCTTGAATCAATCCCTTGCCGAGATGCATTCGACTTCTATCAAGCATCGTTAGAGATGATTGGATCATGTTTGACCTATAGAATGACTCAAGGAGCGCTACACGTATCTCAGATCACTGTTTTTATCCTCTTAAAGACGAGCTCCTTATCAGTTTGTGGATCATTAAGCGTCGTTAGAGACGATTTAATGTATATCTAACCTATAGAATGGTTTCTTTTTGTCTTACAAAAGACATTAACGTCTTATCAATTTGTGGCCTCTGAAGCGATAAATTGCTTTTGCTGAGGGTGCGGCATGGGACTACGTGTGAATTGTAGGGAGTGCTAACCGCTGCGCTAGAAGCGGCGCCCGAACAGGGTTGTAATTTGTCTAGTTAATTAGCTATGTATCCGTTGAATCGTATAAGACGAGTAGATTTTTTCCTGGCCAGAAAACTAACTTTATCACATTGTAAAATTTTATGATGGAACTTTGATGTCAATGCGGAATTTTTGTTTACAAGAGTTACAAGAGCATTGAACGGTGGGGAAATATTTAGTATTGTTTCTCGTTTATGGGCTGTCACGTACGTCCCTTAGAACACTGCTAATGTCAGTATTGAATAGGGCGTTTTCACAGTGCGAACTGCAGCACTGCTTCTACTTCAACAATATTGCTAATAAAGATTTTTTTGCGATGCCTTGAAACAGAAGTGTTAGGTTCCTCTCGGCTATCACCACGCACAGTCACCAGCTGTCGCCATTTACAGTGGCGACATTGGCTTACAATTAGCTGAATTTCTTGAAAAGAAAATGCCGGAGTTGGACCGATGTTGTGTGCATTGAATTCCCTCTAATGGTTTACCGCTTAATCGTGTGTTACGTGGGTTCCTGGGAGTCGAACTATGTTGATAAACGCGTACGGTATCCTGCTGATGAGGCGACTGAAGCCGGGAAGGAGCTAGATATTTTCATCTGGAAGCAGCTTTTATTACGGCAATTCTTGGTGGGCTAACTGTGGCCGATTTCTCTGTAAACACAGTGGGAAAGAGCATCACACCAGAAGTTTGACACTGTCTGTGTCGTTTTCTTGTTCAGCAAGCGCGAGGCTTGATGAAGAAGGCGATACTGTCGAAACGTCAGCTACTGTTGTGTTGTATTGTATTGTGTGTTTTTCTATGGAAGTAAATGTATGCTGTATAACAACCTCGCGATTGCTGAACAAGAAAACTACGCATTCATATTCTAATACCGAGGTCAATAAAAAGTCGAACCTGGGAACTGTCTGTGTCCTTTTAAGGATCGTAGTCTATTGATCGTCGTGACATTAATATCAGTGTTAATCCTAGTGCTGAAACTACTGAACACGTTGGCAAGTCGACTAAAATGCTTCTGTAAGGCTATATATGTCCACTACTGTTTATGGCCCTTAAGGTAGAAACTGCTTAACATTTACTTTCGTCCAATTGTAAGGTTTTCAGCAATGTCAGGCAATATTAGAATGTCGCCTGACATATCGGGCAACATCAGTGCGGAATATATCCATTTCCTAACGATGTAAAAGGATCGTTATTGACTGATGAATCCCATCATCTCCTCGTTCTTGCTTCTTTTCTTCTCTCTTTTCTCATTACGGTGCGACCAAAGCAGTTACAGGTCAGCAGTCGGCACACAAGCTTCACTTTCCTTAAATTCTAAGCTTCGATAATTGGGAATCGCAATTCAGACACTACACCGAGTGGTCATGTATCAATGCACTATCTGATTATTTGATTCTACTGCTGAATCACTGCAAAAATCTGGTACTTCGTTGACCACAGAACATAACCGGTATTTCATACAGAATGTGGTATTTTTCATCGCAATAAAAGAGGATTGCTTTTTTTTTCGAGGGCTTTTTTTTCGAATATCTTCCACGAATTCATTGCTTGCAGAACTCCAGAATTTTATGACTAAGATCGCACTTCTTGTTCACTTGCATTATCGTTCACTTCTCAACCTGTTAATTTCAATGAAAGCTGAAAGAATGGAAGGCTTGGTAGGGAGTAATTGAATGCATATGTGGCCTTTCCAATGACTCGCGATGGCTCTTCGATGTATCGAACCATTGCTGCTATCCTCTCAGACAAGTGTGGTACCAAATCCCCTACCCCGGAGGGATAGAAGGCTTCGTGGGACACGGGCGCGGGGATCGATTTGGCGTGTGTGTTGCAGTGGCGCCTCCAACCACTGCACCACACGCGCCCTTCATTATTTTTTATTATTGAAAGAATTCAGAAAGCGGAATGTTGAGTTTTAATCGAGTTTTCTCATAATAGCGTACATGTCTGCTAGTTCGCCTTCGCTTCAGAGCTGAAAAGTGAAGTAGGAGTATCCCACATAATGGCCTGTTCTTAAAAATTGTAGTAGGCAGTAAATCAAAAGTTAGCATTGTAAAATTGGAGTGCTGCTGGTAACAGCGATTTCTGCATGTTCGTGTGAAGAAGTGGCTATGAATATCAGCTGTTATTCCTATAGCTGATTGTGTAGAAAACAGCTACACTCATTGACTTAACAGATTTTACCTAATGTAAACACAAAAACGAGTCCCTCGAAATATTCGGAAACGCACCTAATTTCTCGAAGCGGAGTGAAATTATCAACCATAAACCCTACTTGAAACAGTCAGTCTCTGTGTTACCGTCTTGGTACATAAGGCAGTGATTCGCCATAACACTTTATGTGCCAGTGTTTGTAGAGCGGAGAAATCGCAACTGCCAACACATCCGTCATACTTGTGTCAATGTAGACATTTTAGCATCTCATCGCCAGCAACAATCTTTCGCGGTGGGATTCCTTAAAACGGCAAGACTCGTTCTAAAAACCGCTCTTCTTCGTTATTTATCATTGATATAAAGTAGCTTTCCCCGGCCTACTCTTGTACAATCGGACAGGGAAAGCTGTCGATTGAACACAAAAAGCCCAGCAAAGCAAGAGCTCTTCGCGGCAAATGAAACAGTAAGAAAGAAGTAGCAAGTCAAAGTGTTTCGACACACGCTTTGAGTCACTCATGTCGGCATAAGTATGTTGACAGAACCTAGTGGTTTTTTATATTCTATCAGCGATGGTCATTTACCTTTTTTTTTAGTTTCTGCTGTGGGTGGTAGATTTGAATAAGACCGATATAGGTCGTATTATTAGCACTGAGACAAATTGAACTAACCAATTTAACCACTCAAACTCTTACGGCGTTGTTTTTGATTAAGGAGTAGTTCTGCACAGTAGACCGTAATTTTACTGCACCATTTTGTTCATAATTTTCATGACTCGTCATCACATCTGCTGTGCGAATCCCAGCACTTATTGCATTCGATTCGTTTTCCATCGCTCCCCGATGAATAGTCTTCGAACATTTCGTGTGTTGTTTCGGCTGCTGCTTGAGAATTTCATCTTTATGAATGTCGTAGAATACTGGTTGAGTGGACTTTTCCTGCTATTTTGGAGATAGTCGGACTAAGGCGTTTCCATGTAGACTGCAGGAGAGCGTTGAGGATGGGGTCGAACCAAAGCCATTTCTTCCTGATCGATGGCATCAATAACCACTATGCCATCTGTTCTCCACTGTTGTGTTGTATCAGGGGTTGTTCCATGAGTACTATGTTTCGAATACATCAACTCATCTGCTTGATGCATAGATCTATGATGATGTGTGTCGGCTGGACTATTCTCAGTGTTGGAATAGCTCGTCTTTTCGAACAGTAGTGAGACTTTCTATTTCACTAATAGGTTTAATGAAGCTGAGATAGTAATTCTTTGTATTCTTGTTGAGCAAACGCGAGGTGTTATTATTATTCTTTATTCACAAATAAGCTGACGTTTCGGCCAACTTCGTCTTCTTCAGAGCCTGGAAAGTCAAGTTGACAGCAATCTAGTAGCTTATTTGTGAATAAAGAATAATAATAACACCTCGCGTTTGCTCAACAAGAATACAAAGAATTACTTGATCAATGCCGAGGTTAATAGAAAGTCGGTCGTGTAAGCTTAGATATTTGCAAAACTCTGGACCGCAGGTGCCTATGGTGGGGAACGAACGCGCTATTGTCCTTTCCGGGGAGTAACGCGCTCACCACCACACCATGCGGGTCCTTCGTTTTGCCTGTCTCTCAGCTAGTTCTATCGATCTTTTGCCATCAGCAATCACCCAACAGCGGGATTGATCTGGGGAGCACAAATCGGCAATGAACCCAGTTAAGCTGAGGCCCTAGTTATAATCACAATCTTAACCGTTTTTGTTTACTGCCCACTCTTTTTTTTAATGGCAGGGTATATTGCGAAATATAACTTTAATGAAGCTGAGATATTTGCAAAACTCTGGACCGCAGGTGCCTATGGTGGGGAACGAACGCGCTATTGTCCTTTCCGGGGAGTAACGCGCTCACCACCACACCATGCGGGTCCTTCGTTTTGCCTGTCTCTCAGCTAGTTCTATCGATCTTTTGCCATCAGCAATCACCCAACAGCGGGATTGATAGTAGTGAGACTTTCTATTTCACTAATAGGTTTGTTAATAAACTGATCCCGCGAAACACGGTCGTGGCTAGATATACTTCTTGTTGGGTTTCCAAATGGTAATGTCTGATTCCTTACCTTGGAGGCAAATGATGAGGAATCTCATCACAGCGCTAAGAACCAGCTTATATCTGCGATGTGGTTGCAAATATTCGGCGGGATAGTTACGTAATAGTAAGTAAAATTGCGAAAAAAAGTTTCTCAACATGGAATTTCTTGAATGGACGTTCACTTAACTTTTCTAAAAATTTTTTAAAGAGGTGCGTTAGCGGTATGCTCATGAGTTTTCAGCGTGTTTATTTTTCAATCCAAGTGAGAAGGAGCAGAGAACTGAAACCGTCTGATTATTAAAGCTTTGAACTTCTTTGAATCACAGGCGCTAAGCCATTACATGGTGAGCGTGAAAGCAATATGTACTGAAGCTGTGCAGGTTGGGATCCGTTCTGTGATTTCAAGGCTTCTAAAGTGTTCGATATCCTTCTAATTGACTGTCGTAGATTGTAAGGCTAGCCGCTAATGTAGTATCAATATACGATGTAATGAAAGAGGCTGGAGAACAAGGCTACCATGAATTATGAACTGCCATTACATTTACAACGATGCTGAGATATTTGCAAAATTTCAGACCGAAGGTGTCTGGGGTGGGGAACGAACGCGCTATTACCCTGTCAGGAGGCTAACGTGTTCACCACCGTACCATGCGGATCCTTCGTTTCGCCTTATTCTCAGCTATTTTTACCGACCAGTGCCATTACCGTGTTACAGGGGCGCGTGTGACGCAGTGGTTGGAGGCGCCACTGCGGCACGCACGTCGATTCGATCTCTGCGCCCATGGCCCACCAAGCCTTCCATCCCTCCAGGGTCGGCAAATCGGTACCATACTTGTCTGGGAGGATAGCAGCACTGGCTCGATACATCAGCAGGCCACCGCGAGTCATTATAAAGGCCAGATATGCATTCAATCACCTCAAACGATACTTAATGATGTCGAATGCATGGCGCATCCCTCAGGGATTGCATCCCTCAGATTGGATTTGAGAGAGAGCAGAGTGCCGTTACCAATCACCCGTTAACGAGGTTGGTCTGGGGAACCCACATTGAGGTTGAACTGATTGATAGAACTAGCTGAGAGACGAGCGAAACGGAGGACCTGCAGGGTGTGGTGTTGAACGAGCTAAACTCCGGAAAGGGTAATAGCGGGTTTGTTGCCTATCGCAAACACCTACGGTCTGGAGTTTTGCAAATATCTCAGCATCGTTGTGGTTGTATTTCGCATAATACCCTGCCGTAAAAATTGTAGTAGGCAGAAAATGAAAAGTGAACACTGCCATTATATTGTTTCTTAAGTCGTAAGCTACTCTAACGTCGTTCATTTGAAGCATGTGGATTTATGCCCCAGGGATATTGGGACATGAAATTTGTATCAATTTTGTTTTTGTCCAGAACTTGAATAATGGGTTGATTTAGTGCAACAACTAAAGAAGAAAATGAAGCAACTACGTGATCAGTTCACTCGTGAAAATAAAATGTTCGAACATCACAGTTCCAAGTGGCAATTCTATGAAGAGATGAGGTTCTTGAATCAGGAAGCAGAATTGAGGTGATTTTTCAAAATCTCGTAAATTTCTTGTACAGGTCATCTACATGAAACTTATAAAAATTTGACTCTAGTTAGATTATAATCCACACTTTTTTCGCCTGAGAAGAAGCTAATCCCAAGACTGACATTCTTTTAACCTGGGCATTTATCAATAATTCACTGTTTTTCTTGATGAGTAAACATGGGATTGGTATTATAGCATTTATTAGAACACAATAGCTGACGTTCGTCTCAACGGTTACAGCCTCATCGTGGCCATGAGGTGTTCCTGGCTGTCGGGTTGCGTTTTGCAGCTGAGGAATTCATCATCCCATTAGGGTCTCCCAAACTGAGAAGGATTCTGGCGCCTCCATCAGGAAGCCCAGCTAAGAGTAAACCACTACCGGGATCCACCACCGTCGCGGTATCAAACTGGTCGCATGGTGGCATATCTCCTTCTGATCCACAAGGGCGACGACTGCCACTGGTGGGGAGGATCTAGGGCAGACTTCGCCTTGGCTGACCTCGTGATTCGAGGACCGAAAAAATTGCAGATTACGCTGAAGCCCGCACAACCAATGAGAACGACCCACTCAAGTATCAAAGATGCTGAGGTTACGGCGGTTTCGCCTTCATCAGACACTGGAAAGGTCAAACTGACATGGAATTTCGTAAGTCGAGCACTTTCATAACATCGTTGGATAAAACATAATACAGGAATGTTTATTCGCATAGTAAACAGCCTGGTAAAGGGCGTGTGGCGCAGTGGTTGGAGGCACCACTGCGGCACTCACGTGGAATCGATTCCTGCGCCCATGGTCCACCAAGCCTTCCATCCCTCCGGGGTCGGGAAACTGGTACCAGACTCGTTTGGGAGGATAGCAGCACTGGCTCGATGCATCGGCAGGCCACCGCGAGTCATTGTAAAGGCCAGATATGCATTCAATCACCTCCAACGATACTTAATGAAGCCGAATGCCTAGCGCATCCCTCAGGGATTGATCAACGCCGAGAGCTTTATCTTTTTATAGTAAACAGCTTTTCTTGAACAGGCGCCGTTTTGTTCTTTATAAGTCTTCCAGTTATTTGGTGGACAGAGTCCTGCATGGGCGAGGAGCATGCCTGACTTAGGTCAAAGAATCGGCCTGAGGATCGGTGCTAGGTCACGCGTGATCACGAGATACTCTGCTTAGCGGTTCATTTTTGGAGTCTTGGAATCTATCCGAGTGTCTTGTGATCACGAATAGCGCCATACCTCAGGCTATTTTCTTGAACTGAGCCAGGCACACTCCTCGCTTCTGTAATACTCTGTGCGTCGTTTCTCTACCAAGTAATCAGAAGACTTACAAAGAACAAAACGATGAGTCACTTTCTATTTACCGTCCATTTTTTTAATGGTGGGGTGTAATGTGAAATATAACCACAATGTGCTGAGATATTTGCAGAACTCCGGACCGCAGGTGCCTGCGGTGGGGAACGAACACGCTATTACTCTTTCTACGCCTAACAAAATTCACCACCACGCCATGGGGGTCCTCCGCTTCGTCTTTCTTCCAGCTGTGTTTTATAGATGTTATCAGCAATCACCTGTCTATGGGTTTGAAACGATGGGTGTTTAAAAGTTGTTTATTATGCGAACGGAAATTTATGCTTCATTTTTTGTCTACTGAGGTTATGAAAGTGTTCGGCTGAGTAGATTCCATGCCAGTTTGATTTCTCTACGCTTTGAAGAAGGCGAAACGGCCGAAACTTCAGCAGCTCTATATCAATAGATGCTGTAATAACAGCTTCGTGTTTACTCATCAAGAAAAAACAGTGGGAAGAAAGCCATATGCGACTCTGAGCGGCTCTTCTTCCTCAGTGGAGGACAGGTGAAAAAGCGGCTCTGAAGAAGGCGATTCTGCTGAAACGTCAGCTACGATTGTGTTGTATGTGTGTTAATGTATGGAAGTAAACGTATGCTGTTTAACAACCTCGCGATTGCTAAGAGAGAAAACGACGAATTCAGTGGGAAGAATTTATTAAAGATCCATTATTTATGAATTATTGTCGGAATCGCTGCCATCGCTACTATAACTCATCAAAAATGAGAACATTACAGTTCTGGGTATCCTTTATCACTCGTGGATTCGGCTTTACAAAAACAAACCAGCATTGAGGAATCGAAACACATTGCTATTTTTGAACAATTCAAAAAAGAGGTCAGTTATCGCTAGAAATTTCTCATTCTAGCATGAGCCTAGAATTGTTATGTTTTCTTGTCCCCACCTTTTTGCAATATTCAAGCAGCAAGGGATGTTTTTTGAAGATGGGAACAACTTTCGACGCTCCCATCCAGAACTCCAGCAGAGAGTAGAATTATGCCGTAATAGAGCCAGGGTGAGCTAGGTTTGGTTACGTTCTGTGGTCGTGTCTTTCTGGAAAGAAATCCATCGGCAACTGTGGTGCGCGATCAGGACGAATTGTGATCTTTCTGATGCCTGCATCAGTCACTTAGCAGAAATACGGACGGTGAATGTCTTTAATGTCAATCAGTCCGTATGTTTTGCAAAGAGAACTGTTTGCTAGAACTTATGAGGGTATTTTGGATGCCCTATTTGTCGATATAATGCTTGCAAGTTTTTGTTTGAGGCGAAACCTTTGCAATGACTGCTTTTATTCTTCTGCACTTTGGACTACTACATAGTTGAATTTGTAACATGATGTAGATTGGAAATGTTGCTTCAAGGATTTTTGAAGCGTATTGATGTTCGGGGGTATATATGCAAACACTATCCAAATTCTTAACCTTCTTATTTACTGCCTATTCTTTTTAATGGCAAGGTATCACCTGTATCACCTGTATCACCTGTAGTCCCGTTGATCGTCGAGTGACTCGAGCGGGCGCCAGTAAATCCTCCATTTTTCCCTATCGCGTGCAAGAGTAGCCCAGTGGGTTCTCCTCGCTTTAGGGACTCGTCGAGCATCATATCTCTCTTCTAGGCTTTTCGTAAAGAACTCTGACCATCTTGTCGGTGGTCTTCCTGCAGTACGTTTGACATCCCGAGGAATCCAGTCACTTACAGCCCTTGTCCATCAACTGTCATTCATACGCATTACGTGTCCGGCCCACCTTATCTTCGACTGTTTGGCGTATAGAACGGCATATTTGACTTTTAACCGTTGATGCAGGTCGGAGCTTCGGATCCCATCCCTTACTTTCCCTTACTCGTGTGAAACGGGATACTCCTAGCATCGTCCTTTCGACTGCGCGTTCGATAACGCTGAGCGATCTTACATCTTGCTTATGCAGGGACCAGTTTTCTGACGCATACGTTAGGGCAGGAAGAACCGTTGAGTCGAAAAGGTGGGCACGGAGTCGGGTGTTCTTTGTCCTCTTCACTACATCCTCGATGCTCTTGAAAGCTCTCCAAGCCGCTCGTTTCCTTCTGCTCAGTTCTGGAGCTAAGTCGTTCATCATATTGATTTCCCGACCTAGATAGACATAACTGGAGCATTCGGAGATATTCGTTCCGTTGAGCGTGAATGGGGCAAACGAAACCAATCTGTTCTTCATGAACATCGTTTTCTTGCGATTTAGTCGAAGACCAATCTTTCCACACGCTTTATCAAAGTCTGCAAGCATGCGTTCCGCTTGGCTAATGTCTGGTGTTATAAGAACGATATCATCAGCAAAGCGGTGATGTATCTGCCGACCATCGATTTTCACTCCCATATTATCCCATTCCAGTGTTCGCATGACGTTCTGGAGGGTGGCTGTAAATAATTTTGGCGAGATTGTGTCGCCTTGCCTAACTCCTCTTTTGACGTCAACGTTAATATCGTTGTAGAATGGTGAAATCTTGGCTGTGAAGTTATTGTATAGCTCACGAAGAATCTTTATGTACTGAGTGGGGACTCCTTGACTACCAAGGGCTTCCATGACTGCTTCTATCTCAATTGAATCAAAAGCCTTCTCGATGAAAGTGAGACAGAGCGGTCTTTTGTACTCTCGCGATACTTCAATGAGCCTTGTTAACGTGTGAGTGTGGTCCATTGTACTAAATCCTTTTGAAAACTCTGCTTGCTCGCACGGCTGTCCTTCGTCCAGTGTTCTGTCAATCCTGTTTAGGATGACTCGAGTGAAAAGTTTGTAGACGACAGACAGCAAGCAGATTGGGCGATAGTTGCCTATATCGTGTAGGTCGCCCTTCTTGAACAACAACACGGTCTTGCTGGTCTTCCACTGAGTAGGGACCTTGCATTCAGACAGGTAACGTGTGAAAAGCCTAGCCAGTGGGATTACGAGGACTGGCGGAAGGTTCTTCAGATGTTCTGATCTTATCCTGTCCCGACCTGGTGCTGTTCGATTTTTCACCGACGAAATGGCATGTCGGATTTCGGAAGGGAGAACGGGTGGAACAGCATATTCTTTCTCTTTTATTTTATAAGTCGGAAGGTGGACGTGGCTATCGAAGAGATCTGAGTAGTAATCGTGGATGATTTTCTCCATTGCTTTCTGGGCGCTGTTATTGTTCCGTCTGGGCGTCGGAGTGCAATCATCTTGGTTTTGCAATTGGCGAAGCTTCGGCGGGCTTTGCGAATGCTTTCCCCAGCCTCTACAGCTTCGACCATTACTGCTGCTCTTCTCTCCTTAAGATCTTTCTTTATCGCCTGTCTGCCTGTCTATGATGTGGTCTATTTCGTTATGGTACTCTCCATTGGGAGATTCCCGCGTCCATCGTTGCCGGTGAGGCTTCTGGAATTGCGAGTTACCATGGATGGTTTTGGTCGCCATGATAAACTCAGAAAGCCGCTCACCCAGTCCGTTCCATTCTAATCCGTGGGTCCCAATGTGACGTTCCTCAGACGATCTCCTTGGTCCGATCTTGGCATTAAAATCTCCAATGATGACCTTGAAGAATGTATGGTCTTCTCTGTAGAACCTCTCCAAGTCCATGTAGAACGCTTCGACTTCTTCTTCGTCATAGTTTGATGTTGGCGCTTAAGCGACGAAGACTGTCAAAGCCGGTGTTGACCTACATCTTTTTAATCGTAAACGTCCGATTCGGGTTGTGAGCTGTTCGAATGAATCGATGTTCATGGACAAACTCGTGTTGACGAGAACGCCGACACCGCCTACGCCTCTACTACTGTTCCATGTTCCGAGGAACAGTTATTCTCCAGTGTCATAGCGTTGAATGGGTGGCGTCGTCTCGTCTCGGCTCCCATATACTTCCCTGTCACTTGATTGCAGGCTTTTGGCCGAATTGATTCGTAGAATACAATCCGCATAAAGCGAGAACGCACCCACACACGCATGCATGAATACGCCTAGCAAATACAGAAAGTATGTGCCAAATCGGCGCAGCAGAAACAGGGAGTCCATCCCTGGAGGTGGATACCTGCGTCTCAGGGAAGCAAAGGTCGCTTTTGGTCCGCGTTTAACCCCCTATCCGCCACCTGGGGACGCCCCACGTAGCCTCGCGATTAACCGGCTCGAGATCCCTCATATGAGGGAGATCCGTGGAATGGCAAGGTATGTTTCGAAATATAAATAATGCTGAGATGTTTGCAAAACTCCGAACCGCAGGTGTCTGCGGTGGGGTACGAACGCGCTATTGTCATTTTCGGAGAGTAACGCGTTCACCACCACACCATGGTAAAAAGAATAGGCAATAAATAAGAAGGTTAGGATTGTGATTATAACTATAACCTCAGCTTAACTGGGTTCAATGCTGATTTGGGCTTCCCAGAACAATCCCGTTGACGGTGATTGCTGATGGCGAGTGATCGATAGAGCTAGCTGAGAGACAGGCGAAACGAAGGACCCGCATGGTGTGGTAGTGAACGCGTTACTGCCCGGAAAGGTCAATAGCGCGTTCGTTTCCCTTCGCAAACACCTGGTGTCCGGAGTTTTGCAAATATGTCAACATTATACAGGTTATTATTCAAATTGTTCAAAAAAGATTGTGATTGAAAAATATTAAAGAATTGGCTGAGATTTGAGAATAGTTTAGCGAGAGGGAACATTCCAAAAGAAGCCATGCGTTCTGGGAGGTGATAACATCTCACCCGAATTTGAAGTCAAGTCAGAAGTGATCGATGAAGGTCTTATGTCTCATCCCATGCAAGAGAAATCAGGCGTAATGATTTCAACCAGTGGCATCATTTTGTCTGAAACCGTCATGGATGAATTTCTACGGTTGGTGAGTAACTTTTTTGACGGTGATCAGTTTTTGGGGTAGTCTTGGTGTCTCGGTGCACAATACTGTAAAGGATTTCTTTTGATATGTATTAGTATGTCGTTTAGTATTCCTTGAAAAGTTTCTTGAAAGGCATACCATAGTCTGGTGATAGCATTCTACTACTATTCTTCATCGCAACCATAATCATAACACGTGAACCGTCGGTAAGTGTAATCTTGACCTCGAAGCTCGACTGAGTTCTGGGTTTAGCTCATACTTCAGCACTCTTGTAGTTGCAGTGCACATCGTACCTTGTTTTAAAAAAGCAGTAGAGAGTAAACAAAAGTTAAGACATCGTAAGCATAGCTGCATATCAATTGTGACATCTGCTTGGATTTGTTTCTAAACTAGTTTGGTTCTTCAAAATACCTTGAGTATATAACGGAATGCTAAGAAGCACCTTGCGATGTATAGGCTCGTTGCTTGGATTCCACCCAACGTAGGGTAGACAAGGTGATCGAATTTGTATCAGACTTAACTATAAGGATAAAAGGACTAAATGCATCAGTAGGCCATCATAAATTATTGGATTTACCAAATATGAATTCGATCACCTCTAAGATGCTGCGAATGGGGTAGAATGCATGATGCAAACTCAAGGAACTGGTCAACGCCGGACACTTGTGCAGGTCGTTGTTCAAATAAGTGTATAGAGAGGCAGGAAATAGATTTGTGGCATGAAAAGAAGAGGTGCATTACTGGTAACGTGTGCTATCGCGCTGATATACAAGGCGTCAGACGTCTTCACAATGAACAACAACATTTCGGCTCTTTTTGGGGATTAGATCACTGCCTTGTAGAAAAGATCTTCAATGCTGTCCAATCAATGCAGAATGGCTGATTTGGAACAGTTCGTAGTGCGGAATTAATTGCAAGAATATAAAAATAATTGTTAAATGTAAGAGGAGTAATTCTTTTTTGTTAGAGTCATTAGTCACACCGAGATTAAAACAAAGTCGGTTTCGAAATCTTTTTGTTAGTTTTTCCTTATTGACTTACAGAGTTCATTTCTAGTGCCTTTCTCAGAAGGACATTATCCTGAACGATGACTGTGATGAAGAGACAAAGGACCAGGCGTGGAATTTAATTTATGAGTTCATGCTGGGAATTACCAGTGTGACACCTCCAGTCGATGAGTTAAAGGAAGTGTTTAGAAGGAAAGTGGTGCACATTAGCGATATTGTCGCAAGACACACCAAGTGGGTCTTTCCTGACGTTCCAACAGTACTCTGAATCCTGAAAATATTGTACCATTTCTCCGACAGTCTGTTTCACCTGTGCTTCAAATTTAGGGCCGACGTTTTCTCTGTGCATGGCTTTACTCGATATATTCAGAGCATTGTGAACAAATACTTACCGGAAGAGCGATTTTCTGCTAAGGAAAGAGAACTTGGGACATATGTTCTGCGAAAATCATTTTCTCATTCCGAGGTATGAAGGCCATCGAATATTTAAATAACAGTCATTCAGCAGATAGAGTTTCATTGGAGAAAGTGCACGTCGTGGTAAACAGTTTTTAGTAGTTCCGCTTTGATGCCACGATTTAGGTTTGTAAAATCATTAGCACTAACTGCTTCATCTCTCTTGGATCACGTGTTATCTGTCTTAACCCACCCCAATTCTTCATTGTTTATGGATTTTAACGAGGAGAATATGATTTCCATACGTGCCCACTGTGCACTAGAACTGACGAAACGAGTGAATTCCCTTGAGAGACCCGGGGAATGTCATATTTTTCGTATGAGGCATTTTATTTTTATCTCTTTTGGCCATATGCTACCCATTTGGTTCTTTTGTAGACGTTGGGGTTGATGTTTAACAGTCATAAGTTTGAAAAGTGAAGAACATGAATATTTAGAAAACACATCTCATGAATCACTCGGACTGGTACACTATCAACACAAAATGCCAGTGAAAAACAGTCTGATAGTGAACGATATGGGTAAACAACGTAAAATTTGGTTGTGAATGGGCCATTTGCAGGAAGAATCATGGGGGCCCCACTGTATTTTTTACCTAACTATTGTCCTGCTTTTTGGCAATTTTTTTGAACCTGTAACTCTAAGTTTTTTATGTCAGCAGGAGGTCATCGAGGGGTGTCATATCAATGTGCGGTTAGGTTCCATTGATGATTCCTGGCATAGGTTTTCTATACACTGGCTTCTGGATGGGCATATGAAACCTCTTTTTAGCTTTCATGTGCTTAACGTAGTAATGCATCTTCAGATAATGTATTTTGACATCCGCGAATAGTCGCAATGAGGTGATAAACAGTTTTTCTTAGTTCTGTACATGGCCCTGTAACACCGTTTGCGAATCCCATTGCTTCTTTCATTCGATTTGGAGTTTCGCATTCATCGTCGAAAAACCGTTTCGGACTTACATATGGATTCCGTTGCTTGAGGATCTTTGATTTTCTTTATGAATATCGTTGAGTGCTTGTAGAGAAGGTTCTACATGGAGTCCTAGAATAGCCGTGCCGGGGCCTTGTCAGCTCTTTTCCCCACAAGCAGTTACTAGCACTTATGAATCAGAGTTGACTTCGAGGGCAAGTGTGCTATCAGTTCTCGCACTCAGAAGGGGTGGCTAGGTTATTTGAAGACAAAGTCGGCGAGTGGTCTTGCGTGTATCGAACTGTATCTCTACTATTGCACTCCGGCAAGCAGCTAGGGGAAACAGTGCCATAAAAAAAGAGTAGAATTGACATTGGGATGGCGAAAATTCCCGAACTTTATTAGACCTGACCTAAGTGAGTTTCTTTTCGGTTAGCTTCTATAAATTTCACATAGTGGTAAGCCTGAAAATTTGAAGATTTTGCTCTTATGTGTTGATCTTGTTTCTGAACATTTTCATCAACACCTGCTATAGTCCACACCACCGCTTGCGAAAAGATCGCGCATGGATGATGGGTATACAGTAGAGTACTACGATGATAACTCACGACCTAAGACCTCCAATGGAAGCGGTGGGAAGGTAACTATGATGTTTTGCGTAATATTTTTCTTAAAAAAGTGAAACTTGGGCTGAATTTGTCTGAGTAGTGTTTGCATATTCTCTGAAACTGTAAAATCTACTAAATTCGTCGTTTTTTAATTTAATGTGAATCTACTGCCTTTATAAGTGAATATGTTTCTCTCCAAAAGCATCAAAAGTCAAAACTCTAACGAACACCTTCGATTTCTCGAAAGCTACAAAGCCGTAAATGTTGCAGACTTCGACAGGAGGCAATGTCAGCCAGTATGGATGTTGTAACTGTCACACTGGAAATGACTGTCTTAAAAATTCGCTATTGGAGATGGTAAAAGTGAGAATTACCGACTCATTGGCAACTCTCTACACGAAACTAATCTGGATTAAGCTGGCTAACTGAGTTACAATATCAGCATCGCAATGAAACGAAGTGGGCTGACATGGACGAAAAATGCTCTGTTCGTGAACTAAATAAGCTTAACGCTCACCCGGTTGACGAATTTACTGAATTTATTGAGTTTCATATTCAGAAGGTTTTCTGAACAGTTAAATAGAATTTTTGGGCAACGAAGTGAGAAAACTCAGGAAGTGGATCTTGGATCAGTGCGCTGATTCTATAGGCGAATTGAACTATTACTTTCCAGACCATCATGCCTGCTATCAAAACGTGTTAAAATTTACTTTGAGAAGACTTGATAATAGCAAAAGTAAATGAAAGTAAAAATAGGTAAAAGCGAATGCATACTTATATGTGACCTGCAGTGCACACACGGTCTTTGTTTGATCCGGTGATTCGTGATAACCAACCTCCACATTACTTCGAGCTCTATGAATTAGCCGCAGACATGGCTGGAAGACTATAAGCACTGAAGTATAAGTATAAATAGTATAGTATATAGTATATATTCGAAGTATAAACACTGACTCTATCGTCAGGTGATAGGTCATAAACTACTGTAAAGACCAAATAGCTTCAATCACTTCTATGATGCTACGAATGGAATCGAGTGCGTGACGCATCTTTAAGGGATTGATCAGAACCGAACGCTTTATGCTTTCTTCTTTATTGTAGAAGTTAAATAATTGACTGCGATCTTTTGTAAGATCGATCATGATTCGTATACTTATACGTTTAGGCCCAAAACGCTTATTTCACGGCGGCGGCCGAAGCACAAAGAGAGCAAGTTCGATTTTTCGAGGCTTTAGGAAATGTTTTAAATCGGGTTTCTGTCAATTTACAACCAATACCGCCCTTGAATGATTTGAATAAATGATTTGTTTTACCTCGAATCATTTTCTTTCCAAGTTTAGTGATTGTAAGCAATTCTCAGCAGTTGATTTTTTTATGGTGTGAGTTAAAAGTATTCTCAAGATTTATCGCACATTGAGGTCCGGAGTAATTTCCAATAACGAAAGCAGACATTTATTTCTATGCACTACAAAACTACTAAAATCTTATCAGTGGTTGCTGTAAGGATGTCTCGTTTCAATGAGCTTTAAGAAGGAATTGGAACAGAGAACTTTCTCAGCTGAAGGAATATAAAAGTATGAAATAGGGGCGTCAATGAAAGAGACAGATCATCACTTACCTGAATGTGACAGGCTTTTCGGCGACAACTCTGCATCAACTTCAGTGCAAACAGTCCGCTCTACCTTCCATTAGGTGGCTCAGAAATGAATGAGCGTCTTAAAATATTCACTGTTTTAATAAGGGGCAGATAGCATAGTGTTAGTGATGTCCGTCATCACGAGCATGGTGCTAGCTCGATTCTGCTCCGGGCCCACCAAGCCTCTCATCCTTCCGAGGTTGGGAAATCGGTACCGGATTCATTTGGGGAAAATTCACTCTCTGTAATCCAGTTGGGAACGCTCCAGCCTAGCTGTCTCAGGACTCCAGAGAAAACTGCTGTACCAGCATTCTACGACACTCAAGATGAAATGGAAATCCTCAAACAGCAATCGAAGGCACACTTACAGTTTAGAAGATCTTCGTGGACAGTGGGTGCGAGGAAACGAATTGAATGGGAGAAGTGCTGGGACCCCCACAATGAAGACGAGTCATATGAAATAAAATAAAATAAAAAATGTTTAATTGTATTTTTCACCAATAAAGTGTTCTTTGCACCTTTCAGCATCATATATCATTGGATAGCTGATTTTATGCTCTTCCTAACAATGTTTTGTATTTTGCCAAAAGTTGGTTTTTTTGACAATTTTGAACTCTGCATTTTCAGATCTCAGAATCGTATTTCCGTAAAATTTTCTTTTACGACTTCAAACTCTATTGTAGTGCTGCAGAGACGCTCGATCCATTAATGAAGTTTTGGTGTAAAGGTAGTATTGGTGAATCAACAGTGAGAACATGGTACTTCGAAGATAAGGGAGGCTGCGGACATCCTAATGAACATGACGACGGCGAATTGAAGGTAGTAGTGGAAAGAAACACGCAAACAACTGTTCGAGAGCTTGCAGAACAGCTTGGCATAAGCAAAGCAACGACCACTCACTGACAAGGTAGCTTCGCACGAATTAAACGATCACCTGTATCACCTGTCACCTGTAATCACGTTGATCGTCGAGTGACTCGAGCGGGCGCCAGTAAACCCTCCATTTTTCCTTGTCGCGTGCAAGAGTAGCCCAGTGGGTTCTGTTAGGGACTCGTCGAACATCATATCTTTCTTCTAGGCTCTTCGTGAAGAACCCTGACAATCGGGTTGGTGGCTTTCCTGTAGTAAGTTTGACATCCCGAGGAATCCAGTCACTAACGGCTCTTGTCCATTGGTTGTCATTCATACGCATTACGTGTCCGGCCCACCTTATCTTCGACTGTTTGGCGTATAGAACGGCATCTTTGACTTTTAACCGTTGATGCAGATCAGAGCTTCGGATCCCATCCCTTACTTGTGTGAAACGGGATACTCCTAGCATCGTCCTTTCGACTGCGCGTTCGATAACGCTGAGTGATCTTACATCTTGCTTATGCAGGGACCAGGTTTCTGACGCATACGTTAGAGCAAGAGGACCCGTTGAGTCGAAAAGGTGGGCACGGAGTTGGGCGTTCTTTGTTCTCCTCACTACATCCTCGATGCTCTTGAAAGCTCCCCAAGTCGCTTATTTCCTTCTGCGATAGACAGACATAACTAGAGCATTTATCAAAGTCCGCAAGCATACGTTCCGCTTGGCTAATGTCTGGTGTTATAAGGACGATGTATTTAGCAAAGCGAAGGTTATGTAACTGCCGACCATCGATTTTCACTCCCATATTATCCATTCCAATGTTCGCATGACGTTCTGGAGGGTGGCTGTAAATAATTTTGGCGAGATTGTGTCGCCTTGCCTAACTCCTCTTTTGACGTCAACGTTAATATCGTTGTAGAATGGTGAAATCTTGGTTGTGAAATTATTGTATAGCTCACGAAGAATCTTTATGTACTGAGTAGGGACTCCTTGATTACCAAGGGCTTCCATGACTGCTTCTATCTCAATTGAATCAAAGGCCTTCTGTAAGTCGATGAAACTTTGTTATCGCGTGAATGCGGTCTATGGTACTAAATCCTTTTCGAAACCCTGCTTGCTCACATGGCTCTTCTTCGTACAGTGTTCTGTCAATCCTGTTTAAGATGACTCGAGTGAAAAGTTTGTAGACGACAGACAACAAGCAGATTGGGCGATAGTTGCCTATATCGTGTAGGTCGCCTTGAACATGAACACGGTCTTGCTGGTCTTCCACTGAGTAGGAACCTTGCATTCAGACAGGTAACGTGTGAAAAGCCTAGCCAGTGTGTTTACGAGGAAGACTGGCGGAAGGTTCTTCAGATGTTCTGATCTGATCCTGTCCAGACCCGGTGCTGTTCGATTTTTCACCGACGAAATGGTATGTCAGATTTTGAAAGGGAGAACCGGTGCTACAATAAACTATAATAACATCCTCTTTTCTTTCATAAGACGGGAGGTGGACGTGGCTATCGAAGAGATCTGAGTAGTGTTCGTGGATGATTTTCTCCATTGCCTTTCTGGACGCTGTTATTGTTCCGTCTGGGCGTCGGAGTGCAATCATCTTGGTCTTGTAATTGGCGAAGCTTCGGTGGGCTTTGTGAATGCTTTTCCCAGCCTCCGCAGCTTCGACCATTACTGCTGCTCTTCTTTCTTTAAGATTTGCAAGCTCGGACGTTAGTTGGCGGTTGCCTTCAGCTCGTGCGATTCCACGCTGACGTATTAGCTCGAGAGTTTCTGGAGACAGACGTCTCTAGGTGACTTTCGAACTCTCAACCTTCATAGTGCTAACGTGAAGATGTTCAATGAGCCGATCGTATTCCTCGTCGATGTTGTCGACAACGGCATCTTTCCAGCAGCCGACTATTGAGTTGAATAAGTCTCAGTTTGTGGTGGTTCTGTGACTTCGGTTTTCGAATTTAGTGGATTTTTCTCCTTTCCGAGAGAATAGAATCTTGCGCGAAGGACACGGCGGTCTGATCCCGTCTAGAATTTTGGGACAACAGCGACGTCGGTTAGGCAAAACTTTCTATTTACTATGATGTGGTGTATTTCGTTATGGTATCCTCCATTGAAGGACTCCCACGTCCAGCGTTGACGGTGGAGCTTCCGGAACTGCAATTTACCATGGATCTTGGTTCGCCATGATAAACTCAGGAAGCCGCTCACCCTGTTCGTTCCATTCTCGGCCAGGCCGATGACGTCTTATCTTGTCATTCTTGCTTGCGTGAGCAAGTCTTCTATCGAGGAGTTGGATGCAAGTTTACGTGCATCGTAGGGACAGATCGTCACCATAGTTCTTGATCCAGGCAGCTTCCATTGGCCCTGAGATTTTAGCAGCCTCTCCGTACTCGTCCTACCCAACGCTGCGAAATTGGGGGCTCTTTCGGGGTTAGGGGAATGAGGCCCATTTTTTAAACTGTATTTAGCATATTTGATACCCACGTATAACTTGTTGGGCTCTGTACGTGGGGGCTGGTTGTACTCACGGGCTAGCTTGCCAGGCTCTCCCAGAGTGGACATGGATCTTATTTCTTGGAGACGACCCCTAACCTCCTCTCATATATTTCGCTGTTACTTGATTGCAAGCTTTTGGCCGAATTGGCTCGTAGAATACAATCCGCATAAAGCGAGAACGCACCCACACACGCATGCATGAATACTCCTAGCAAATAGAGAACGTGTGTGCCAAATCGGCGCAGCAGAAACAGGGAGTCCATCCCCTGGATCCACCTGCGTCTCAGGGAAGCAAGCTTTTGGTCTGCGATTAACCCCCCATCCGCCACCTGAGGACGCGCCACGTAGCCTCGCGACTAACCTTCTCGAGATCTCTCATATGAGGGAGATCCGTGGCCAATTAAACGATAGTCGAAAATTCGCCGTTCCGTCTCCTTTCATTCTGCGCAACAAAAACGACCCTCTTCTCGATCGAACTATGACGTTCGACGAGAATTTGGTTCTGTACGACAGGCGTCGTTCAGCTCAATAGTTGGATTGCGATCGGGTCCCACAGCCCTTCCCATGGCGGGAATTGCACAAAAAAAGTTATGGCGACTATTTGGTGGTCTGCAGCCGAGCTGATTCGTTACAGCGTTTTGAATCAGTGCAAAGCGATTACGGCAGAAGAGTATTGTTAACAAATCGACTAAATGCACCTTAAACTTTAACATCAGCGACCGGCATTAATTAACAGGAAAGGACCAACTCTTCTCCACGATAATGACCGGCCTCACGCTGCCGAGCTAGCGCTGCAGAAGTTGATCGAATTGGGATACGAAACTTTCCTCATCCACCATATTCGCCAGACGTCTCGCCAATCGACAATAACTTCTTCAAGCAAATTGGCAACTTTTTCTAGGAGAAATCACCGTTTGCTTCACCAACAACTATGATGCAAAAAATATCTTCCACGAATTCATTGCTTGCAGAACTCCAGAATTTTATGCGACTGAGATCAATAACCTTTTTCTTGTTGGCAAAAATGTGTAGATTTACATGGCTTTTATTTGATTAATAAAGTTTTGCTTGAAGGAAGTTATAATATTTTAAATAAAATAGTTAAGGCGCTCATTTATTTCTGAACAACCTAGCACATCTAAGTGATATCAATGCGCACAATGCACAAAATTGCGGTTTCGTTCGGAGGAGACTGCAACTAACACTGTTCTGGTGCTTGGCCGTTCAGTGTTCAATCCATGCAAAGCCATGTGTTCACAATTTCATTATGACGAGGATTTCGTCTTGTGGTGTGGAAAGTTGGTATACTCAATGATTCGTTGGGTTCTTACTGAATAGAAGTGGGAGATATTTCTTCTGCAGATAAAGTTGCACCGCCTTCATGTTCTTTCCATTTATTTTTTCGTTAGCATTTTTGCTCAGCAACGTACGAGATACCACCTACACCTACGTCTAATCACTGGTTGGTTGTATAAGGAAGGTGTAAAGTTGACCGCACTGGGTAACGAGGAAAGGTTTTCACCTTCTTAATGTACCAATCCGTCTCATGATGAGAACATATTCGATATCTCCCGCAAGAAAGTTCCACGGCTGGAGGGTGGATTCACGAAAACGTTCCCTTGAAAACGTTGTTGCAAGGCTGCTTTTTTTCCTAATGAACGTGTCATTTTTGCATATTCCGAAATGAAACTTCAATGATACTCAGATATTTACAAAACTCCCGACCGTAGGTGTCTGCAGTGAGGAACGTACGCGTTATTGCCCTTTCCGGAGAGTGACGTGCTCACCACTACACCAATATACATAATGTATATATACGTTTTGCAAATATCTAAGCAACATTGAAGTTATATATCGCAACATACCATGCTATTAAAAAGGGTAGGCAGCAAATAATAAGTTAAAATTGTATTTATTTTCATGGTTCCCTATAAACGGAGACTTTTTTTTTTACAATGCTTCCACACTGCAGATCTGGTGTCAAGTGAAGAGTGGGACGCACGATCGAAAGTGACTCTGATCCATTGCTATCGTGATGAGCCACACCTCTGGAACGTGAATGCAGTGTTTCGTTCGGATGCTGAAAAACGACAGTATATCAGTGAAGCATGGAGTAGGATACAACAACGAATGAACACAATGGGATACACTTTTGAACGTGCGTTTAACAAACAATGTATTTTTTTTTGTACAAAATTTTGAAACACAGCTGGAAGACAATGGTCGCGATTTTGTTACCTGGGGGTCTACTCAGCAAAGCGAAATCAGTAGAAATAGAAGTGAGCGTTTTGATATTCGAAGGCTAATCCCCGATTACGAGGTGGTGGTAAGAATTACATAATGTGTGTGCATAAATAGAACCAGTGAGCACACCCTAAGATCGCACTTCTTATTCACTTGCATTATCGTTTACTTCTCAACCTGTTAATTTTTATTAAAGCTAAAACGATAAAGCTCTAGGTGTTGATCAATCCCCGAGAGATGCACCATCCATTCGACTTCATTGAGTACCGTTAGGAGTAATTGAATGCATATGTGGCCTTTCCAATGACTCGCGATGGCTCTTCGATGTATCGAACCATTGCTGCTATCCTCTCAGACAAGTGTGGTACCAAATCCCCTACCCCGGAGGGATAGAAGGCTTCGTGGGACACGGGCGCGGGGATCGATTTGGCGTGTGTGTTGCAGTGGCGCCTCCACCCACTGCACCACACGTGCTCTTCATTATTTTTTATTATTGAAAGAATTCAGATAGCCGTATGTTTAGTTTTAATCGAGTTTTCTCATAATAGCGTACATGTCTGCTAGTTCGCCGTCGCTTCAGAGGTGCAAAATGAAATAGGAGTATCCCACATATTGCCTGTCCTTAAAAATTGTAATAGGCAGTAAATCAACAGTTAACATTGTGATTCCGATTGCAGCCTCAGCTTAGCTGGTTGCATTTCCGATTCAGGCTCCCGAGATCAATCCCGTTGACGGTTGATTGTTGATGGTAGAGCTCGATAGACCTAGCTGAGAGACAGACGAAGGAAGGATCGGCGTGGTGTGGTGGTGTTACTCTTTGGAAAGGGCAGCAGCGCGTTCGTTCCCCACCACAGACTCCTGCTGACCGAAGTTCTGCGAATATATCAGCATGTTGACCGTGTTAGGATTATGATGTTGTTTTCGGCGTATTTTATTTCTTATAAGTTATTTCTATGTGAAATTCCAGGCTTTTGGAATAAATTTGACGTGCGTGTTCGTTTTTATCGTTACTCAAATCTCGTCGGCTCTACATAAGATTGTTCGGGATATGTGCCCGCCTATCTTCGTCTTTCATCTGGATTTTGACCCATGGTTCAACCTCACACTCCTTCGTTTCAAGTTTGAACACCACCTATAGATCACTGTCAGGATGTTTACTTTTCCCAGTGGCGTATTTTACTTATTTTTATTCTGATTAGAGCCCGTATGGCTCAATTTCTTCGATGATTTAGCTCCATAATAACGTTTTTCTCAATGATGTTGGTTGTTAGACCCGCTTAACGAAATGCACATACATTTCATTACAAGGGCGTGTGTGGCGCAGTTGTTGGAGGCGCCACTGCTACATACACTAAATTAAGTCGAATGCGTGACGCATCCCTCAGGGATTGGTCAACGCCGAGAGCTTTACCCTTTTATCCTCTGTTTCGTAACAAAATCTTCTTAATAAAACAAATTCTTTCATTCATCAGTGTGATTAGAAGGAAATTCTTGCAGTGGAACCTCTGATCAGAACATACCCAAGTTCCCAAACTCCAGTAGAGTACCGTAGGCTCAGAGCTCTTATGCTTTCGCGATTGACTTCTTATCTTTTCTTGCTTTTTTTTCTCATAGTTGCGTGGCTAGTAAGCAGAAGGAATTTCGAAAACGAAGGAACGACAAGATCGTAGATGAACTGTGAAGTTGTGTGCAGTTCGCCGAGTTCAGCACTCGGAGCTGGTCATATTTACTGATGGCATGTGGAAAATATACTCACAGCGCTACTCCGGTTACTTGCCTCATCAAAGCGGCATAGCTCTATTAGTATAAGGTGGTGTGTCAAATTAATGTGTTTGCTTAGAGCAAACTGCAATGGTATCGAAAATTCGAAGGTAAGTGAAATTCTTTATAATCTTGTTGAACAAACGCGAGGTGTTATTTTATTCTTTATTTCCGCACAAACTATTGTGGGAATTATTGCAAGTGAAATTGTCGGCAATCCTGTTTCGTATAGAAGACGAAGCACACACCGCAGCCGCGGATACGATAATTCAGGTGTTAACATTCGAACCGGCCATTAGTCATTTTTATGCCATTATATCTATGTTGACATAGAGGAGGAACCATCGTCGAAACGAAAACCTACCGTAAGTTTCACCTAACGACTACAATCTCCGATCTCACCCGACTCCTATCCCACATGCCCAACAGACGGTCAAGGATCTCTGAAATCTACGTATATTCGGAAGGAATGTGGGTTAGATAGATAGCTATAAAATGCTTATTGTAGAAAATCGTTATAAGGAAAAAATTGCATTTGTCCAATTCAAATGAGTCATCTCTATCTATTGCTCCATCTATTGCTGAATTTAAATCTCAATCTCTGATGAATTTGTGACACAATTTGGTAGATAATCATGACTGCCTATTCTTCATCGCGAATGTTTTCTAGTGTAATTTGCTCAGGTGGTATTTTTTGCTTTTTCTGAAAAAGTGGGTAGCGTCATTCTTACGAAAACGAGAAAGATTTTTGCTTAGCTATGATGCATAGAAACTCATCGCCTATGGTTCCGCTGATCGCCGGGTGAGTCGAGCGGGTGCCAGTAAATCTTCCAGTTTTCCTGTTGCGTGCAAGAGTAGCCCAGTGGGTTCTGTTAGGGACTCGTCGAGCATCATATCTTTCTTCTAGGCTCTTCGTGAAGAACTCTGACAATCGGGTTGGTGGTTTTCCTGTAGTAAGCTTGACATCCCGAGAAATCCAGTCACTAACAGCCCTTGTCCATCGGTTTTCATTCATGCTCATTACGTGTCTGGCCCACCTTATCTTCGACTGTTTGGCGTACGGAACGACATCTTTGATTTTTGATCGTTGACGCAGGTCGGTGCTTCGGATTCCTTCCTTTACTTGTGTCAAACGGGATACTCCAAGCATCGTCCTTTCGACTGCGCGTTCGATAACGCTGAGTGATTTTTCATCTTGTTTGCATAGCGTTTTTAGCACAGAAAGTAGAAAAGATTACCCACTTTTGTCACCTGACCAGCAAAAACTCGAGAGTTTGTTGAAGAATCATAGCTAAAAGTAAATATATTGCAAGAATCACCATCATTTTAAAGGATTTCTATTGAAATGGTCGCCGTGTTATTGAAATGAGTCGACGACTTACCGTTATTATCACCTGGGAACAACTTAAACACGTGCATCTAGGGCACCATTTTTAAGACTAAGAAATCCTATTCAACAAAACCCCTGTGCTACGAAAAATGTGTTAAGGTCTATGTCTTCACGGAAATAAGCCTTCCAAGCAAGTAAATTTAGTTGTTTTGATGAGATGTCTCTCCAAACTTTAAATTCGTTCTCTAGCAAACCTTTAGCGAATAGCCCTCAACATTGTCCTCCGTTTGATGCGTTAAATGATGGGTGCCACATTCCTGCCGTGCAGATTTATTAGCCAGTTATCTGATGAAGACGATAAGAAAAGAATGCCGATGCACCACTATAACATATTTCATTCAATCATATTCAGTCTACGAAGAAGATGAAGATCACTGGTCAGTCTGAGAACATTCTTCTATGTCCTCTTCTGAAGAGCGAATCTCGAAAGAGACAATTCTTCTCATTCCTGACGGCTATTTTCTTTAGATGTCCACCATCTGTACAGTGAAATTCTTCCACGTCTACCAGCCATAAATCGTCTGTTTGCCAACGATGAATGCTTTATGTCTACCGGCTGTCGTCCTTCACCACTCATACCATCTTGATTTAGATTCTCCAAGACAACATTCTTTAACGGCGACTTAGAAAAGTGAGAGAGGCTATTTCACTGGTGTTTTAATCTGTCTTCTTATTTACGGTATTTTTTACGGCTTCACTGAAATAAGTGGAGAAGTATCTAAATGAAGAAATACCATGCACTTTAACCATAACTGTAAACCATCTTCAACATATTCGCAGCCGTATACATCGACTTCGGCATGCGTGACAAACAATAATGTAGACTTTCGGATGTTTCAGCCTTCTGCAAACATGTGCCAGTGCGTGACAAACGTAACCAATTAAAATAGACGTCATTAGAATCTACTGATATTTTACAATGAGCTACTTGTCTTGTCTGGTATCTTGAAACGAATGAATTCCGATTTTCTAGACGTGATAAATCTTTTTTTTAAGTGTCTAACTTCCTTCAATCAAATTTCACCTTTCAAGCGGTAAACCCATTTAGAAATTAGGATGTCGTCGAGCACGACACCCCCCTGACTTTCTCGAATGTCGCGCTAATGTTTGCAGTTGCCGGGCTTGCTTGTTTTAAAAGTAAAATGTTTTAAAAGTATTCCACGGATTCGATAAATTTTTCTGCTTTAGGATGAAGAAAATAAAAAGGAAATTGATGTTGCAACATTTAGATCATCTCCAGGGGAGATAAAGGTTTTTCTATCAGTTTGTCAAGTTTTCAGTTCCACGAAGCGTTTCGCTATCAACGAATTTTGGGGAAGGGTTGAAAACTTTGAGCTTCGCGAATACTTGTATTATTGGACACTAAAAGCTCAATTAAATAGATTATGCTACGTCACCTTCACAAAAGAAAAGAGTTGAATACGGAACATTTGTATTTGCATTCGCAACGATTTCTAACCACAACCGATATCTCAAGTGTTCCCAATCCTGTACTCCAGCATAGCGGTATTTCATATTCATACGTTATCTACAATAAATATCTGTTAGTCAAGGCCATACAGTACACGACCACACAATGTAGAGCCTACCAACAGTCTGACCCATCGCCGTTAATTGGGACTTTTTCAACTTACAGTAATCGTTGTGTTTTCGTTACGAGTAATAGCGCGTCGAAAAGAGTACTTGCAAGGAAACTGTAAACTTCCATGATTATTAGAAAGTAGTCAGTGCTATGTGGGTTTAGCGGGAACGGATAGCCGTGTTGTAAGATTGTAGAGGTTGTGTTGGGTAGAAGTGAAAGCGCTTTGCTGGGCTGGTGAACTTTTGCACAATAGAAATGGTACTACTTTGATAAGATTTTATAACTCTCACCAAGATGAACTTCAGCAACATTATTTGGTTAATAAACACTATGACCCTTCCTATATACTTCACATATATCTTTTGTTTTAAGAGTTTTATTAATAATTAAGCAAGACTGCCCCAAGATCTTGTACAACTTGATTCTGCTACCATAATCACCACGTCGGATGGATTCTGAAGCCTTCAGCGTTACTTCCTTTCCTACTTTTTCCTTCTGTTGTTGTGAGATTTTTATACGATGCTTGAACTCAATAGACCGATTTTCTATAAACATCGGCATAAATAGTTGATGTATATATTTATCCTTCTCGTAACACCACGGTTCTGAGGATGGCAAAATCACTGAAACGTCAGCCGTCGACCAACAACACTAGCAACAATAACGAAAACTTTGCATTTTTGTTGAGCAAACGCGAGGTGTTTCTTCAGAAAGCGGCTTTGAAGAAGGCGAAGTCCGCCGAAACGTCAGCTTATTTGTGAATAAAGAATAATAATAACACCTCGCGTTTGCTCAATAAGAATACAAAGAATTACTTGATCAATGCCTAAGTTAATAGAAAGTCGGTCGTGGAAAATGTCAAATTCGCATCAGCTCAAAATTGCTTGAACTGAACTCCATTTGATCATGGCACGGTAGAAATTTTTACTCTTTCTGATAGGAACGGTGAATGATGAGTGACTCGTCTAACTGTTCCAAGCTTTCTTTATGTCGTTAAACATTGACGACACATTTTATATTGTGAACTAAAAATCCGTAAAATCTTTGTTTTTCAAAAAACCTAACTTTTAAACATCTTGAGTTCATGAGTTGCTACATGGTGTGTTTTTAACTACTAGAGAAAAAACTTTGGAAATTCATGTACGGTTTGAGACATTTCGCAATTGGATCGAATCTCACCCGCACCACCACCGTTGTCTGCCATCCTAGTGAATTTAAAATACTGAATGAATGAAGAACTGAAATGACGACAGTAGTGTCCTCGCTCGCTTCCAAAACGTTTGTACTCGTTCGTTTCCAGAACGCTTGTTCTCGATCGTCCCCAGAACGCAAGACTTCTTCCACCGAGTTCATTTTTCCACTAGTATTTCATTCTACTTTTTTATTTCATCGCGATTACATGTTGTATTTTCGTTTAATTATGGAAACATTTGTATTTAGTGTGTTTTCAATCTTCCGTGAAAAAATGTTGAGAGATTTACAAAGGGTTTAATATGAACGGTATAAAGGATAAAAAAAAGGATAAAGCTCTCGGCGTTGATCAATCCCTGAAGGATGCGCCATGCATTCGACTTCATTAAAAATCGTTGGAGGTGATTGAATGCATGTCTGGCCTCTACAATGACTCGCGGTGGCCTGCCCATGTATCGAGCCAGGGCTGCTATCCTCCCAGACAAGTCTGGTACCAATTTGCCGACCCCGGAGGGATGGAAGGCTTGGTGGGCCGTGGACGCATTTCACGTGCGCGCCGCAGTGGTGCCTCCAACCACTGCGCCACACGCGCCCCTTATGAAATATGAACGGTATCTTTCATTTTCATCGAGGGATTGCAATGAAATCGGAAATAATGTACTATGTAGATAGTTTCCTGTGCAACAGCGGGTGATGGAGACAACCATGTCTGCCACTGTTCCTGGGTCATTTTTTCCTTTGTTTTTTCTTCGGTCACCATGTTTTGCTAGACTCTAGTGTCCCACTCTTAAGCTGGGTATTGATAGCTTAAGAGTGGGACACTAGAGTCTAGCAAGTTTAGTTTGATTTGGTTTTTGACCAATTTCTGTCATAATTCGTGAGAAACTCCAGTATAGTAGCCAACCAATGCCACTTTGACTACGCATCATATTAACGCTCCGTTCGCACATTAGCAAATCTTTCGACCACCGCCCGCCCGTCTGTTCTTTCGCACTCACTGAAGTGATATTGACTGTTTCAAACAAGCTTAAGGGGTAGAAAATGCCCTAGCTATAAAGAAAAATTCTGACGTGCCCAGAAAAACCCTGATTTGGTTTGTTAAAAAAGTCCTCCCTGGTCTAAACAATCCTAACTGGTAAATTCAGCTGGTATCCGTTAATTTATTTATCTCGTACCCTTGAGTTGCTTCAGTAATATTAGGTCGTAAAAAACTTGGAGGAATAGGTCAAAAAAGATATCTTTATTAAATAATTCCACTGAATTTATTGTAAATAAGCCATTTATTCGCTAACAATTCTGTCGTTGATTGAAGCAAATAGAGTTGAAAAAACTAATGAAACTAGGAAATCGGGACTAATCTTTGAAGTATTGAGATGAAGCTGTAAGAACTCTACCATTCAACAACTCGTCCTTTAAAGTTTTTAGAAAAACATTAAAGGACGAAATATTGGTATAGCAATGTGACTTTTTCCCGATAAAAATTGTAGTTGCATGACGTTCGAATTTACCGATTTCTTGAAGTCGGAACTAATTTCCCCCGTTTCTCCACATCAATATCGGTTTCGATGATGAAGCTCTCGGCCAATGAAGTTATGTCACTCACTTCTGTGCTTTCCTATGTCGTTTTCGTCTTTTGTTTTCGTTCTAAAAAAGTTCTGACTTTTAAATTCCGATACTTGTTTTACTTGGATACTTAAGTGTCTTTTCTTCACCGGTGTTGAGGGTCCTAGCAAAATTTCCATTCGTTTCTCTCCCGTGCAATCACTCATGATGGTAGTCTGCTTCGAACATGTTGAGGTCTGCGAGGTATATTCCATAGTCCTGAAATCATTCCCATTTGCGAGTGCACATGGTTGACGTTGGTCACGAACACATTGGCCCATCGTTTCAGCGGTTGTCCAGGAGGAGATTCTCTTTGAATCCACACTACTGCTCTTTTCGTCCATCTACAATCTTCTCTTACGAACTACGCTTTTTCAGCCGATGCGAGGTTAGTATCAGTTGTCGTTGTTGCAGTTGGTGCTGTGGCTCCATGGCTGAGGTGTTGGCGACCTCACCTTCTTCAGGGTCCGGATGTATTTTATGTAACGATATCCATGTAATTCGATGGAATACCTATAGTAATAATAAAAATCTATGCATATAATCTAATCTATCGCCATTTTGCTTATATATTTCAGAAGATTTCGTTCAAGCGCTCTGTGAATAGTCCGTAGTGTTTCTGACATGGTAGAGGTATAATCCCGCGTTTCTGCTGCGTAACGAAGCGCTCTGAAGACAGTTGAATTGAAAAGATGAACACGAATTTCTCGGTCGGCTAGTTGGATGATGGCTTCTTCCACTAACCCAAACGTACACCATACCGCACTCCTTCTTCTGTCTAATTGTTCCTTCATGTTGTTCTTGACATTCATTGAAGCTATAGGGTACAGGTGGTTTCTGTGATCAGAGAACCATCCAGTTCGATTTGCTCGCTTTCACACCATTGATTCTTGATGAACTTGTTCTTCACACTATTATGCACAGACGGAATTTTTTCCACTTCGTCGAGTTCTTTTGCCACGGTTGACATTGTTAAAGTACTCTTTGAATGGTGGTGAATCAGAGTTGGAGAAGCACATGGTAGGTCGGCTTCCAAAAATTCACCACTTCTCGGGTTTTCAGAAATCTATCACTTCTCAAAATGCTGATTTTTCATCATTTTCGCTTTACCTCCAACTGACCACAACGAGTTATAAACCGTCTCAACTTCTTCAGTTTCCTTGAGAGTTTTTATTAGAACTACATTTGAGTTAAACCTTTCAGTGATGCGAGATGGTAAATATTTATTGTTGGAGAATATGAAAATACCGATTATTAAGACGAAATTTTTGAGTGGTTACAATCTGGTCCACATTTTGATTGACTGGGCGCTTTTCCACGTAATTGACTCAATGATAAATATGGTGCTTTAAAGAGAAGCCGATAAAGGCGACCACGACTAGTGAGTTCAGTCCATCACAACTTCCCTTTGAGACTCTGGGAACAGTTTGTAAGATATTTTCACAACTTCTTGACGGCTATAGCAAAAATTTATGTCGCAGCCTTTTTTTGTTGTATTTTTTCTATGGCTGCATCTTTACATCACATCTGATTTCTCTAAACTTGGTAGAGCTACAAGTTGTTAGAAGAATGATCTCATGGTCAGATGCAAGGTCTGTACCATAATTAGCTCACTTCCTTTTTCATCTACATCTAAATCATATGCTTCTTATTTTTTGCTTTATTTCAATCCTTAATTTGTAACAGTTAATTTATTCTCTAAACGGGGATGGATTTCATAGAATGTGACCGCTTCTTCTGCGTTCAAATCCTTCCTGAAAACTTTTAGACCTTTTAATGATGACGATTTTATATTTTTACTATTTCGTACAGGTTTTCGGCAGCTTTTCGTCATTTTCTTCGTTGTTGGTCTTACTTTTATGGTGTTTAGGAGAGAAGGAGATCAAAAACTCTGCATAATAGTTACTATAAGCCCTTGTTGAATGCTCAAATGATGATCAATTCATTACGGAGGCGTTTCATTCAACTCATATTCGGTGCGTTAATGAGAGAAAATAACTGTTCACTCTTGCTCTTGACACTGTAAAAACTACTTTTGATTACTTATTACATCTATACTCTGTCGTTTGCACCTAATAACGGTTTCTAGCGCCATAGTGGATAAGTGGAACTACTTGGTGACAAAAACGAGGTACGGGATGGTGTATTTCTCATGTAGTGTGACTAAAGTTCGGAAAGGAGTAATCATTTCTACTCCTTTCGAAACTAGACATGTGGCCCATTGACTATGCTGGTACTGGTTTATGCTGAACTCTACTGGATGAAACCTTTCCACTCCAACTGATCGAAAGCGGTAAGACCGGCGGCTCAGTGCTGCCCTGAAAACGTCTTTCCATTAATATCTCGTGATCTCAGGTTAAAAAACTTATCATCAGAAAAATTGTTCAGATAGCAGCTGGGCTATGGACAACACTACAGTCCGCGGAGACTATAAATTGGAATATAAGTGCTACAAAGTGCTGTGCTCGTGTAGCCAATCGCTTAGAGATACTACGCAATAGATAAGTGGACAGTGGTTCAATTCCGCACCTCGGTCCCACCAAGCCTTCTATCCCTCCAGGGTCGGCGGGTTAATACTACACTTGCCTGGGTATATAACACCTCGGAATGGATACACAAGTAAGCACCGCAAGCCATTATATAGGCTAGATATGCATGCAATAATCTCTAACGTTGCTTGATGAAGTCCAAAACATAGCTCTTCTTTCTCGACGTCGAACGATCTGTCTTTTCTTTTACTCGTACTGCTCAGGCTTTGATTAATGCCGAACACCTGTCAAGCATTGAAATTTACTTTCGCAACATACGAAACATCTAAGCACTTGATGAAGAATCGTTTTCAGTTTTTACTAGAAATGCGAATGAGGATATGAGTAGGTTAAGGAGCTCTGGAGAATGAAAATTGCAAGTTTGCTTTCGAATCACATTAAAAGGCTAAGGCTTAATTGGCAGCCATTCGATCGGATTGAAGTGCAATACTCTCCGTTTCAAAAATTCCTTTTTCTTGATTGGGGCATGTTGAAGTTATAGTTCATCCCAAATAAAAGCTTGTTGTCTGAAATTTAGTTTTTAATTATTTATAGGCAAGTAAAAAGCCATGGAGCTCTATTTTGTATATGAGTCTTAAAATCTTCCTAGATTACGGTTTCACATATCAAAAAGCTTCTGCTCAGATTTAGAATACTTTCAGATTCGAAAATGAGTGAAGCACTCGAATTGCTTCAGTCCACCTTAGACGAGAAAAATTGCTTTCAAGAAGTTATCGATTGTATAACAGCTTGGCAGGTAAATCCTATTTCAAGGAGTTAAAGCAGATTTTAGCGGCTCGTGAGGCGCTGTGGTCGGAGTCCCCTGCACCACACACAGGGAATCGTTCCCCGCGCCCCTGACTCACCAGCCTTCTATCCTTCCGGGTTCGGCAAATTCGTACCAGACTTGTCTGGAAGGATAGCAGCAGCACTGGCTCCGTGCATCGGTAGGCTACCGCAAGTCATTGCAAAGGCCAGATATGCATTCAATTACCTCCAACGATGCTTAATGAAGTCGAATGTATGGCGCATCCCTCAGGGATTGATCAACGCCGAAAGCTTTGTCCTTTTTTATTTAAAGTATATTTCTTAGTCTTATTGGAATGGTATATTACAATAGAATGGGAACATCACAGTAGTATACAATAAAGGATAAGGGATAAAGCTCTCAGCGTTGATCAATCCCTGAGGGATGCGCCATGCATTCGACTTCATTAAGTATTGTTGGAGGTGATTGAATGCATATCTTGCCTTTACAATGAATCGCGGTGGCCTGCCGATGTATCGAGCCAGTGCTGCTATCCTCCCAGACAAGTCTGGTACTAATTTGCCGACCCCGAAGGGATGGAAGGCTTGGTGGGCTATAGGTGCAGGGATCAATTCCACGTGCGTCTCGCAGTGGCGTCTCCAACCACTGCGCCACATGCGCTCTGAGTATACATTAGTAGCACAGTACAGTGGTATATTTTACATCAGTACATTACAATAGTTTTAGGCTTACAGTAGTCTGTGTTTTAGCTTTCTTTTGGTCTTCAACAACCACTTGTTGTTTTGTTTTCATGTATTTTAGTGCGTAAAATTTAGTATAAAAGCGGAAACCACAACGTTTTCAAGTTCTCGTAGCGATTTTCTTCTCTCATTTACAAGATTGATCACATCGTATTCACTTTCTTGTTTCGAAAAATGATATTTTTAATCTTACGTGGCAGTTCTCATATGCGAAAATAGTGCAGTGTTTGACGGACAACAAAGACTCAGCTCTTCGTCCGTTGTTGGAATGCCTCGACGAGAACGACGTCGTTGTGTCTCAAAAGGCCATCGCGCTGGTGAATGGTTTGATTCGTCATGCCACGGACGAAGCACGCGCCTTTCGAATCAAGAACGAACTTGCAGGTCGGCAGTTCACTTCAACGAAACATCCTCACGACTAGGAACATCTCTAAGTTCTTTATTCTTTCTTAAGTCACTTCACTTTCGCAGCTATAAATCACTCGAAAGCTTGTTTAAAAGCATGATTTCTTTTCTCATAACTAATCAATAACCTCTAAATGAATCGGTTTTCGCTTTCGCTATTCATCTTCTGTTTTATAGTTAGAATCATTCTTGTTCAGAAACATAGTGTTTAAATTAGAATATTGGTTGTCGGGAATTCTCCTCAGCACTTTATCCTACGTCGACGGTTTTTGTGTCATCGATCTCATTGAAGCCGTTTTTCTCATATTTTTCGGCATCTACTACGGTGACCCCGTATTGACGTGTTCTGTGTGCTTGGCATTCCAGACATGTTTCAGTGATGTGATATTACAGCTAGACTAACTTTCTATTACACTATCCGTAGATCAATACCGTCTTATTCAGGTACTTTGAATTCGGACGGTATTCGTTGTATTGCATTTACTTATGAATCTCCTCTTTTTAAAATTTCAACTGTAGAACAGTTAGTCTAAAATAGTGGGAAAAACTGGGCAGCGAGAGGTGCGCGTCGAATGCGCAGCAGTTGATCGTTGCTTAGATCTCACACTCTGGAAAACCAAGCTTTCCTCTCACTACGACGTCGAAAGTATGGTTTCAAATTTGTCTGCTAAGGTGCAAACATTAGCTTGATGCACTCAAGTCATTGCGTAGAACCAATACCCACCAAGTCATCGTTACGATCCGTAATTTAGTTAAGCCTATCAAGCAAGCTGAAGTGATTTGTCAACGCTGGACGCTTCATCGTTTTATCGGCTTTTTTCTAATACTTCTAAACACGAATTAGAAAATAAACTTTTTTTTAATATAATGAAGGGAATTTTAAAGTTGAAGTTAACATCTTCGAACAAGAATCGAAAACACCAGCGCGCGAAACTCTCGAGCCATTCGGGATACAGTCCAAGAATCCGGAAAAGAGTCGCAGGAAGGAATGCCTCGTTATCACGTATGATCTCAAACACTATTTAAGCAATAATCTGAAAATAAACCACAGGGAGGAATGCCTCATTATCACGCGTGATATTGGGCAGTATGTAAGACTGCCATTCTGATGGGACAGGCACATCACGTTTCCATGTGAACACTGCGCGGTTGGTCTCCACATAACACATTAAGTGGAAGGCTCATAGAAAGCGGTGAGTATGCAAAGGCTGTGTTCAATGTGATTGAAATTTTGATTTAGCATTTTCTCTGTTTGGTTATAGAGGTGTTCGGCCGTGTAGATTGCAGTCAACGTGACCTTTCCAGGCTCTGAGGAAGGCGAAATCCGCCGAAACGTCAGCTTGTGCGTAAAGAAATAAAATAACACCTCATGTTTGCTAAACAAAAGTAGAAAGAATTATTCCATCAATGCCGAGGTTAATAGAAAGGCGGACGTAGGAGTTACTATTAAAGTAGATATTTCAATGTGAGAGACACATTGCACTTCCATGTGAACTCTCTGCGGATGGTCTCTACGTGAAGTACTTAGTGGAAGACTCTGAGAAACCCATGACTATGTCAGCAAGCTATTTTGTTTCCATTACGATTAAAATTTTGGTTTTATGTTTCTTCTGTTTCGGTTATTGAATTGTTTGGTTGGATGGGTTACAGCCACTTTGAGCTTTCCAGGCTCTGGAAAAGGCGCTATCCGCCGGAACCCTAGTTGTTGTAAATAAATAATATCCAATAACCAGTTATTCATCAATGCTGAGGTTAACAGGCAGATATTTTTCAGATATTCCTGACTTAGTGAAGAAATTTTTAAACTGTACTGTTTCGAAATACAAAACCATGAAGTTGAAGAATTTACATGGATGTCTTAGACGTCCATCTAAATTCAGCAAGTGTCGCATCTCATTTCCTATTGGTGAACCCACTACCATCTCAGATCATCAGTCGTTTAGATGATTTCATGGTTCTCATTGACATAGTTAAAGATGAAGCATTCGAATATATAATCACAATGATGGGGAGATAATTGCAAAAGTTTGGACCGCTGGTGTCTGCAGTGTGGACTGAACCCGTTATTACTCGTTCCGGAGGCAAATGTGTTCACCACCACACCATGCCTGCCTTTGTTTCGCGTTTCTCTCAGCCGTATTTGAACGTACAGGTGCTATTAGCAATCAGCCAGCAAGCAACACAATTGATTCAATTCATATGCCGCCACGAGAAAAGAACAGGCAGTGAATAGAAAGTGACTACATTGTCACTTGAAGGTAGTCGATCTACAGGAAATATGTAATCGTTATTCTACGGCGCTTATACTCAGCTTCATTTATGAATTTATTTTCTGTGAAAATCGTCGCTTAAATGGCTCTCTTGCGACTGAATTTGGACAGCACCGTTTTTTTTTTGTTTGCTATGATTAGCAATAGGTCGTCAATAGCGAGACGTTGACGGTGGAATCGTCGTCGATCGACCTTTGCTCTTATTCTGACTAATCGAAACAGCTTTACTTGACTTCCACTTTACGTTTTTACGGGTGAATCTGGTGTGTTTCGGTTCATGTTCACGACAATATCCTCGTGGGTTGAAATGTCTCCAGTTACGTCGTTTTTCGGTATTGTTGCCCATAAGGGGTTTTGGACGTGAAACAAGAGTTGCTAGTTTTCGGTTTCTACCAGGTAGAGATTCTCCCTTAAGGATAATGTATACGAAACATAGCAGCATCTTATTCTTAAGCTGTACTACTCTTCTCAATGGTATAATGCTAGCAATCGTACTGAGTCGGTAGTAATGTATTGCCGTTATCCAGCATACTAGAAGCACTGTCAAGGGGTAGTGTTAGCCAACAGACTGTGGAGTAGTGGTTCCAAATGTCATTTCCTTCTTTTTACATGGTCTTAAGTCTACCCATGGCAACTATATCACCGGTAGCTTTGTTAAGTGGGCGGGTGCTAGAGGCGCTCTGCGATACACAAATTTTCGTTGATTAGATCGTACGCCTCAGGCTTCTCAAACCTCTGTACCGTCGGCTTATCAAACCTTTAATCCCTCCAAGGATGGCATATTGCTAGTAGAACCCAGCATCGACTTTCTTATTAACCTCGGCATTGAATTATGATTTCTGAGCTCTTCTAGTTGACGACTCTGAGCTGCTGTTCTTTCTCAGTGGAAGAAAGATAAAAGAAGCGGCTCTGACGAAGGCGATTCTCCCGAAGCGTCAACTACGATTGTGTTGTATGTGTGTTATTGTACGGAATTAAACATATGCTGTTTAACAACTTCGTGATTGCTGAGAGAGAAAACGACGAATTCATAATTGCTAATAGACTTGTCTGGGAGGATAGCGACACTGAGTGGATTCATCGGTGGGCTGCGATAGGTCACTAAATGGGACGGATACACATTCACTCACCTCTAAAGTTACTTGAGGAAGTTATATACATGGCGCACTTTTCAAGGATTGCCCAACGCCGACTGTCTTACGATTTTATCATCCTTAATCGTCGAGTAACTCAATCAGGTACCTGTAAAGTCCGTGCTTCCTCACTTCTTTCCGAAACCACCAGGTGAGTTTTTCTGCACCTTCGAAGGGTCATACTTTAGTGGGTAATACTGTCTTCGGCTCCAGTGATTTCGCAGCTATCTTGTCGAGTTTAATCATAGCATATATTTACTCCTAGACGAACTTTTCGATGGAAGCGTTTGATATCTCAAATGCTCATATTGGGAGATGAACGAGCCTCTATATTCGACACCCAGGACTACCCTCCAACCACGAATAAACGATGTCCATGGGAAGAAATCGTCAATTGGTATAAAACCATTCAGCAACATTCTTTTACATAAATAGTTTTATAGAACTACGGTGTAACACTATTAGACAGTTGCCTGATTTTATCACATAAGTCATTATCGTTATTGTCAATGGGTTTCTGTCTGGATAACTCATGTAGCCCATGGCGAACGTTCGGTTTATAGGTGCATAAAACTGGTTCACATCAATTTATTATGATTTAGAAGCGTAGCATCGTTGTGAGCATTGCTAAAGCCAATGGGATGCAAAATTATTAGATGAAACAAACACGACGAACAAAAATAGAACAAGTTTGGAGGATTGGAAGACTTCCCAGTTGTTGTCGCAGTAGTCCGGATAGTTATTGTAATTCACCGTTCGTTTATCATTAGTAGAATTTTGCCTAAATCGTCGTGAATGTATTGTTTTGGTTGAACATAATTACAATACACCTCAGGAAAGTTCTTGCCTTCAAAGATTCAGTTAATAATCTAATAATCCGACCCGGTCGACTTTCTATTAATCTTGACATTGGATTATAAATGTGTCTTTTTCTTCTTCAGCAATCTCGAGGTTGCCATACAGCATACGTTTACTTCCATACAAAAAAGAATACACGCAATACAACAGTATCTGACGTTTTGGCAGTATCTTCTTCTCCAGAGCCTGGAAAGATCTATTGATACGCCAATTTACTACGCCAAGCGCTTAAATAACACAGACAAAAACTGAAGCGCTGAAGTGCAGTACTTCTGTTCGTGCTGTTGAGGCGTTTTACATAGTAAATTACGTAGCATTGTGCTCTTCCAAGTTCTGGGGAGCGCGGTACTGCTGAAACGTCAGCTATTGTTGCATTTTGTTTGTCCTTATTCGCATAGAAGTAAACCTATGTTGTATAACAACCTCGAGATTTCTGAAGAAGAAAACGACACAGTTATAATCCAATCCAAGTATTTCTTTTCGAATAGGTTTCGGACTAAATATTGTTTTTTGTTTGTTTTTTCCACTCGTTCCTACTTCACTTTCTTCATCATAAACCTTCAGTGAGTGTATGAGCGGATGACGTCACAATGGATGCTTAAAATGTTGCACGTTCTACAACGATGGTTCATTTTGACTCATACGACTTGACCACTTTACCTCAAAAAATGTTCCTGGCATCATGTAGACTTATTACTGATATTTCTCTATAGGAACTTCAGCAGTGTTACGTATTTCCTGTTGTGTGGTGGTTTTTTATTTCCTGGAATAGCCAATTATATGTTACTTCATCTCTAAAATGAGTAATTACAATGTATTACGATAGTATGAACACATGTAGTACCGTACTTAAGATTGTGTAACACCTGAAATGAAAATGATCGTAGCCTCGATCCAATGGCATGATGTAACTAACCCTCTTTACCCTACACACGTGATGTAAGGTACTAGACAAAGCAGCGAGGATGAAAGCACTACTTGATACATCAGTTGGAATGAAGGGTTCTGCAAATCATTGTACAGGGCAAATATGCTCCGAATCAATTCTTTGATGCTAAGAATGGAGTCGAATAGCGCATCCATCGGGGTCTTATCATTTCTACTTGTTTTATCCTTTCTTGAATGAATTATAGCTGCTAATGAAGCTAATCAATTTTGTACTAATAGTCGTTCATGAGAAACGATCCCTTCCGAAAGCTGAACGATTTGCAGCAGGGATGAGCAAGGTATTCATGATCTTCAAACAGAGATGTTCAACAAAGGTCTTTTTTCAAATATCATGAATCAAGTCGATGAATAAATGAGTCCTTAGAAACTCCATTTCAGAGAAACAAATGAGATCAGCTAGGTGAAGCATACTGAGCTTTTCTTGTTATTCGAGGAGCTATGGGTGGCACTGTGGGGGAATCTCTCACTGAATCGTTCAAGTAGCCCTCCACTTTCTATGTAAGAAGAACTGAGAACATTGTAGCTTAACCATTCCAAATCTTCACGGTCTGGATTACAGAATTAGTTGTCACCGAAGCGAAAAATTACGGGACACCTTGGTGCTCTGTTGATTGTCTTGAACGAGAAACGATATTGTGCAAAAAAAAAAGAAGACGTACAGAAAATTCTGCGCATTCTTTTCGTTTTTGCTTAATGCGACTATTATTTCATAAGAGATGTCATCGAGTGGCAGATCTGAAGGCAGTTTTTTAAAACGAAGCGGCTAACAATAGTTTGTTACGTTTCATAAGGAAAACACTCTCGTGAACGTTTATAAGACTGTCACGATTGTCAGCAGGACAGTTCGAACCATGCTCCATGTCCCTGGCGTTTTTAGATATCTCTGAATTGGTAACAGATAATCAGAAATGGCAATAAATCAATAGACAAATAAATAGATCAAGCAGTAGATAACCATGGTCCATGCCATCTCCGTCAAGACTTCTCAAGCGTTCTCGAGGTTTTTTTTTCCCTGAAATGGCCACGCAAAACCTTTTGAGTGCCCTGATTATACGTTTGTCGGGAATTCAGTGACTATTTCTTACCAATTAGTCCAATCTTTCTATTACAGTTTGTTATCAGTTAATTCTTTCAACTATGCGAAAAACTCGGTCTATCATGGTGTTTGAACACAGTATTGATAGCGTTGTATTACTGGAGTTTTGTAGATTTATGTTAAAAGAAGAAAACGATGAGAACGACTGGAAGAAACTGGGGAACTATTATTGGCGTTATTTCGACTTTCCACTTAGTGTCTATTGTTTTTCAATAGCAAGGCACGATGTGAAGTACAACCACAAGGTGCTGAAAGATCGGCAAAACACGCAACCCCAATTAGATTTCGAACTCGCGATCACCATTGCCGTGTTCTCATGTTATCCACTGCAGCAACTAAGGCGCTTGCTTTACTCTTCTCTCAGCCACTCTGATGGCTCTATGAGCAACCACTAGTTAACGGGATGATTTGGGAAGCACAAATCGCTATTGAACCCAATTGAGCTAAGGTGGAGATGACAATGTTTTAACTTTCTAACCTGTCAATCATCATTACTGATAGCACTGATAGTACAAAGGCATTGCAAAGAGAAAGGCAAAGTAGGAATCTCGGTTGGTGCATATGGTAGCACGTGAGACTCCGCATGAGGTGATCACGGGTTAGAAGCCCACTTGAGTTTTGCTCATGTCTCAGCATCCTTGTGGTTGTACTATTGACATTCCTCTATCACTGCTGTATTTTTGGCCTTACGATGATGTTGTTTTTCGTTGGTACTAATACTTCGGATTACTAAAATTTTAAAATAATACTTAATACCCATGGATCCTCTGTAACCTCTCAACAGCTTACCACCTCATTATGACTGGGAGGTATTCCTGGGTATCGGCCTGCGACGTACAGTAGGAGGATTCTTCTCCTCAACAGGATTTCCCAAGTTGAGAATGAGTCCGCAGTTTCTGTCAGAAAGCTTATCTAGGAGTGAATCAATACTAGAATCTATCACCGTTTTAGTATCAAATTAGTTGTGTGACGGCAAATATCCATCTGATCCACAAGGGCTGCGACTACCTATGGTGGTAACGACCTGGGGCAAAATTTAGCCAAGGTGAACACGGAATTCCAGAAAACCGAAATGGTTAAATCAGCAAATCTCCGAAAGAATAGAGGTTGTGCTGGGGTCGGCAGAACTAGTGAGCACGGGCCATTCAAGTAAAAAGTAAGTAAGAATCCTCCGTAAGGAGAGGATTGTCACGATGGCATGTGGAGCGTGCCCAATTTACGGATAGCGGATTGATCGCGGACTAAAAGAGGCGTTGTTTTTGGCCTAGAGCGCAGATGAATTCGGAAGATGGATTTCTTGCTTTTGCAGCGGTAGATTCACTTCCATTTCCAACGCATTCATAATTAATTTGATGAAGTAGGCCATGTATGCGCTTCTCTGTCTTCTTAATATATCCTCGATTCTTGTCGACTCGTATAAAACCCTAAATCAAATAGATGAAATGCTCTTAGAAAAGGCGGAAGAACGGTATGGGAAGTTTTAGCCTATAAATAAGCTCCGTTACAATAGAATTCCTCCGCGGCAGATTCTTGAACGCTATCAGTGATTGCTGTCTCACAAAAAGCTAGTGTGAATAAAAGTCATCATAGAATATGCGGATGGTCCTCCTATATCTTTAGCAATCGTCCCCTATTGAGGACTTTTGTTGTAAGACTGAGCGAATGAATTCTAAAATTATTTATTCAAGTATTTCATGTACTTAATCGCTTTCCACAAAGACTAGAAGACAAAATATAAACACGGAGGATTTTCAAGGAAACCTAATACATTCCCATTTAGTTCGATGCTTAGCTATTTGGTCCTTTTCGTTTTATTCATTGGCTTTCCTCACTATGTTTTTTTGTTCCATATAACTTCTATAAGGAACACGTGAGGCTCAGTGGTTCGGGGTGCTCTGCAATACACATATGGCCGTTGTTTCGATGTTGTGTCCCATGCTAAGCAAGCCTTCAATCCTTACGGGATCGATAAATTGGTACTAGACTTGTGCGGGAGGATAGATGCACTGACTTGTGTTATTTGTAAGCTGCTGCAGTCATTGTATAGGCCATGTATGTGTTCAATCCCTTCTTACGATGCTAAATGTGGTTGAATGCATGGCGCATCCTTCAGGGTTGGTCAACACCAAGAGCTTTTTATGCTTCATAACTGTTACAGCTTCTGTACAGTAGTTCTTATTGTAACCATGACGTTGCCATGTCACATCCAAATCCAGCGCTAGTCGACTTATGGATTTGCGTTGGCAATCCCTCATTGTCATTCGCATTTCATTACCTCTGACTATATACATTACATTAGCTATCGTGACCACTCACTTTGCTGTAAAGTTCTCGTTTTCTTTTCAAGTAATTTACGTTTAGGACAAGCATACATAGAACATAGAAGTTATGGTCCTACCACGTTATTTCGTTGATAAGGTGGTAAGAAGTTATTGGCATAATGTTTGATTTACACTGGTTGAGGTTAACATTTTTGTAGTTCCTCTATTTCATCTAGAAGAGTACACATATTTCATGCACAGTACCCGACCAACATGCATTGAATACAATGCGTTTGGCACGGAAGCCATGGCTGCTTTTCATCTTTAAGGTAACATTACTCAGGTCACAGTAAACTTTTTAAAAGCCGTTATAAACTGCATGATCTTGGTATTCAAGGCCAAAGGTTTCCTTAGTATAGCAAGAAGCAACGCAAGAAGATTTTCTCGAGCCCGTGGAACCAACCTTTCACTTTTTTATTTTGTCAGGTTCGAATATGAAAACAGGTGAACATGTAAGATTTCATTTAGCAAGATGCAATGGTTTTCTCCAATAGACCGTTATTGTTTGCAGGCTCCACAAATGTGTTGGAAATCTTTAATATGTGTGTTTCGTTGTTAACTTTTTGGAGGTTCTGATTCTATACATATTTATGCTTGAAATAACATTTTATAAAAAATACGCGTGCTTTTAAGACTTAAAGTTTTTTTAAGGCTTTAAGGCTTTAAGGATTGAAACACTATAAAAATCGATAAAATATCCTCAGCTAACATTTCTAACCAAGTTGCTTAGCTCTATTGGATGCCGATCCTCGAAAGGTTTAGATTGGTTAGAAAAGGTCGATGTAAGGAATCTAGACGCAAAAACTGTCGATATGTTTTGTGTCGACCGAGAGAAGAAAACTGTGACAACACTAAAGAATAAGAGCGGAATCTTTCAGCTGATCAACAACGTGAATAAAATTCCTTATAAGGGAAAATTGAAAGACAAAGATAAAGAGCAGTTGTCCTTGGTTTGCTCTTCCTGCAGTTGTCATTCATTTTTGTACATGCCCAGTAAGATGTTATGTTCACATTTTCCTTCATTCTTATGAAACGGCACATGGTTCGCTTTCCATTACTATTAAAAATTTTACATTTACTTTTAATCTCATGACCCCACATCACCGGTATCACACTGCGGTTGACAGCACTTCTTGCGTTCGATTCATTTCCCCGCATCCATCATCCACGAAGGTCCTCTAACTTTTTGCATGTGAGCTCGGGTGATGCTTGAGGTTTTTCTTTCGTCACGAATTTCGTCGGATGCCGATGGAGTTTATAACACCTTAGATCCTAAGACAGCCGTCCAATCCGACATGGATTACAGGAAGTAAAGGTGTCTCAGACTCATCCGGTACCAATTTCGCTACTTCGGAGCGATCAGAATCGTTGGCAGGTTGGGTGCGGGGTTGGAGCATTGCCTGGGTAAGTTAGATGGTCGACGTAATGATAACAGTAGTGAACCAAATCAATAAGCCAATAGCTTAGAGCATTTTTTTTGGTCTATTTATGAAGAAAAAGAAGAACCATTGAAAAAATAAACAGACTATGGGATGTAGCTGCTTCAAGTCCTATTAGTTTCTTCCTTGATTGCTTTAATTTACGTCAATTTTGTGGAACAGACTAACTCATTTGACCTTATTAGATGTATGTGTAAACTTTTATTTTGATTAACAGACTCTGTCTTACGACATTATTCGACTCCTAATATTTCTTTTATTCGATTCCTTGCCTAGTACCTATCGTCAGCCAATGCCGCTGGATTTCCATACGGATCTGGGAGCTGCTTGAAGACTTTTCCTTCTTCCTTGACATTAAATACTAGCTAGTAGATTTTCAATGGAATCACAAAATGGAGCTTGGAGCATGGCAGCTTGGAGCATTGCCAAGTGTTGAACACAAGCATTCATGACCCTTTATGGATCCGAGGAAGCTGTTTGTTCCCAGAAGGTTCTGCTGTCATTTCGCCGAGTCTGGAGGAATTGAGTGCATGGGATGTCTAAAGAGAAATCGAAACAAGGATCTTGTGTTGTACTGCGCAACACCTGTAACTACTATTTATAGCTGTTTTGCAAGTGCACAATATTTAATAAGTTCTACTTTGAAACTAGAATGTTTTTGCTGATACGATATTGATGGAACACGCGATTAAAATGTCGCGGACGATTTCGTTCATTTCTTTCTAAGATTGCGCGATTACCAGCTAAACAGGGAGATTTTAGAAACGATGACCCGGCATCTTTCATTCTGACCTCTAAAAACAAGCATCGCCATATTTTCTTCGTCGATTCGATAAGTTCGTAAAACTTTTCTTCCAGAAACTCTATCTCTGTCTCTTTCTCATTGTCTCCCTCTCTCTTCCTCTCTCTCCGTCTTCATAGAAACTTTTCTCTCAGAAACTGTGCCTTCCTCTATGTCTCTGTCCCTTCATAGAGCCTCTTTTTCCGAAACGTAACACGAATCAGGGTTTTCTATCCGAATGGCGTTTTCAACACGACCACCTTCAATAATGGATAGATAAATAATCCATCTATTTATAAATCTTCTCATATATCTTTATCTTCAAGAAAAGTGATTAAATATTTTTAAAGAAAATATGTCAATGAATAGAATTGACGATGCAGCTAAGGATTGATGGCTTAAATGATTAAGTATGAATCTCAGTTCTCTTCATTCACATCAAGGAGAGGCTATGCAAGGCTTTTTCTACGGATTGAATCGTTCTCGGGAGGTTTTGTGAGCAGCAGCTGGTCTTCTCGAACACAGTTTAGTCTCGATGTTTTCTTATCCTTCACACAAGCGTAGTGTGTGTGTTCGGAATGGTTGCCACATCGAATAGCACCATTAGTCGACTATATAAATCTGCTTAAGTATTCTTTTGTTTTCCACTTAATTCTCCTACAGTATTTCATCACATATGTGTCCGTTTCTCAGACTTGAATAGTCTCCTTTAATAATTTATCACATCTTCCACTTTTCTCAAGCTATGTATTTAGTAAAAATTCACGGTTTTTTGCATTTGATATATTTTAAAATGATTTTCATGTTTTAGAGCTCAACTACAACAATCATCTGGAACGTATTAGGTAAGGTGTTCAGTGAAGCTCCATTTTATTCTCATGAACCGTTTGTCAACATTTGTTAATTCTCAAACTAATGGAACTTGTTTTAACATCCCTATAACAGAATTTATAGGCGCGTGTGGCGCAGTTGTTGGAGACCCCACTGAGACACACACGTGGAATCGATCCCCGCGCTCGTGGCCCACCAAGCGTTCCATCCCACTAGAGTCGGCAAATTGGTACCAAACTTGTCTTGGAGGATAGCAGCACAGGCTTGACTCATCGACAGACCACCGCGAGTCATTGTAAGGGCCAAATATGCACTCAATCGCCTTCAACGATTCTTAATAGAGTCGAATGTATGGCGCATCCCTGAAGGATTGATCAACGACAAGAGCTTTATTCTTTATCCTTTTTATAACAGAATTTGTATGCATTACGTTCTACTGACAGTAGTCAGAATACAACCACAATGATGCTCAGATATTTGCAAAACTCTGGACCTCAGATGTCTGCGGTGGGGAACGAACGCGTTATTGTCCTTTCCGGGGGTTGACGCGTGCACCAACACACCATGCGGATTTTTCGTTTTGCCTGTCTCTTGGCTAGTTCTATCGATCAGTGCCATCAGCAATCAACCGTCGACGGGATTGATCTAGAGAGCCGCACTCCGCATTGAATAGTACATAATGCAAGGAGTAAGGATATTATGTTTCTTTTTTGGGCTTTTTTTCTACTGGAGCGACTGTTTCAGAACCAATAGAGATTGTAGTACAGCAAGTACATAAGGTTGGCGCGAAGCTTCTCAGTGTCTCTTTTGTTGACGGACTTAGTCATTGCTTCTTGTTGATGAATAGCTTCTTTTTAGAGTCATTGAAGAATGACTTTATTGAATGTTTCACACCGGCACTTCGATTTTTTCTCACGGAACACAAGTGCTTTTGACACAGTCACGTTTTCCATCTTCACTATAAATTCTTTTAAACCTTTTCATGGGCTTTTATATTTCTTCATAGTAACACTTCATGTTAAACACTTTTCTTCAAAATTTGATTAAAATCTTTCTCGAGCAGTTTAGATCAGGATCTGATCCAAAAGTGCTGAGTGAAATTGAACAGTTTCGTTGTTTATTCAATACTGATAAGACCGACGAACTGACTGCTTCGCCTGTTATTTCTGCTGTCATGAATACGGTAAGGCGTACTTTCTTTATGAATACGCTTAGTTTCTAAGAGTCTGTGACAAGAAATTTCGAGGTCTTTAAGATTCTAATGATTTCGAAATATTTGCAAAACCGCAGACCACAGGTTTTCTGCGGTGGGTATTGAACACGCTATCACCCTTTCCGGAGAGTAACACGTTGAGCAGCACATCATGCATGTCCTTTGTTTCGCCTTTCTATTAGCTAGTTTCCCATCTACCAGAGCAATCAGTAATGTTAACAGGATTGATCTGCGACGCGCAACTCGGAATTGAGCCGAGTTAAGTTGACTGAGAGAAAGGCAAAGAAAGGACCACAGTGGTAGAGTGGGTGACACGTGTGGCATAAGCAAGGATAATCGCGCGTTCTAATCTGAACCGGGGTCCAAGTTTTCCAAATATCTCAGCATTTGTGAAATAACTACAATGATGCCGATATATTTGCAAAACTGCAAATCACAAGTATCTGTGGTAGGTATCGAACATGCTATTACCCTTTCTGGGGAGTAACGCGTTCACCACCACACGATGCGAGTCCTTCGTTTCGCCTTTCTCTCAGCTAGTTCTATCGATCAGCGCCATCAGCAATCACCCCTCAACGGAATTGATCCGGGGTGCCCAAATCGGCATTAAACCAAGATAAGCTGAGGCTATGGTTGAAATTCACAATGTTGACATTTTCATTTACTACCTTTTCCACGTTTTCACGGGAGGGTATTATTTGTGAAACGACTACAACGATGCTGAGATATTTGCAAAACTCCGGACCATAGGTGCCTGCGGTGAGAAACGAACGCGCTATTACCCTTTCCGGGGCTAACGTGTTCACCATCACACCATGCGTGTACAGAGGCCACCTACCTAAAAAATGGATAAAAGAGAGCACAGTGGTTCAATAAATAAAGAAAAAAACATTACTCGTTCATTCGGGGCAGATATGTTGCCAGGTCACATCATCAATAATAACTAAGCGTTCTTCATAATCTATAACCTTTTAATAGGAACCAGGATCGACTTTCTATTAATCTCGGCATTGGATTATGAATTCGTCGTTTTCACTCCTAGCAATCGCGAGGTTGTTAAACAGCATACGTTTAGTTTATTACAATAACAAATATAAAACACAGTCGTAGATGACGTTTCAGCGGAATCGCCTTCTTCAGAGCCTGGAAGGGTACACTAACACGCAACTTACTAGATCAAACACTTTAACAGCACAAACAGAAAGATGAAAATCTGAGCGATAATTACAAGAACTACGGCTTCTCGAAAAAACACCGCTTTTTTCACCTATCTTCCACTGAGGAACAACAGCCGCTCAGCGTCGCATGTGGTTGACGACTGCACCTCTCCACATCAACGATTGATGCGAAGGTACAGGGAGAGATCACGCATGATCTCCGGGTATTCTTTCCTGATATTCACTGTAGAATTTTTAGCATTTATCCAAAAAGGCTCGAAGAGTTTGCGCGTTGGTGTTTTAGGATCCCTTGTGAGGATAGTGACTTTTATATCAAAATCGTCTCCGCTATGCTTTTGTGACCTATGCGTCCTTAGTGGCGTGCCTTGTTTTGCTTTTCATTTGTCATCTAGGTGCTTTTTTATGCGGATACATAAAGTTCTACCCGTTTCGCCAATATATTCGTCTCCGCAAGTACCACAAGAGATCAGGTATACCGTACCTGAACTCATGCAATCACCGTCCGTTCCATAAGGGCAAATTACGCAATTCTGTGTTTCACAAAGACAGTCGTATAGGCGGTTGCGAACTAACTGATGATGGTGAGTATCGGGTGGTATTTCTACTATCGCAACCGATGTCTCTAGACCTGTCCTTCGTAAGCACCGTTTTATAGCTACACTTACTTCATCGCTAATGAAAGGTTTTGTTTTGACCACGCTTTTTAGTTTCGGGTCGTCGCTGTCCTTCTAAGCTTACCCTGTGGGGTTACTAATTCGTAGCCATTGGAGATGGCTTTTGCCGAGCCCAGTTGCGCGATTCTTCCTTTAGTTCGCTACTTGTGCACACGGAGGTGGCTGTTCGAAACATGATCACTTGTGATCTCGCCCCGTACCTTTGCATCGATCGTGAAGAGGTGCAGTCGTCAGACATATGCGACGCTGATCAGCAGCTCTTCCTCAGTGGAAGAAACGTAAAACGGTGGGTTTTTCGAGAAGCCATAGATCTTGTAATTATCGATCAGGTTTTCATCTTTCTGTTTGTGCTGTCGAAGCGTTTGACTTAGTGAATCGGATATTAGTGTGCCCTTCCAGGTTTTGAAGAAAGAGATTCTGCCGAAGCGTCAGCTACGATTGTGTTGTATGTGTGTTATTATATGGAAGTAAACGTATGCTGTTTAACAACCTCGCGATTGCTGAAAATGAAAACGACTTTTTTGTAACTTTTTATTTATTGCCTGTCCTTTTTTCGTGACAGGAAGCGCAACCACAATGATGCTGAAATATTTGCAAAACTCAGAACCCAGGCCAGATTCCAAAGCGCGATTTCCTTTTCTGGGGGTTCCCGCATTACTACTCACTGTAGCAAAGCCCTTTGCTTTGTCACTCTCAAAAAGGCTCAGATCTGGCCTAAGCGTTCTTCTTCTGTGTCGTTAGTGATAGTATGCTTCTATACGATAAGAGTGAAAGCTGAATATCTCTGTAGATAAAAAAAAATGACACTTAGTGCTCTATGGTGGGGCTATAGTGAAATTTCAATGCCACCGTGATATTTGCTAAGAAGAGTCGTCAGTTGACGGGATAAATATTTCCAGGCAAGTCACAAATACTTTAAGCACAGTAGATCTTTTCCCACACCTCCAATGTACGAAAATAACTGCTTGCTACGAGAATATTTGTACTAATTGTTTTAGTCGAAGCCCATCTAAACCTACGATTTCGGCAAAGCGGATTTTTTCTTCACTTCTCTTCTTCTAATTTTTTTTACTAGACGAAAGTAATGTGAAGAAATTCTTTGTATAAGGAAGACTAGAACCAGTACTGAACTGATGTGTTACATAGCTTCCTGGTTGCCGAGGTGTTTTTTTTCCTGTAGTACCGCCGTGGTGTTTTTTTTTCCTGTAGTACCTGCTGTCAAACGAATGGGCTTAATAAATTTACAGTTAAATTTGCTTCATATCCCAAGTCCGTTTGGAGGATTTCATTTTCTAGCACTTTGACATTTGAAGAACTTTCCTGTACTTTTCTTTGTTGAAGTCTTTTATGTTTTTTATGCTAATAAAAATAAATGTCTAAATACTCTAATTTTCAAGGGACGATTGGTTGGTGATGTTCATTCCACGGTGAGAAGTTCTACAATACAGCCGAATCCCTCGAAAAAGCTATTGGCAGATCTTCAGTCGTTACTGCTAGATGAGTCAACACGTAGAGGACCGATTCTGGTTCTGGAAAGGTTTATCGAACTACTCCGTGGAATTAAAACTGTGGTAAATTGCCTTCATATTTTATAGAGAACATCTTCTACTGTGGTACCCTAAGTAAGAAAAATGAGGTGTTTATGCTAATCCTGCCCAGAATGTGCTCGATGCAGAAAAGTTGGCAGACGGCTATGCTGCCCACTTCAACTCAATTGCTAACTATATTTTCGATGATGCCGTTGGATATTTTCTTCTCGAATCTTGTTAAGTAACGAAACAGTTTAAATTCTTGCATCAAACTGGAAACTGTTTGTGAGAAGTCTAAGCAAGCAGTAGTAAGAGGGCTTAAGCCAACTCTAAATACAATATTACGCTTGGTAGAATGTTTAACCCTCTTCAGTGTCTTGCCATCTTACCGTTGCAACAGCTTGTAATAGGTAAATGTCAAATCCCGATCTGCGTCAGGGAGTACATCCACTGCAAGGCTCAGGCAGCATAGGGAATTTGACATTTCATTTCGAAACCCAGCTACAATACTACAATATACCTTTATGAGGGAATCGTTTTTACCCTGGAAGAAGCACAATAGAAAGACAACAAACCTTCTATCATTTACACTGTGTGACAATTTCTTTCAATTACAAATCATGTGGCTGCTGTATCTGATGGACGACTAAGTTTTTCTTTCTGTTCTATGCGGATTTTTATCAACTTATGCCGGTTGGTCAATCCAAGGTTACAAAAATAACTGGGATATAACCTCTTTAACGCCACCGTTCTCTATGAGCACAAAGGGCAGTTAATTTTTTTTTAGGACTCAAGCGGAATGCAGCGACACCATAGCTACCTCTCCCTTCTATACACTCTTGGTTTCTTTTTAACCACTTTGCCAGCAACAGTTTTTGCGGCCTCACGAGCAAACTCGTACGAAATGAACTTTTTTCTACATAATTTGCTGTGGCGGAACGCGTGTGGCGCATTGGTTGGAGGCGCCCTGCAATACACATGGGATCGATCCCATGCCCAAACTCACCGAGCCCTCCATTCTTTCGGGCTCGGCAAGTTGGTACCAGACTTGTCTGGGAGAATAGCAGCACTGGCTCGATACATCGGTAGTCCACCACGAGTCGTAGTAAAGTCCAGATATTTATTCAATCATCTCCGAACGATGCTTAATGAAGTCGAATGTATACCTCACGGATTGATCGACTCCGAGAGCTTTATCCTTTTGTTTTCTGTTAGTTGTGGAAAGTAGGCTTTTGGAACGCAAATGGTGTGTAAGTCTATGTTCGATAAGCTATGGATAGAACACTAAAAGCGTTGCAAGGCACTTTTTGAAGTAAAACAAGCAACCAGAAAAAAACTCGAATTGGTATCGATTTACGTAGATCGATTTGTACCCCATGAATGAATGAAAATCAACTCAAAATGTCTATAAATGTGGGTTTTATGTCACCGCAAATATGAAGAATATGGTTACAGAATCCATGACAGTGCGATGAACCTTTAATAAGCCTTAACATAAAATGGGTAAATGTAACCTGTGTATTGTATTCAAAGAGATTTCTTTTTAAGCAGTATTCTCTTGTGACCACTTTTCTTTTCAACAAATGGATTTTTATGAGAGTGGTATTGATTGACATAGATACTTTTGGCAGTTACTAAACCCTGTATTCATCCAACATCTCAAGAATGCCTCGAACTTGATTGTTTGATTTATTACAGGATGAAGCTGAAGCAGTCATCAAAACCTTACGAATAAATCAAAATCGATCTGGTGGGTACAGAGAGTTTTTGTCGTGAGGTTGGCTAATGTCCTAGAATGTCTATTTTTCATACAGGCTTTTAGAATTAATGACGTGAAGTTAGGCATTTTCTTTAGCAGTCAACCTTGCTGTGACCCTACAAACTCGTATATTAACATAAAAATGCTAGAGAAATAGAGAGATTCTGAAGGCTTTCACTTTGTTTTTTTTTGTTCAGTGTCTACAATTTTCACGGTATGGTATTACGCAAAATCAACCACAACGATGGTGAAATATTCTCAAAACGTGGACCCATGGCCAGATCGAACCACAATTTCCCTTTTCGGGTGCTTGCGCATTACACACTGCGCCATGGAGGCCTTTGCTCTGCGTTTCTCTCAGCTAGTTTTCTATCCACCAGTGCCATCAGCAATCATCCGTCAGCGGGATTGATCTGGGAAGCCCACATTGGCATTGAACCCAGTTTTGCAAATTTTATTTGAAGAGTGCAGAAGTGAGAAAAGGAAAATGTGAACGAAAAATGAAGCAGAAGCCTAAATTGAATTTATAATCTGGCTTATTTCATATCTTTTCAGGTTCAAACGTACTAAACACTTCTGCTGTCTCTTTGTCCCCTTCGACAATGAAGTTATCTTCATCAGCTATACCAGCTTCACCAGCTCCTTTCAAACTGTTGGAACCGTCAAAATCACCTAAGTTGATCAGCACGACGTCGGCACCTCCTCCTCCTCCACCTCCTCCACCTCCTCCACCTCCTCCAGTTAGTGAAGCTGTTACTGCGGCCATTGTGCCTTCAGGTGCAGGTGAGGGTGCAATATTCACAGGCAGTTTTTCAATTGTAAAATTTTTGGTTTTTGCTCTTTTAAGGGATAAGCTGATATCAGGTTGGTGTAGGAGTTCATGCTTTTCTTTAATATTGCAAGCGCACCGTCACAAATACGATTTGTTTTGTATGGAATATCCATAAGCCATCTGACCGTTGTCATTTTGGCAGGCTTACACAAAGGACCCACGGCTCTTCCTCATATGAGGGATCTCGAGCCGGTTAGTTCGCGAGGCTACTGAGCAGTCCCCAGGTGGCGGATAGGGGGTTAATCGCGGACCAAAAGCTTGCTTCCTCGAGACGCAGGTGGATCCAGGGGATGGACTCCCTGTTTCTGCTGCGTCGATTTGGCACACACTTTCTGTATTTGCTAGGCGTATTCATACATGCGTATGTGAATGCGTTCTCGTCAACACGAGTTTGTCCATGAATATCGATTCAGTTGAACAGCTTACAACCCGAATCGGACGTTTACGATTAGAAAGAAGTAGATCAACACCGGCTTTGACAGTCTTCGTCGTTTATCCGCCAACATCAAACTATTACAAAGAAGTCGAAGCGTTCTACATGGACTTGGAGAAGTTCTACAGAGAAGACCACAAATTTTTCAAGGTCATCATTGGAGATTTCAATGCCAAGACTAGACCAAGAAGATCGTCTGAGGAACGTAACAATGGGACCCACTGATTAGAATGGATCGAACAAAATGAGCGGCTCTCTGAGTTTATCATGGCGAACTAAGATCTATGGTAAATTGCAGTTCCGCAAGCCCCATCGTCAACGCTGGACGTAGGAGTCTCACAACGGAGGACACCATAACGAAATACATCACATCATAGTAAATAGAAAGCTTTGCCTTACCGATGTCGCTGTTGTCCCAAAATTCTACTCGGGATCAGACCACCGTCTCCTTCGTGCAAGATTTTATTTTTCGAAAAGAAAGGAGAAAAAGCCGCTAAATTCAAAAACCGACGTCTCAGAACTACCACAAACTGGGACTTGTTCAACTCATTAGTCGGCTTTTGGGAAGATGCCGTTGTCGACAACATCGACGAGGAATACGATCGGCTCATTTAACATCTTCACGTTAGCGCTATGAAAATTGAAAGTTCGAAGGTCACCAAGAGACGCCTGTCTCCAGAAACTAACGAGCTAATAGGCCAGCGTGGAATCGCACGAGCTGAAGGCAACCGCGAACTAACGTCCGAGCTTGCGAAACAATGCAGACAGGCGATAAAGGAAGATCTTAAAGAGAGAAGAGCAGCAGTAATGGTCGAAGCTGTAGAGGCTGGGAAAAGCATTCGCAAAGCCCGCCGAAGCTTCGCCAATTACAAGACCAAGATGATTGCCCTCCGACGGCCAGACGGAACAATAACACCGTCCAGAAAGGCAATGGAGAAAATCATCTACTCAGATCTCTTCGATAGCCACGTCCATCTCCCGCCTTATGAAACAAAAGAGGATGGATATGCTTTCCACCGGTTCTCCATTCCAAAATCCGACATGCCATTCCGTTGGTGAAAAATCGACCAGGTCCGGACAGGATAAGATCAGAACATTTGAAGAACCTTTCGTCAGTCTTCGTAAGCACACTGGCTCGGCTCTTCACACGTTACCTGTATAAATGCAAGGTACCTACCCAGGGGAAGACCAGCAAGACCGTCTTGTTGTTGAAGAACGGCGACCTACACGATGTAGGCAACTATCGCCCAATCTGCTTGTTGTCTGTCGTCTACAAACTTTTCACTCGAGTCATCTTAAGCAGGATTGATAAAACACTGAACAAAGGACAGCCGTGTGTGCAAACAGGGTTTCGAAAAGGATTTAGTACAATGGACCACACTCACACGTTAACAAGGCTCATTGAAGTATCGAGAGAGTACAAAAGTCCGCTCTGTCTCACTTTCATCGACTTAGAGAAGGCCTTTAATTCAATTGAGATAGAAGCAGTCATGGAAGCCCTTGGTTGTCAAGGAGTCCCTACTCAGTACGTAAGGATTCTTCGTGAGTTGTACAAAAATTTCACAACCAACATTTCACCATTCTACAACGATATTAACGTTGACGTCAAAAGAGGAATTAGGTAAGGTGATACACTCTCGCCAAAATTATTAACCGCCATCCTCCAGAACGTCATGCGAACATTGTAATGGGATAATATGGGATTGAAAATCGATGGTTGGCAGATACGTCACCTTCGCTTTGCTGATGATATCGTCCTTATAACACCAGACATTAGCCAAGCGAAACGTTTACTTGCGGACTGTGATAAAGCGTGTGGAAAGACTGGTCTTCGACTAAATCTAAAGAAAACGATGTTCATGAAGAACGGATTGGTTTCGTTTGCCCTATCGGCGCTCAACGAAACGAATATCTCCGAATGCTCCAGTTATGTCTATCTAGGTCGGGAAATCAATATGATAAACGACTTAGCTCTGGAGCTGAGCAGAATGAAACGAGCGGCTTGGGGAGCTTTCAAGAGCATCGAGGATGTAGTGAGGAGAACAAAGAACGCGAGACTGCGTGCCCACCTTTTCGACTCAATGGTTCTTCTTGCTCTAACGTATGCGTCAGAAACCTGATCCCTGCATAAGCAAGATGTAAGATCGCTCAGCGTTATCGAACGCGCAGTCGAAAGGACGATGCTAGGAGTATCGCGTTTCACACAAGTAAGGGAAAGTAAGGGATGGGATCCGAAACTCCGACCTGTATCACCTGAATCACCTGTAGTCCCGTTGATCGTCGAGTGACTCGAGCGGGCGCCAGTAAATCCTCCATTTTTCCCTATCGCGGGCAAGAGTAGCCCAATGGGTTCTCCTCGCTTTAGGAACTCGTCGAGCATCATATCTTTCTTCTAGGCTTTTCGTGAAGAACTCTGACCATTGGGTCGGCGGTCTTCCTGCAGTACGTTTCCAACCTGTATCAACGATCTAAATTCAAAGATGCCGTTCTATAGGCCAAACAGTCGAAAATAAGGTTGGCCGGACACGTAATGCGTATGAACGACAACCAATGGACAAGTGCCGTTAGTGACTGGATTCCTCGGGATTTCAAACGTACTACAGGAAAACCACCAACCCGATGGTCAGAGTTCTTTACGAAAAGCCTAGAAGAGAGATATGATGCTCGACGAGTTCCTAAAACGAGGAGAACCCACTGGGCTACTCTTGCACTCAACAGGAAAAAATGGAGGATTTACTGGCGCCCGCTCGAGTCACTCGACGATCAACGGGACTACAGGTGATACAGGTGATATACAAAGGACAGCAGTAGTATCATTAGCTGTGTGTTCTATGCGTTCTATGAAATTTTCAAAACGTTGGAGATTAAGGAACATTTGATAATGCTCTGTTTCACTTTCGGGAATGTAATATGAGGATGGTGAGAGAATGCGGCTAACGATTTTACTTGTAGCAAATGATTCGAATGTTTGGCTGAACAAAATTTTGTGTCCCTGTTGAGCACAAACATTTGAGATAGATCGACAGCAAAGAAGTTCTTTGTCTGATCGAGAGAGGCATAGATAGAGGAAGCACTTGGTGCTAACCAATGAACCGTCTAGAAATGTTTATGAGAGTTTGGAATGATCATCTTAGGCGACACATTAATGTATCAAATGTTTACTTCCATACAATAACAGACATACAACGCAATCGTAGCCGACGTTTCGGCAGAATTGTCTCGTTCAGAGCCGTTTTTTCTGCGTGCCTTCCACTGAGGAAGAGCCGCTGATCAGCGTTGGATATGGTCAAATGTGTTTTCCAGGGCGCGCGTTGCGCAGTAGTGACGGATGCCCTGGGCAAATTTAGTATTAGGTCCACTCCTTACCCTAGGTGAACCAAGTTGTCTATCCGTCAAGGGCCAGAAAATTGATACGGCGATTCTCTATTTGGTGAAAATCACTGACTTAATACACCGGTAGTCATTTTGTCGGCCAGATATGTATTCGATCATCTCAATAATGCTTATGGGATTGAATTTTAGCACATTCCTAATAAAGTTATCAACACCGAACGTTCGTTGCTTTACGCTTTTACGTCTTTTGAAAAGATCTGACATGCTGAACTACGCAGGTGATTCTGTTTTAATAGGATCAATTCATTTTTAGAACACATAGTCACAGACAATTTGGCGATCCTCATTGGTGTACAGTTTAAAAAGCGTCTTCCAACAGCATAAACGAAACAAGTCATGTGTGAGCGGGATGAAGTTTACCTTAACGTATCAAATTGCACTAAACAGTCATCAAAGATTTTAAACAGCAATGATGTTGTGTGTGTTTTTCTTTCTCGAAGGCGGAAGAGGAAAGAAAGGAGGAAGAGGAAGGGAATGCCGAAACGTTGGTCGCATAAGAAATTTCATAGCGAACTCGTACAACCTGAATGATCTAGAAAAATATAGATTATTCATGCTGACGCGAAATGGTGGTCGGTTTTAAAAATCAATGACAGTTTGTTAATCGCGTTAGTGCAAGGCCGCACTTACCTTCGACCATCGGAAAGAACTTCTGGGACTTGGTTGAGATGTCTTTCTTGTACGTAAACCTTATTTCCCATACCTAGCACCCTTTTGTCGCCATCTGTTCGTATATGAGAAGAACGTTTAAATAGCCAGGTGTTTAAAGGCTAAAACCACAAGAATTTCACATATTAGGAACCTAGAGAAATTACCTGTGTCACCTTTTCTCTTCGAAACCGAAATTCTGTAACGAGCGTGTGATGTACAGTTATTGTAAGGACGGCAAAGGGTCTTCATCGTCACAGCACATTACTGAAAAAGAACTAGTTTGTATACGAATATTTATGGAACGAATGTATGCTCCAGAACATTTTTCAGTGGGATATATCATTGCACTTCTTTTTAGGACTGAGACAAAATCAGAATGATCTGCCCGAATCCATGAAACCAACGAAAATTCCAGACGAAACGATGAAAATGAAGACAATCATGGTATGACTTTCACAAGTGCATTCTGTTTTGATCTTCAGAAATAACACAGATCTTTCGCTGTCTGGGTTTAACCATCTCTGGTTTTCATCAAATTTTTTGACGTGAGTAATGGGCAAAGTATTATTAAGTCTTCAAAATTCGTTCGTCTTTCAATGAATGGAAAACATATCCTTCGATCGTTTACCACTCTCCACTTTCAACTCTTCCCTGCAAATTTCCAAATTCGCTTTAGTCAGAACTCTTCAACGTTGTCGTTATATATCTTTTCAATGAGGATTTTCAATCAACTAGTGAATATCGTAGCATTTATTGCCGCAAATGCTGCTGTATATGCAGTTGAACTCCAAACTATGCTCAGTAGTCTTAAGAACCACTTGATACATCGAGCGTTACTTTACTCATTTTGTGTCGTACTTCGTATAAGTTTCTCTCTTTTTCTTTCGTTTCTGCTTACGTAATTCAACATTATAAGCTGCATTTATCTCAGTGATTTCTTCATTCGACTTATTTCCTAGTATCCATCGTGTATGTAAATCTGCGAATCTTACGTGTGGACCAAGTTGCGAAATTTCTACTCAAGAAACTCGTCTTCTTTATGTATTTCGCTTAGTGATAGTTTCTTTCGAGGCGCGTAGTAATCGTCGTTTGGCATCCCAACAGTTGAAAGAAATAGAATGTGTGACAGTCAAGTTTATCTGTATTCTGGTTAAAGGTCAAGAAATAGGCTAGAAAATAGTTCTTTCATAAGGTGGGATCTTTATGATAAAAGAAGCTACAAGCTCTTAAGTGTGGTATAATATTTAGTATAGGGAGTAGAGTCCTCCCAAGAATCATGGTTCCGAAGTCATGGGAAATTTTTGCATTTTTAAAATATGTTTTGGCTTTTTGATCTAAGTTATATTTTTTCGAATTGGCGCCATACTAGCTGTTTCACAAGACGTGCAGCTGTTCTGCTAGCACTGGTTTTTGTTGAAAAGTTCTTCACCATGTTTTGTACCAATTCTAATAATTCACTGCAGTGGTCGAAGATTCCACCAGCAACTATAGCTGCCGGACAAGGATCGCAAAGTGTTTGGGGAGAATTGGCAAGAAAAAGCACAAGTACTCCTCTTTTTATCAATTGTTTGCTCTTCAACAACAACTACTGATCGCTTCAGAGATCGATTTGGATTATGATATGATCGACAATATGTTCTCAATAACTCAGCAGACTCAACGGCCTTTGTCGGACACCCATCATACTCAGGTACAGATCTCCTTTTCTGTTATGCTCGCATCACTATTTATGTACAGGCTTGGTTTTTCTTGTTACATTGTTACTGTTGTGTGAAGAAACTAGAAATCAGCAAATGTCTTTTTCACCATTATTTCTCCGTTGTTTTGGATTTTAACTAAGACATCATTCGTATTGAATTTTCGGAATCTTTGTTGAAAGCAGAAAACTTCTTTCCAGTTGGGTACGTTGTCTGTTTATAAGAGGGACGTTGCGCGGAACATCGATGTAGGACGTGCGTTGTAGCAGCACAATAGTTGAACAATATTTCGGAACCTGGATAGCTTATGCTCAATACGAGTCGTTCATTCCTCAGAATAGTTTTCGCTTTCATAAACTGATCTTCTTTAGCTAGTGCGAGGTTGGTATATGTCTTTGTTGTCGTTGTTGTTGTTGGTCGATGGCTGACGTTTCGGCGGTCCTACTCGTAACACCACGGCTCTGAGGAAGGCGAAATCGCCGAAACGTCAGCCATCGACCAACAACAGCAACATCAACAAAGACATATACCAACCTCGCACTAGCTAAAGATGATCATTTTATAAGATCATAAATAAATATATTAGCTATATATGCCGTGGTTTATAGAAAGTCGGTCTTTTGAGTTTTCGCTTTACTCCGAGTTTTTTCATTATTTTTTTTCTCGACGTCAGGAGACGCTCAGACCTTGGGAAGTTCTTGGGTTGTCACCAAGGCAGTCAGTGGCTGTAGCAGAAAAGGAGGAGGTCTGCCGCATTGTGAATAGCTTTCTTTCAGCATGTCCATGCCTCGCGTGACCTTGATGCATATTGGAAAGGCTTTGGATGCTTGACCTAGAAAGTATACTAATGGAGATCTAATTTTTAGACATTAAAGAAGAAACGAATGCTTGTCGATCTACTAACGCCTAAGCGAAGTCAAAATGTCGCCATAACTCTCAAGCAATTCAAGGCTAGTATTTTCTGATTTTATTTTCGATTTTTCTAAAATGATATTCAAATATTTACAAGTTTTGAATGAATGTCTTACGAGTTATGAAGTTTCAGAGCCCGTACGCATTTGTCTTTATTTTTACCATCGTTTTCCTCCTTTTGTAAAATTGTTTTTGGGAAAACATTCCATTGAATTTCCAGCGCTAGTTGTTTCCCAAATATCTCAAAGAGCAAGTAGAATCTTTTTGAAAAATGTGGATTAAACAATGGAATAATGTGGAGTGTTTATAATATCCCTCTGAAGAAAAGGAACTAGCATTTTTCAGCTCGTGGTGGATTGCATGCGGTTAAGTAAGTACAAAGCTCTTCTTCTCTGTGATTTTCGTTGATTCATTTTCCAGAAAGAAAAACAATTCCTGCAATATGACGATGAGTTATTTGCGAAACCTGGAGCCCATGAGAACTGGCTGAGCGAAAGCTAAAACAAGGGCCTCAGGGGTGTCGGGCTTAACACGTGAGTCCACGGGAAAGGTAACCGTGGGTTCGAATCTGTCTTAGGATCCATGTTTTGCAAATGTCTCAGCGTCATAGTGGTTGTATTTCGCATCATACCCTACCGTGAGAAGTAATAATGGGCAGTATGTAAAAACATTAACAATACTTACATTGTTGGCGCATATCATTTAGAAGGTGATTCATTTATAATCAAAAACGTAATCTGTAACCGTTTTCCATATAACTCTTCCTTGTCACGTTTGGCTTTCAATGATTTTCGGGAAGTAGAACACTGTGGTTTTAACAGTATTGTGGAAAAGATTTAGAGGTTTCGGGCTAGTCAAAATAACGTCTAAAGAAGGAAAATTCTGTGCTGTTGTTATATGATTCAAACCTTCGACGTATTGCAGCGAAGCAAACTCTAAATTTTGTGAAGAATTGTGGGCACGGAGATGTTTCCTAGCGCCATTGCCAAGACAATTTAAAACATTCCAACTTTTGATGATAAACAACCTCCGTGAATTGAGTGTCAAGAAAGAGATCGCCGTTATAGCGCGTACTATGTGCTTATTTTATCTATTTACTTACTTGTTTCTTTATTTATTCACCCGGATTTGCTGCATATATTCCACATTTGTCCCCACCTATTTCATTCGGTCCTTTGTCTCTCATTCGTCATCTAGGAAGGTTTTCAGATTTGCTTGTGGGTTCGGTTCGACTTTTACTCTCGACCTCTTCTCTAAGTTTCCAGGTCTTCACCATGGGTAGTGACTAGCCTTTGCGAATCAGTGGAAGTTTTGGCAGATAGGTGGAACTAGTGAGTAGGCATGTATTATTAAACGGAGTCGCTAACCACTGCCTTTCTCACGTCCGTGCTTCTTTTACGAAGCCGAAAAAACTGCCCTTTTCTCGATGGGATCGTGAATGACAACAGTAATATCCAGTGTAGTATTCTTTCTTTGATGAGGCTTACACGAGGTTAATATTTATTATCGGCTAACGTTTCGACGTCTTCGTCTTCATCAGAGCCAATGATCCGAGTCGATCATCAGATAACAAGCGTGGACCATCGACTCGTATCATCGGCCCTGATGAAGACGAAGACGTCGAAACGTTAGCTGATAATAAATATCAACCTCGTGTAAGCTCATTAAAGAAAGAATACATATTGATTAAGCACACCTAGGTTCAAAGAAAGTCGGTTTCGAAGTATCCAACGTAGTGTTTGATCTGAGGCGAGGCTCATAAGCATTCCCGTATGATGAATCTAAATAAAAAAAACTTGTGGTGACAGCGTAGCTGTCCGTGCCCAGTAAAATGCACAATAGCTTTCTACTGGCGGAACGACCGTAGAGGAGAACCAGTACCACGAAACTGATCAAACGCTTTAAACATACAGCTTTCTTCAGTGGAAAGGGTTATAGCCTTTTCGCAACAACTTTCTACCACAAGTTGCACAGTTAACCTAACGGGAGCTATATGCAGTATTTCAAAGTTACTTTTCAAAATTGGCTGTTACTTTTGAGTGAACCATTTCTGAACAAATAGGACTGCTTGATCTAGGAATTCCCTCTGGGATAGACTATTTGAAAACTGGTGGTTCATTGTCGGCATACCAAATAGGGGCAAAACATCTACTAAAATTGTTATAGGGGTCCTGTTCACCCGAGGTCTAGGATTTCGTAATTGATACTATTTCTGGGAATGAATGTCATTGACATTAGTGCCATTAGGATCTATAAAAAATTAAAAACGGAGATATATTTCGTATAGAATCTGGATTCGGTCATTGCGGGCCTCCATGGTAATAAAGTGGAACAGTTTGATGTGGAGATGTTACGAACACTTAGGGCCATTTTGCCAGATTCGGATGAGGTAGGTTTGCTTTAACTTAGTTCACGTTTACCAAATATGGAAGTCGGCGTCTTGTATTAGTGCTATTAGTAGTGTTAATACTAGTGCGCGTTTAGCTCAACTGTCGGAGGACACATGGGGTCGATCACTGCGCCCTTGGCCCACCAAGCCCTCCGCCCCTTCGGGGTAGGCAAAGTGATACCAGACTTGTCTAGGAGGATAGTAGCACTGGCTTGATACATTGGTAGGCCACCACGAGTCGTCATAAAGGCCAGATATGCATTCAATTACCTCCAACGATGGGTAATGAAGTCGAATGAACGGCACACCTCTCAGGAATAGATCAACGCCAAGAGTTTTATCCTTTATATATGCGGCGTTATCGCAAAATTTCTACACCTGGCTTTCTATTAACCTTGGCATTGTTCCAGTAATTGCTTATACTGTTGTTGAGCGAACACATGGTATGACTTTATTCTTTATTGACGGAAAGCTGACATTTCGACGGTTTGCGCTTTCCTCAGAGACTAATAAGTTCAAGTTGACCGCAACCCACCAAGTCAAACACTTCCGTAACCAAACAGAGAAGACGCTAAACCAATATTTCAATTACATTGAACAAGAATAGCTTCTTTGCACCACACCGCTTTCTATGAGTCTTCGACTGATTGTGTCACGTTGAGACCAACCGCACAGAGTTTACGTAGAACCATAATGTGCCGTTCATGTTGGAATAGTAGCGACAAAAAAGTATTGTTGTAAAACGTTTTTTCTCATTGCAGCAGGTAGCTAAGTGATTAGATGTGCCCTCCAATTCGTCGTCGTTGTTTTGACCCCATACCCCGGGCTAACCAAACCTTTCATCCCTCCGGAGTTCGATAAATTCGGATTTTTCTGGAGAAAATAAGAGCATTGACTTAATGCGTTATTGGGCGATCATGAGTAGTTGTATAGGCCAGATATGCATTCAATCATCTTTGATAATAAACGATGAAGTCGATACATTCCTCAGGGGTTGAGCAACGCCGAAACGTCTCTTTTTTATGCTATCCCATTACCTACTTTAATAATTTATCCCTGGCTTTATTCTTTACTTTTTCTAACAAGAAAATTATAGGTAGCTCATTGTGATGTGCAGTAAGAGGGAAGAGGGAGGTTGCCTTTCGGGTTCTTTTGTCTGGGGTTCTTGCTTTTCGGAGGTGATCTCGATTCGCACCCCCTGCAATTCCCAGTCACTTAATTCAGCATGTTAGGCCAAGTCCTTACGCAGGATAATATCGGCATTATGGTCATACATGGACACAGCTTGAAAGTAAGCAAAGAGAAGCTGTAAAATTTTATCAGTTCTGTATTTCTAAAGTTTATTTTCATTTTCATAGTTGTTTAGTAGCAATGTCCTACTTTGCTGACCTCCTGAACATGCACATCACGAGAGCAGATGATGATCACATATTCGGTGTAACATTCGTTGACCTTTCGCTGATACTCCTCTTATTAGCTCTCTGCTATCCGTCAGTTTAAATTTGTCTTTAAGGATGGTAGACAAACTTTTTGACGCTGGTTGATCCCTAGGAATTTACGGTGCGTTTGACTTCAAAAATCACTGGAGAGGCCACTGAATGGAAATTTGCCTACACAATGAATAACACAATGAATAACACTTCTGATCGGCTCTGATGAAGACGAAGACGTCGAAACGTTAGCCGATAATAAATATTGTTATCAACCTCGTGTAAGCTCATCAAAGAACGAATACATATTGATTAAGCACACCGAGGTTCAAGGAAAGTCGTTTTCGAAGTATTGATACGCTCTGTGCTAGCTGATAACAACACCGACTTCTGCACGATGTGCGCGATGGTACATGTCCGGAAGAACAAGTAGTTATCAACGGACATTATCATTATATTCACCATCAGCATCGTGTATAAAAGGGCATCACTGAATGAGTGTGCCTCATTCGAGGAGATGGAACGCTGAAGAAGACCTGACTCGACACGAAGGCGAAGCCGCCGCATCTAGACGAACAACAAGCGTGGACCATCGACTCGGATCATCGGCTCTGATGAAGACGAAGACGTCGAAACGTTAGCCGATAATAAATATTGTTATCAACCTCGTGTAAGCTCATCAAAAAACGAATACAATGAATAACAATGAATAATAATTTGTGAGGACTTATTAGTGTATCATGTCCGTGTTTTTGTTCTCCCAGACCTGTGCGCTAGCACTTTATCGATGTATAGGCATGGAAGGTTTGTTTTGTCCAGGGCGAGGGACTTAACCAAGAACGAGGTGTGAATTGCTCGGTAAAGTTGTTTACTAAATAGGTGTATTTCAGGTAATCATAGTTTAGAAAATATAATAATGAAGGCGACTCTACAGGTGAACACACTCAGACGTTACACTGGCGAAATCTCTCAGTTGACTCCAACTTGCTCATTTTTACTTCGGTTACTGGACATTCCGGATTATCGCCTTAGGTGTGTGTACGTTCTTCCAGTTTCAACTGTTCACTTATCAGTTTTCGTCCAAATCTGAGTAATAAACCAGAAAAAAGAGCCATGTTTTGGGAAGTGTATTAATAGGAAATGTAGTGGACATGAGAGATGTATAGTAACAGCTACTGAGAAAAAAATTACGAATGTTCTGGTTTGAGTGTGCCGGTGATGAACTTATAGTGTTTTCTAGTTCAATGTTGACTTTTTTATTTACTGCCTTTTACTAGTTTTCACAGCTAGGTATTATTTGTAATTTTTAATTATTACTATTATTATTATTATAAAAGTCAACATTGCGAATTTCAACTATGGCCTCAGTTTAACTGGGTTCAATGCCGATGTGGGCTCCCCAGCTCAATCCTGTTAACGGGTGATTGTTGATGGCAGTGATCGATAGAATAAGCAGAGAGACAGGCCAAACAAAGGGCCCGCATGGTGTGGTGGTGAACGCGTTACTCCTCGGAGAGGACAATAGCGCGTTCATTCCCCATTGTAGGCACCTGCGCTCCGGAGTTTTGCGAATATCCCAGCATCATTGTGGTTTTTCTAGTTCAATTGTTTAGAGTTGACTGCATGATGTTGCGCCTCGAGTTTCATCGAACTATGGAAGAAATCGTTCCCGGCATTCATCTTCTCAAAGAGGCAGCTAAAGGTGAAGTTCTTTCAGTAATTACATACCGGTATTCGTTCTTACTCACTTTAATGCCTATAGCTCCCCTCTTCATAAAGAATGGTTTGTCGCAAGGAAACTTCCATTTGGGTCTTACTTTTTTGTTTGAGGCACTATTTTGACTTAAAGTGCAGAGAAAACAACATTAGCGTATTCAAGCAGACTTTCCTTGTCCTTTCTTAGCTTGTGCTTAGTAAAACATACTTTTAGCAACTAAATGAAGAGTGATGGAGATAAACTGATTAGTTGACTGTTATGCTTTTTAGAACTGCAAGGTTCGAATGCTCTTCGTCGTCTTCTGCTTCTTATTGTAAACATCGGCAACTACATTAACGGCACCTCTACACATGGTTGTGCGGCTGGATTCAAGTTAAGCTCATTGTGGAAGGTGATCGACCATCGAGCCACCAAAGGCACCTCGTCACTTCTTCACCTTCTTGCTAAGGTATGACTATCTGATTTCTACTGAAATATAATAGACGTGCCCTCACTAGTAACGCCATCTTCAAACGATGAACTTGTGATGTTTAAAGTTATGTCTTTTTTAAAATATTGGAGAAATGCGATGTATAATCATCCATTTTTTCACTTTAGATGGACCCGCCTCTGCTCAACGAATTGGAGCATGAGCTTCCTAGCATTAATTCCGCTTCAGAGTATGTTTTATTACTTAGTTCTTGTTCAGTTTTCGATGAATGCAATAGTAGAACTTGACAATTGCGAGTTCTCACGCAGTTGTTTATACCTTTTGCGTTTAATTAAGCGCAATTCATTCTCAATAACTATGTACACTAGTGGTGTAGGTTGTATTAAACACGGTTAACCACATGATTCATAAGGACAAACGCCAGTACCGCATTAAAAATTTTTTTCTATCTACTGCAAAAACCATGGTCTCTGAATTGCATAGCTACTGAAGAGGAGACTCCATCAGACTTCTTAAACAGTTATTCTTTGGATTCCGATGCAGAGCGAAGTCTTGTGAGGTGACGAACGTATGACAACGACTACCACTATCATTATTGGATTCGTCATTTTTTGTCTCAGCAATCGCGAGGTTGTTAAACAGCATACGTTTACTTCCATACAATAACACACATACAACACAATCGTAGCTGACGTTTCGGCAGAATCGCCTTCTTCAGAGCCGCTTTTTTCATCTGTCTTCCACCGAGGAAGAACGGCCACTCAGAGTCGCATATGGCTGACGACTGCTTTGAGGCTATGAAAGGTTGACCTTTCCAGGCTCTGAGGAAGGCGAAGTCTGCCGAAACTTCAGCTTATTTGTGAATAAAGAATAATAATAACACCTCGCGTTTGCTCAACAAGAATGCGAAGAATTACTTCTAGCACTCATTTTGTTTCCTCGCATCCATCATCTTCGAAGGTCTTCGGATATTGTCTGTAGATCCGACTACTGCTTGGAGAGTTTTGGTCCTGAGACCGCAAAGAGCTTCTACACAAGTCCGTTGGCAATTCACCGACTCCGGAGTATTGGGTGGCTTCATTGGTCTGATTCAGCGATAAAGCACTTTTTTGTGCTTATTAAATGGCATCACAATCACTTCTGTGTTAGCTCTGCGGAACTCATATCATGATTATTAATTCCATGATTTCGACGTCTATCACCTTAGGACTATTTACATTAATCCTAGTAAATCATACGACTCACAGCGCAGTTTCAAACCATTTCGTCCTTTATCGATCAGCACCTGTGCCGACTATATGTTTCATGCGTGATGATGTCTATGGTGATATTATTCTAGACTACTGAGCAAGGATCTCCCTCATATGAGGGATATCGAGCCGGTTAGTGGCGAGGCTACGTGGCGCGTCCCAAGGTGGCGGATAGGGGGATAATCGCGGACCAAAAGCGACCTTTGCTTTCCTGAGACGCAGGTGGATCCAGGGGATTGACTCCCTGTTTTTCGACTTAACGGTTTTTCCTGCCCTAACGTATGCGTCAGAAACTTGGTCGCTACGTAAGCAGGATGAAAGATCACTCAGCGTTATCGAACGCGCAGTCGAAAGGACGTTACTAGGAGTATCTCGTTTCGCACAAGTAAGGGTTGGGATCCGAAGCTCCGACCTACGTCAACGATCGAAATTCAAAGATGCCGTTCTATACGCCAAACAGTCGAAGATAAGGTGGGCCGGACACGTAATGCGTATGAATGATAACCGATAGACAAGGGCTGTTAGTGACTGGATTCCTCGGGATGTCAAACGTACTGCAGGAAGACCACCGACCCGATGGTGAGGGTTCTTCACGAAAAGCTTAAAAGAAAGATATGATACTCGACGAGTCCCTAAAGCCAGGAAAACCCACTGGGCTACTCTTGCCCGAAATAGGGAAAAATGGAGGATTTACTATCGCCCGCTCGAGTCACTCGACGTTCAACGTGACTACAGGTGATACAGGTGATACTGAGCAAGAAGTTGGTGTAAAAGGATTTATTCGTGTAAAGTCCCGATGTGTTCGTCTTAATATTTGATCGATTTGGGTCAATGGTCCACATGTAGTCGTCCTTATTATTCGGGTGTTCGTTATCACATCGAGTTATGTTGAACACCGCTCCAGTGATGTCTCCATGATTCATGGGTCGTTCACAGCTTTGCAGACAGCTAGTTAATTTGGATAACTACACGTGCAGTCATCATGTATAAGTGGTTTTATATCATCAAGGTGTGTGCTTCCTGTTGAAAAATGCATTGTTTTTTTCTTCCACTATGTTGTCGGCTATTCCCATTAGATGGTCGGTGGATCAAAGTTTTACTTCGGAGGTGCATCTTCCTATTTTTCGAGAGCTATAATTCTCGGAGATCTGAACTGCTTGAACTCGTGTTCGACGCGAAATGTGCCAACTATATTTCAAATGACATTATTTCAATATTCCATGTTCGATAAAATTTCCAAACATGGCTGGAAAACTTATTGAAATCGTAGAAGCTAAACAAAGACAGAGCTTTCGGCTTTAACCAATAAATGAGTGGAGCGCCATGTATTCGACTTCACCAAGCATCGCAGAGATGATTGGATACCTATATGGCCTATACAAGTGAGATGCAGTAGCCTACCGTTAGGACAAGTCTGGTACCAGTTTGCTGACTCCGGAAGTATGGAAGGTTTGCTGAGCCCAAGGCGAGGGATCGAACCATCGATGTGTGTATTGCAGACTCCCCTAGCAACTGTGATATACACGCCTGATTGAAGTGTTATCAATCAAGTGCAATTACTTAAATCTTACAATAACTTGTCTAAATATAAATTGAACTATGTGATTTTTATGAACAAGGAACTCAATAGTTCAGGAATTCAGTGGAAGAAATTAAGACAAGCCTTCGTTCGCTTGGAGAGAAATGCACCACTCTCGGCAAAGAGCTGAAGAAAATACAAGGCGCCGAGTTCGAGGAAATCAGACAATATCTTGAGGTCACTACACAATTCCGTCTCGTTTATTTGAATTTTACCTTCGACCTTAAAAATTTTCCAGATATTAGCAGATTTTTCGAAACTCTTTTCTCTGTCGATTTTCGGTCCAGGTGTATAACTGATTGGATATTCTTCTATCTGTTCAGTTCTTTTCTTTTCCAAAGCCAGATGAAGAACAGATGAGCTTGATACAGCTTTTCTGTATGAGTATAAGTAGTATACTTCATTTTTGGAAAATCTATGATGAAAACATATGAATTTGCCTGTGAGTACTATTTTTTCATCTTATCGTCGGGCGAACTTTATCATGTTTTACATACCAAAGATCGAGTAGGGTCAAATTTATACTTTTTCGCTTTTTTTAAGCATGCACTTTTATAAGACAACGCTTCTCCACTATGTTCTATTTGTTTCGTGAAAGCACTTTTTCAACAATATTATAGACTGGTTGAATACGTCAATAATACTTTAGGTCCGACAGTAACTACACAATCGGTTCTTTTCCAGTCACTTCTATGTGTGAGCGTTTTAGGATCATTGTTATGCCGAATTGGAGGTGACAAATGGGTCATTGAAAGAAATGCTTAAAGCTGAAAACGAACTCGCAATTTTCTTTTGCGAGAACAAGTCGTCATTCAAGATCGAGGAATGTCTTAAGGTATTCAAAAACCTCGTCACTCGACTACGACAAGCGGTTCAGGTACATTTTAGAGCAAGTAGTTCCATTCATTGTCCATTATTAGTCTGTTTTTCGTTACTGTACTTGTTTAAGTAGTTGAATGTCACATCTTCATAGAGAATTGTATGGATCCCTTCATAGCTGCCATTTAACCGACAATTTGCCGATCGGGTACGATATAAGGATTATCATCCAGGCTGCTTCCGCAATAATGCGCCAGTCGTTGTAATTCTAGAGAAGATTTGCTACATTGCGGTGATGGTTTAACAAGGCGATGATGATTTCTGGCACTGAGTGCTTCTAACCGAGTTCCTGAGTGGAATTTTCGAAATGGTTTCAGCTTGGCAGACGACACAACGTAACATCTTCAAGTAGCGATAGAAACAAACCCTTGTTGGCGAGAATGGTAATTCCGCCCACTCCTCTATTGTCGCATGTTCCGAGGAAGAGGTCTCCTCCGGTGTCATAAATGGCGTTGAACGTGTTGCGTCATCTTGTCTCAGCCAGTCCGATAACGTTGAACTTTATCCTTCTTGATGACTCAAAAGACCGACTTTCTATAAACCTCGGCATAGATAGTTGATATATTTATTTATATGATCTTACAAACTGATCTTTTTGAGCTGATGCGAAGTTGGTATAGGTTTTCGTTGCGTTGTTGTTGTTGTTGTTGTTGTTGTTGTTGTTGTTGTTGTTGTTGTTGTTGTTGTCGTTGCTGCTTGGTGTTGTTGGTTGATGGCTGACGTTTCGGCGATTTCGCCTTCCTCAGAGCAGTGGTCGCACTCGTAACATCATGGCCTTGAAACAGGCAAAATTTTGTTCTGTTTCTTTCGGATTTTTTGAAAATTTCTAGGAATCAGTTTTTGTCATCTTAGGACACCTGTTAAGGTAAGGAAAAATTCAGAAATAGATGAGATTTTGCAGCACTATTTCTTCTATGGTAAATCTTCTACAGTTTAAAGTTCGTTGAATATCATTATTTGACGAGGGGAACCACTCTAGATTGTTTAATGGTACACCAGAAATGAAGTGCTTTTTGCAATGAAAATTGCGGTATTTTAGGAAAATGATGAGCAAGAGAGGCTTATTTTGCGAAAGGAAAAGAATAAAATGGTGGAATGCGATGAAAATAAGCAAAAAGCGGAATCGGAGCAACGAGCAGAGAGCTTCTTTGCCTTTCTCGAGAAAGGGCATCATGTTCAGTGAGTGCGGAATTAAAACGACGTACTCTTACGCTAGGTTACGTTTAGGTCATAAAAGAGATTAAGTTCACTTTGTGGATATAAACAGAAGGCCATCTCCACCAAACAACGAAGACATCTACTTTTTTATGACAATAGATTTTCCTCCACAATCGATTGATTAACTACCACTTGCAAGTTTAGAGACATTAAATTCTAGACGTGCTACAGTAGGTCTATGCCAGCATATTATTTGAGGAGCATTTCATTGTTCATTACTCGTGGTTTTCACGGAAAAGGTGTCTTCATGCATTAAGATCTATAATGGCAACATAGTTATAACGAAGAAATTGCTTTGATTTATCTCTTTAAATTCTTCAGCCTACACGAGGTTCTATTCGGTTGAAATCTGAACGTTTTTATCATCTTCAGAGCCGATTGATCCCAGTAGATAATCCACAGTTGTTCGTCCTTGCTGTGTTGGTCTTCGTCGAATCTTCTCGGGTGGAGCACCGTTCGAATGAGGGAATCTCTCTCGCCGATGTCATTATATAGAGAATGATTGGTGGCTAATATTTATTGCCGACGGGAAATAATTTTAGTATTACCGTCACGACGACGAGCGGCCGTAGACCACCGCCTAGAATCAGTCGGCTCTGAAAGGACAATGACGTCAAACGTTAGCCGAAAAAAAATCTATATAACAACTTTATGCAAGTTGAACAATCATAAGAATTATACTGATTATTCACACCGACGCTAGTCCAAAGGTCTCCATCTTTGTGTATGGTTGTGAAAAAATGAAAGAATGAAAGCTGTGCTGTGTACCGCAGAGCATGTGATGTTGGGTTAATTCAAAATAAAGGAAGCAAAAAGCTAGAACCACAAGGGAGCTAAGATATGGGCAAAACTTGGAACCTCAGGCTGTTACATTTGTGCTATCAGTAAGAAAGAAATAAAGAATAAAAGTGAAAAAGAGGGTTTAAAATGAAATCAATGGAAAAGTTCGTTAAATTGCAAGTTCCTTTTTAAGGAATAGATTTGCTTTTAATGCTATATGATTTCAACTAGGGACAAGAGACCTAGATTAAAGTATTGAAATTTTCCTAGGATCTATCTTACAAAGATCTGAATGCGTGTAAAACCAGTGAATTGTTTTGCTAGGAAGGATTCTGTTGGGTACCTTGGAAAGATTTTTTTTGATGTGGTGCTCTGTATAAAATTATATATCAGGATATTTAGATATTAACGTTAATAGCGAAAAAATTCAGTACTCGGCGACGTATACGAGTAGGTGCAATCGAACCGGAAAGGGACCGGAAAGCAGGAAAAATCCCGAGCTTGCCGAAAGTGGTAGAATCCACCAGGACTGATGTGACATTGCATGATGATGAGAAATCCAAACAGGTAGTGCCTGGAATTGAATCTCGGAAACTAAACGTTTTATTTTGGCTTAAAATGAGTTTATCTCTACGAATTTCGTTTCATGGGAATAATTTTCCATTGAGAAATCTACGAATGGCTTTCTTCATGAGTTCTACGGTAATAGGTCCATTCGGTATTGTGTAATGATTTATTTGAAACGCTGCAATAGTAAGAGAATTTTAACAAAAAGGACTAAATTTTTTGTCTTTTGTACTTTTCGCTTATTGTTTTCGCTGATCCTGTCAACATGAGCATGGTGCTAGTTCGATTCCTTTCCGGGCCAACCAAGCTTTTCATCCCTCCGGGTACCGGACTTGTCTGGGAAAAAACCGCTCTCTGCCAGCCAATTGGAAATGCTCCAGGCAGGCTATCTCAGGACTTCAGAGAGAATTGCTCGACCAGCATTGTACGATATTCAAGATGAAATGAAAACCCTCAAGCAACAACCGAAGCCAAACGTAAAGTTCAAAATTCTTTGTGAACAATGAATGCGAAGAAACGAATTGAAGGTGGGAGGTGCTGGGATCCGCACAGGAGACGAGAAGACGAGTCAAATAAAAATTGAAGAAATCGTCTTTGTTGAATCTTAAACATTTATTGTAGGAGGATTTCCGTTTGAAGATTTCTTTACTTGTTTAGACTTCGAACACAATGTCAGTAAACACTAATCTGCGGAATTCGGATTTTTGTGCTGGGGTGTTATATCTGAATGACTATGTGGAGATACTAGAAAAACAGGTAGGTTTAGGATCTCTTTTTACTTCGTTATAATTTGAGTTACTCTGAAATGGACAAAGGTTTTCTTGATTCGATCGCTCATGCAGAGCGAATTAAATTCCTCCATCTCTTTGAGTTAGGCAAGTTGGCAGTAAAGGTCAATAATGCATTCATTCCTGTAGTCGTTGATGGAGTTTAATGCGCAGCACATGCATCCATCAAGGGTTAACAAACGCTAAGTGCTTTATCCTTCCTATTTTTTACGCTTTATAACCTTTCCTAAATTAACGGGTTTATGTCGTAAATATGGTGACGATCTGTACCTACAACGCACGTACACTTGCATCCGAGTCCTCGATAGAGGACTTGCTCACGCAAGCAAGAATGATAAGGTACGACGTCATCGGCCTGGCCGAGACGAGACGACGCCACACATTCAACGCTGTCTATGACACTGGAGAAGAACTGTTCCTCGAAACATGCGACAGTAGAGGCGTAGGCGGTGTCGGCGTTCTCGTCAACACGAGTTTGTCCATGAACATCGATTCATTCGAACAGCTTACAACCCGAATCGGACGTTTACGATTAAAAAGATGTGGATCAACACCGGCTTTGACAATCTTCGTCGTTTACGCTCCAACATCAAACTATGACGAAGAAGAAGTCGAAGCGTTCTACATGGACTTGGAGAGGTTCTACAGAGAAGACCATACATTCTTCAAGGTCATCATTAGAGATTTCAATGCCAAGATCGGACCAAGAAGATCGTGTGAGGAACGTCCCATTGGACCCCATGGATTAGAATGAAACGAACAGGGTGAGCGGCTCTCTGAGTTTATCATGGCGACCAAAACCATCCATGGTAACTCGCAATTCCAGAAGCCTCACTGTCAACGATGGGCGTGGGAATCTCCTAATGGAGAGTACCATAACGAACTAGACCACATCATAGTAAGTAGAAAGTTTTGCCTGACCGATGTTGCTGTTGTCCCAAAATTTTACACGGGATCAGACCAC
>MQTX01000045.1:1793433-1822577 GCA_009735665.1 Angiostrongylus cantonensis
GCTTCCATTGGCCCTGACATTTTAGCAGCCTCTCCGTACTCGTCCATAAGTTTGATCTTCATTAATACTATTACTCTATACTATACTATAGACGTCACGCGAACATTGGAATGGGCCAATTACAAGACCAAGATGATTGCACTCCGTGCCCTAACGTATGCGTCAAAAACTTGGTCGCTACGTAAGCAGGATAAGTAAGTAAGTAAGTAAGATCACTCAGCGTTATCGAACGCGCAGTCGAAAGGACGACGCTAGGAGTATCCCGTTTCGCACAAGTAAGGGTTGGGATCCAAAGCTCCGACCTACGTCAAAGATCAAAAATCAAAGATGCCGTTCTATACGCCAAACAGTCGAAGATAAGGTGGGCCGGACACGTAATGCGTATGAATGATAACCGATGGACAAGGGCTGTTAGTGACTGGATTCCTCGGGTTGTCAAACGAACTGCAGGGAGACCACCGACCCGATGGTCAGAGTTCTTCACGAAAAGCTTAGAAGAAAGATATGATGCTCGACGAGTCCCCCACTAAAGCGAGGAGAACCCACTGGGCTCTCATGCCCGCGATAGGGAAAAATGGAGGATTTACTGGAGCGCCCGCTCGAGTCACTCGACGATCAACGGGACTACAGGTGATACAGGTGATACAGGTGATAGCTTGCTGGGCTCTGAAGGTGGGGGGCTGGGTATACTCATGGATAGCTTGCCAGTCTCTCCCAGAGTGAACGTGGACCTTATTTGTTGGAGGCGACTCCTAAAGGCCTCCCATGTACTTCTCTGTCCATTAATTGATGGCTTTTGGCCGACATGACTCGCAGAATACAATCCGAAATGACTAGAATGCACTCACACACGCATGCATGAATACGTTCTCGTATAGTGAAAAGTTATATGCTAAATCGGCGCGGCAGAAACAGGGAGTCCATCCCCTGGATACACCTGCGTCTCAGGGAAGCAAAGATCGCTTTTGTTCCGCGATTAACCTCTATCCGCCACCTGGGGACGCGCCACGTAGCTTCGCGACTAACTGGCTCGAGATCTCTCATATGAGGGAGATCCGTGGGCTAACCTAGTACGGGTGCTTAATTCCAACCGGTTCTCTTTGTTGCATTCCATGCAGCAAGAATTCAATTGAATAGTACCGCATCACACTACGACTTTAAGCTATCAATTTATAGCTCTTTACTTGACTGAATGAATGTAACGACTGCGGTATTGTGAAACCTGCAGACTATGGAAAAGAAGAAACGCATACCAGGAAGACAACAGTCCTCACAACGAATTACCGCGTCATCTTGGCTGAGAGATGATCCTTGGTGTCGGGATGCGATATAGAGGGTTGGGGATTAATCCCCCCAGCCGGGTTTCCCAAGCTAAGAAGGAGTCCGGCGTTTTCATTAGGAAGTCCAGCTAAGAGTGAACTATCACGAGGACCCACCACTATCCTGGTATCAAACTAGTAGCATAGTGGTAAATCTCTCGCTGATCCACAAGAGCGACGACTGTTTGTGGTGATGGTCACATGTACAGACTTTGGCTAAGCTGACCTCGGGATTTCAGGGAACCACAATGCCTAAGCCAAAAAAAATCCAAAAAATGGAAATTTCGGTGAGGCCTGCAAAACCAGTGAAGAAGGGCCATCCAGGTACCCAAGTATTTAGGAAACCGACAACAATCATAATTTGAAGTTGCCGTAATATTAAAAATGGACAAGATGGACAAAAATGATAACAAGCAATTTGCTCCAAACCAAGCACAGCTTTCCTGCAAGCCAAGGCAGAAATTAAAAGGAAGATGATAAAGCACGATGGAAATTCCCACTCTGTGATTACCTGACAAGGCCACTCCAAGCTTAGCATTTCCTCCTGAAATCCAAACACGGCCGTGACCAATAAAAGGTCAAGAAAAGTAAAGCAAGATCCTAGGATTTCTGATGAATGGTAAGCAGCAAAATAAACCTAATTTGATGCAATGTGGTTCTCCGACAAAGTGGATAAACAAGGAAACTCTGTTCAGTCGCAATACGATCGAAACGAAAACTACTAGAAATGGAACTGAAACTAACTGGTTTCAGGTTTGCAATCTACCTCGAAAATGTTACGCTACAAGATGTAAAGAAGAATTCAGCATACGAATACCATCCAGAAAAAGCGCTATTCTTTTAGTTTGTGAAAACCTCCTCGACAAGCATCCCATTAACCATCCAGCAAACTGGGCTAAACTGCAAGCTAGGGCACATTAATCATCCATGGAAGGCTCTGCACTCAGAACGCTAAGCATTTTTCTTCATTGGCAAACTAACACGATGTTGTTACCAAGCATTTATTCAGCTAACGTTTCGACGTCTTCGTCTTCTTCAGAGCCGATGATCCGAGTCATTGTCCACAGTAGTTCACCGTACCGTAGTTAAATAAAAGTCGGTTTACAATAGTGAAAAGATGAATGTTTAAAAGAGGCTGTTTACCATGCATATAAAAGTTTCGGCATGTAGTTCTATCTGTGAAAGTGCTCGACTAAGTATACCTTGTCAATGTGACCTTTGTAAGCTCTGATGAAAGCAATACCGCCGAAACGTAAGCTACTGTATGTGCGTAAGTGCCATGGGCCAGATATGCATTCAAAGGCCTCCAAACGATGCTTATTGAAGTCGAATGCGCGGTGCATACCTCAAGGAGCTTTGAAAATCATTTAAGGGTATGAAAACGGTCTTTTGTATGTTACGTGTAATATATACCTTTTCCCGATCAATGCAAAGCATGGTATCTGTGTTCCACATACTATCAAGTGGCAACAAAAAGTGTACGAAAGTGCTTCTATGTGTTGAAATAAACGTCTGGAAAGAAAATGAGACCTATAGCTGCCTTACCTGTAAAACCGTCGTGGCACGTATAGGTGTCAATCGTCACGAGAGTGTTAAAAAGGAGCACTGCGAAAATTATGATAAGTATTATTGACCAGGTGAATCCGGTTTGGAACCATATTTTGTCATCAGTGATTTTAGGTTAGGTTCGTATTGAATCGCCTTTACAAAGTACTCAAAGTTCTCGTGAAAATGAATGAAAGTCTCATCTGTAAGTGTTTATAATCTTGAAGCATCTTGAATTCTCAAGTTTCAGGACAGTTTTATGTTCGCCAACGAATCACAAAGATTTTTATAATGTTCGAGCTTCATGGTGGGTTGAAGTCACTCGTCAGTTCATTCAAACCGCTTCCCCATGATGATGACACGTCCAGGAAATCGTTCATGGCTTGCTGAAAAATGTTAAGCAATTGGAAATTTGGCATCCGTCTTATTTTTCAATCTGTACTTTCTAAACAGTTATATAGTGTCTAAGTACCTTACCGTACCTGAAGCCTGCAGTACCTAATCAAAAACATGTGTGTGGAGAGGATACGGGATGAGTATTGTCGGCGCCTAGCTCTTATATAAACAGAGTTACATGTCAAAATACTAATCTCAGAAGTCGTGTGAGTAAAGTCGAAACTGTTGCTTCAGATATATCAGTAGTTTTAACAACTTAATGCTTTGAAGAAAATAAAGTACGTGTTGAAGAACTGTAGCAGATACGGTAACAAAATGAACGAGCTTTCGAGACTCTAGGTAAACCCTCAAGCGCATTATGAATTCATTAGAGATGTATAATAGAAAATTCTGTGCAATAAAAGGATAAAGGATAAAGCTCTCGGCATTGGTCAATCCCTAAGGGATGCGCCATGCATTCGACTTCACTAAGCATCGTTGGAGGTGATTAAATCATATTTAGCCTTCACCGAGCGATGACTCGCGATCGCCTATCAAGGTATCGAGCCAGTTCTGCTATCCTCTCAGATAAGTCTGATACCAATTCGCCCACTCCGAGGCGATGGAAGGCTTGGTGAGCCTAGGGCACGAGTATCGATCCTATGTGTATTGCAGAAAGCCTCCGACCACATGTTAATAAGTAAGTAGTAGGAAATATAATAAAGGCCTACAGTCGTGAATTGGCAAGGCGACAGTGTAGTGCGTCGATAGGGAAGCTGACGTTGATGCTGTTTCTTCTCTATTAGAGAAGACAAGGTTCTAAATACATGTGTTGCTCAGAATTACTTCAAATACCGATTTCACGGTATAACGCGTGAGGCTTTCAACCAAACCATTTATAATTAATGACAAAACATACTGTCTGACGAAGATTTCTTGGACTTACATTGGTTGGCTTATATATATATATATGTCGCTGCGGAGCGGACTAGTATTGGTTTTTGGTGGTAATATTTCAGCACCAGCAGAACCCTATGTGGAAAGATTGCGCGCTCCAATATATTGTCGAACGACCGTGTTCTAACGAATTCTAAGTCAGGAAGAAGTCCTTTAACTTCGTGGTTGAGGTCTAGGACGTCATATTGTAATGTCTGTCGTACTACTTCTTGTCGTTTCTCATTGATGATCACTGTTTCTTTTCTTTACTATCATTTTTCCTTATTATATTCTCTTATATTTCTTTTTCTGTTGGAAGGCTAAGCTGATAATGCGAAGACTTATCAAATTGCTACTTTAGTTCAAAAGATATTTCAGATGAAGGCTGCAGCTGTACTCCGTTCAATTTCTAAACTCGGAAACGTAGCAGCGAGGTTCGCTGTCGTTGGTCAGCTTCCTGCTCGCTCTCTATCAACATCACAAAGAGGTGCCTAAAAATCTTGAGATATTTGAAAAAAAAATTAAGTTGGGATATATGCCTTAATTCACTAGGTTTAGCGAAACCTTTCTGGAGCTTTAGTACAGCATGGAAAAGGAAGAACACGAAGCAATTGAAAGGACTTGAGAAAATGGCGAGAATACTGTTGGAAAAGGAGCGGCGCGTGGAGCGCAGCGGTCCCAGGCGCTGTACAGTACATATAGTGTCGATTCCCGCACCCAAGGCTCATCAAGCCTTCCATCCTTCCGGGGTCGGCATAATGGTACCAAACTTGTTTGGGAGGATAGCAGAAATGCTCGGTATATCGGTAGGCTACCGCTATTTGTTGTAATGGCTAGAATTGTATTGTCACGTCCATGATGCTTAATGAAGTCGAATACATGGGACACACCCCACAGGGATTGAACAACGCCAAGAGCTTTGTTCTTTATGTCTTATCCTGTTGGAATACTGTTGTAAGTCTGGGACTTGTAACAGAGGATTGATGGAACCTCTTATTACCTCATTGCCAGCCGTGAGCCCTCGAAAAGAAAAACTCACAAAAAAGCGATCTACCATGGTTTTAGAAACAATGACTCCTTTTTTAGGGGATATGTGGGACATAGTTAACAGGACAGTGCAGGGACAAAGAAGAGTATTATCTCATCCTTTTTTTGTGAGTAATAGGTTTAGCCGATCGTTTCGAAACATTTTTTGATAACTTACCGTTTTTCTAACGACTCTTCCCTAGCCCATGGAATAAGGCTTACTGTGTTTAAATTGTTAAGCTTACACAACGTTGGGTGAAGTACTAAATATTTGTACTTGTATAGTTAATGGTTATTAAAGAGTCCTCCCAACGGTTTACCGCCTCATCGTGGCTGTGTTCTTTCTGAGTGTTGCGCTGCGATGTACAGCGGAGGGTTCATCCTCTGGCAGGGTCTTCCAAGATGAGAAGGAGTCCGGCGTTTCTATCAGGAACCCTAGCCGATAGTAAACCAATATCAGGATCCACCACCGCCCTGGTATCAAAGTCGCATGGTGGCAAATCTCCCTCTGATCCACATGGGCGGCAACTGCCTGTAGTTGGAACGACCTGGGGCAGACTTTGACCCGGCTGACCTCGGGACTTCAGTGAACCACAATGGCTAAGCCAGCCAAACTCCGGAAAAATGGAGATTATACTGGGGCCCGTACAACCAGTGAGGGCAGGCCATCCAAGTATTTAAGTAAATAGGGTACATAGTAAATACAGTTTCCTTGTATCACTACGATGTTTTGTGACCGCTAGGATAGTTCTGTTTGCCTAAACAGTAGTCCACTATGTTTCTGTTTATGTTCAGCCATTTTCTTCTTAACGATGTCGTAGCATATTTTCAGTCCTCAGTATCGCACCTGAACTGACACAAGCCCTGACAAGGGAAATCCAGGCTGAGCAGCAACTCTCCCAAGAAAATCTTGGCGGTTCCTCAGCGCCAACATTCCAAGGTTTCAACATTACAACCAAAGATGCAGAGGTTCGGCTCACCAAGCAGCTCGGTAAAGAAAGGTTGGTAAATTGTACTGAAAATACAGTTTGAAATGCAATATCTATAGTTTCTGACTTTGTTTTTGCAGCATTCTTGTTGTGTTTAACGTGAATCACTCTGTTGACATGGATGATGACTATGAAGATGAGGCACAACAAGAGGTATTCATATAACTAAAGTCTTCCTGATACGTCGGTACTTCTAGAATTTCTTGAGATCCTTCCTTTCTAACAGATTGTAAGTTGCCCTTGAGTACATCCACATTACCAAAATTGTTTGTGGTACTGAAACTAAAATTAGCCTGGAGAAAGATGAAGCAAAAGACCCCCAAGGTGTAGTGGTGAACGCGTTAGCCACTGAAAAGAGTGATAGCGGATTCGACACCGCCGTAGACACCAGCGGTTCGGAGTTTTAGAAATATCTGTGCATTATTTTGACTATATTTGTAGCAATTTGTTGAAGCAGTGAATATCTGTTTTATCACCTGTATCACCTGTAGTCCCGTTGATCGTCGAGTGACTCGAGCGGGCGCCAGTAAATCCTCCATTTTTCCCTACCGCGGGCAAGAGTAGCCCAATGGGTTCTCCTCGCTTTAGGGATTCGTCGAGCATCATATCTTTCTTCTAGGCTTTTCGTGAAGAACTCTGACCATCGGGTCGGTGGTCTTCCTGCAGTACGCTTGACATCCCGAGGAATCCAGTCACTAACAGCCCTTGTCCATCGGTTATCATTCATACGCATTACGTGTCCGTTCCACCTTATCTTCGACTGTTTGGCCTATAGAACGGCATCTTTGATTTTCGATCGTTGACGTAGATCGGAGCTTCGGATCCCATCCCTTACTTGTGCGAAACGGGATACTCCTAGCATCGTCCGTTCGACTGCGCGTTCGATAACGCTGAGTGATCTTTCATCCTGCTTACGTAGCGACCAAGTTTCTGACGCATACGTTAGGGCAGGAAGAACCGTTGAGTCGAAAAGGTGGGCACGGAGTCGGGTGTTCTTTGTTCTCTTCACTACATCCACGGTGCTCTTGAAAGCTCCCCAAGCCGCTCGTTTCCTCCTGCTCAGCTCTGGAGCTAAGTCGTTCATCATATTGATTTCCCGACCTAGATAGACATAACTGGAGCATTCGGAGATATTCGTTCCGTTGAGCGTGAATGGGGCAAACAAAACCAATCCGTTCTTCATGAACATCGTTTTCTTGAGATTTAGTCGAAGACCAATCTTTCCACACGCTTCATCAAAGTCGGCCACCATTCGTTTTGCTTGGCTAGTGTTTGCTGTTGTAAGGACGATGTCATCAGCAATGCAGAGATGGTGTAACTGGCGGCCATCGATTTTCACTCCCATATCCCATTCCAATGTTCGCATGACGTTCTGGAGGGTGGCTGTAAATAATTTTGACGAGATTGTATCGCCCTGCCTAACTCCTCTCTTGACGTCCACGTTAATATCGTTGTAGAATGGTAAAATCTTAGTTGTGAAATTTTTGTACAGCTCACGAAGAATCTTTATGTACTGAGTAGGGACTCCTTGACTACCAAGGGCTTCCATCACTGCTGCTATCTCAATTGAATCAAAGGCCTTCTCTAAGTCGATGAAAGTTTTATCTGTTTCTGTTTCTGTTTGTTATGGAAATTTTGTTTGTTTATCTGTTTTATATGGAAATTACTTCAATACTCTTAATGTTTGTCACGTAATCTCACAAATTTGTCACAAAACGCGTAGATTTCCATTCAGAAGACTTTATGTTTCCGACAGAAAAGCGTCATTTATTATTGGTTTTTCGCAATTCTGATGGTACACCTAAGTTACTCAGAAAGGCTATGTATGTTCGAGAGTCAAATGGACTATTCATTCTAGGGTACCGCTGGAAAAGAGTATTTATCCGAAGATTCATTTTTTTTTACCACATTTTGGACTTATATCTTTACTGTAACCGCTGTTACAGTGCTGGCATCTGTACTATCAAGTTTTAGTGTTCTATTACCTTTGAGCTTGGAACTAAGCATTGCCAGCAAAAAATGTTTCTAAGTTTTTGTTGGTTTATATATCCAATCTAAATACTCCGTAGAGGTTTTACTGGATGTGTTGTAAGATTTAACACACTACGATATTGATTCTCATTGTCGGGACGATAGGGCTACGCCTAATTTTTCGTTGATTTCAGCATGAATTGAAATCAATACGAACCGTGTCCTTCGATTCTCTGTAGTTTTTCTAGTATAAAATATAGGTCTTCTTGGACTGTTTCTAGCTCGTCACTGTTGATGCAACTACCGCTTGAATACAATGGTTGTGCCATTAAGTTTCGTTGGAGGTAATTGAAAGCAAACCTGCCCTTTACAATGACTCGCGGTTGCTTACCGATGTATCGAGCCAGTGCTGCTATCTTCCCAGACAGATCTGATACCAATTTGCCGACTCCGTGGGATGGAAGCCATGGGGGCGCGGGGATCAATTCCACATGTTTGCCGCAGTGGCGCCTCTAACCACTGCGCCAAAACTCTCCCTTTCGCAAATGTGCTAGGTGTAAATCGCTTCTCTACAGATGAAGTTATCTATGCTCATTATATACAATTTTCAATTTAAAGCAAAATTCCCCACCTTTAAATTATGACTTCTACTGTAAATTTAAGGCAGTTCCAGTACCTGTTGCGTTGCCTCCGTTTACAGTAGAGATCACAAAGGGAGATGATCGTCTATGTTTTCATCTGGAGCTTGTCGAAAGCGTTGATGTGCAAGGAGAATGTGAGTAAACCTTGTTTATTCATTATTTATCATGTACTTTCTATGACGGCTCTTTCCATAGCGGTTTTCTTTTCAAACTGTACCGCCGAGCTGGTTCATATAATTCTTATTCGAAAGTGAATTTACTTTAGGAGGTGGGATAGGAGGGCAAAAAAGGGAATTGCGGGCATAATTGTTCATAACCAAAATCAGAAGTGAGCTGCAGGAACAGAAAAATATCTGTGAGCATACTGGAGGAGAAAAGATTCGAGACGTAGTAAAATGAAAAGCCGGTAAATCGCTAGGTTAAGATAGGATAGGATCGATAGGTACTTTGCAAATTAACCTGTCCGAAAATGGCTACATTACGAAATGGTATCGAAAGCCAAGTAGCAAAAACATCTTGGTTCATTACCTCTCCTCTCACCCCTCTCACACGAAAAGGGCGCTTGTAAGAAACATGTTTCGAACAGCAACCAACGTGTGCACGGGAAAAGAACAGAGAGAGGAGTCGCGAAACTTGGCACGGCAAATAGCCATTTCTAATGGTTATGAAACTGTAGCTCGGGATAGGTACAGGGGAAACGCTAGGCCTCCAAACGACAACTCTAGTGATAAAAAGGTCCCGTTTTTCCTACCCTTCATCTCAAATGATGTAAGCGCAGCTATAAAACGCTGTTTAAGAAGGGTAGGTCTACAGAACTCGGTAAACGTAGTTGAAATGCCACCGAGTAATCTGAGGCGCCAGCTAGTTCGTAACCGCCTATATGACCGTCTATGTGCAACGCAAAATTGCATAATTTGTCCTAATGGAAGAGACGGTGATTGCATGAGCTCAGGTACAGTTTATCTGATCTCATGTAAGGCGTGCGGAGACGAATACATTGGCGAAACGGGTAGACCCCTCTGTGTCCGCATAAAAGAACACCTAGTCGGCAAAAGTAAACCAAATACCCCACTAGGCACGCATAGGACCCAGAGACATGAGCAGGAGGACTTTGAAGTACGCGTCACGATCCTCGCACAGGAGACGAAAACACAAGCGCGCAAAACACTGGAGGCGTTCTGGATTAATTCCAGAAATCCGAAAATGAACCGCAGGGAAGAATGCCTCGTTATCACGCGTGATATTGGGCAGTATATAAGCCTATTATTTTGAGGAGAAGGGCACATTACGATTCCATGTGAGTTCTGTGCGGTTGGTCTCCACTAGACATATTCAGTGGAAGCCTCATAGAAAGCGGTGGGTGCGCAAAGTTGTGTTCATTGTGGTTGAAATTTTGGTTTAGCGTTTTCTTTGTTTGGTTATGGAGGCGTTTGACCGTGTAGATTGCTGTCAACTTGACTTTCCAGGCTCTGAAGAAGGCGAAGTTCGCCGAAACGTCAGCTTACTTGTGAATAAAGAATAATAATAACACCTCGCGTTTGCTCAACAAGAATACAAAGAAGTACTTTGCAATGTTTTTAGCACTAGAGTGTCCATTTTAAAAGACTACTATTTCGAAGCTGTTAGTATTAATGTGTGCTTATATTGTTGAGCTTACACGAGGTTAATATAAATGTTTGTTCGACTGACGTTTCGACGGTTTCATGTTCATCAGAGCGGATGATCCGAGTCGATGGTCACAGTTGTTCGTCTTGTCGATGTGGTGTCTTCGTCGCGCATCGAGCCGGTTTTTCCTCAGTGGAGCATCTCTCTCGAATGGGCCATACTCACCTGGCGATGCTCTTTTATAGATCCGGCTCGATGTGCGACGAAGAAGCCACCTCGACAAGACGATCAACTGAGGACTATCGACTCGGATCATCGGCTCTGATGAACACAAAACCCTTGAAATGTTAGCCGAATAAACATCTATATCAACCTCGTGTAAGCTCAACAATATAAACACATGTTGATTATTTACTGCCGAGGTTAAGTGACGGTCGCTTTCGAAATAATTCCTTTGGTATTTATATCGTCAGTAGGAGTATGTGTGCTTCAGAAGAAACCTAGTATGGCTTTTCAGATGATTTTCGAGTGGAGGAATTTTACGTGGCCCCAGCCGCCAAAGAAGGAAATGAAGATGTTGCGCCAGAAATTTATGCCAGTAGTGGCAAATATATTGATCCGGTGAGTGGGAGGAAAAATTGTAAATTAGAGAGAAGTGGTAATCGAAAGAACCAATACAGGTTATTGAGCGATGACAAGGGTGTTCATGTATCCCTCTGCACCTAATGAATTCAGTTTTTTTTTTCAACTTTAGGACTTGCACGATCTTCTGTTCGTTCGTTATTTGGAAGAACGTGGCTTCGATGCGCAGTTCTGTAAAACACTCGTTGCTTTTGCTACTCATTACGAGCACTCTCAATATGTTAGTCTACTCAATAAGATCAAAGCGTTCGTGACGAAATGATTTGGTCAGCGCTTCAGCATTTCAATCCTTGATTTTTATAATCAGGTGTTCTTAATTATATGTTAGGACTCTAAACATGGTTCATTTGTTGATTACTGTTACTCCGGTCATGCGCAGAGATGTTGTCTGTTTTGAAGCATTAATAAAAAATTTTTGTAGATATGCGGAATATCACAGAAATCGTTAAAGACGAGGTAGTCAGTGTATTGTTTTGTGTTAAATTTAATCGGAGCTTCAGTAGGAAGCCTACGATATAAAAAATACAAATAGTTACAAGCTCGGCAGTGAACTTCAGGAATCACCTGTCCACTTGTTCACACGCTTCTTGTGCCTAGAGCACTCCATCAAAAATTGGGGAAACGATAGTGGGTGGGATTGCTTTTGCAGTAAGAGTGTGGATTACTTCAATGTAGTGTAATACGCTAATAACAATGCGCGCTATCCTTTTAACTTGGTACGGAATGTAAGCCGATTTATACGTACGTTGATCAAATGTGGTAACTGAAATAAGTGAAGTTAGATTCAAGAAAATTAGTAACGTGCCAGTACTAGGTCTTTCGGAGATTTATGTTCTACTTCAAGCTGTATTTATGAAATGACATGTCTCGGCTCAGGGTGGACATGTTAATTGTAACGAAATCGGTTGAAATCTACAGGTTTTTATCTAGAAGGAACAAGTTCACTTATACCTATTGCTTAGAATTCTAGTCTTCTGGAGGGGATGAAGTCGTGGAAAGCATTTTCGGTCTCGGCTTTGTTTCTGAGGCATTTCTTGTATAGAAAATTGTCGAGGTACATAAAGAGGTGGTATTTGTTAAGCGAGAAGTCTAACGAGTATAGTAGATGGGGCAGAGTTTCGTAGCTCAGCTCGTTCAACTTCGGCAGCGTCGGTAGTGCGACGTGTGGTGGTTGTTCATCGTGGGGAAAGATTGGTCCTTTCTGTATTTGAACAGACGTTTTAGTTTGTGTCACTTTCATCAACTTTCTGGACGACATTTCCACCAGAATCGTCTCCACTTATCAAGGAAATGTCGAACATTGAACCGCCACCAAACCACCAATAGGTTACCTTGTTTTCAATGTGGTTTCGTCTTTGGGTATTTCTCTAGAGCGGTATAAGCACTGAGTAGCACGGGGCTCGTTACCGTAAAGGATGTAGTCATTTCTGGTCACCCGTCACGATACGGTCAAGAAACGGATCGTTCTGCTTGCGAACATTCACCGACGATGTCTCAAAGCGGCGACTTCTTTGATTGTCATCCATTTCATACTGCACCCATTTGTCGATCGCTTACGATTTTTCAAATGTTTTAGATACTTGAAAATAGTTTTGATGCTTACATTACGTTCTTCAAGTTTTCGAAGAGTTGTGCCTGTATTTGCTTCCAATAGGGCCTTCGATTCATCTTCATCAGTACCAGAAGCACGTCCACGACGTTCCTCATCTCCAAGGTCAAATTAACCACGTCGAAAGTTTTCCTAACAAGCATTGCACTGTGCGTTTCTTAGCGCTATCTTTAGCTCTAAACTCCGTAAATGTTCCAAATCGTCTTCCACTTCATCCCAATTTGAATTCGTAGAAGTAAGTTTGTCAAGGTTTATAAATCATCTATATGGAGCAAAAAAACACGAAATGAGCTTTGCACTGATGAACAATAGTACAGCATTGAGAACAGAAACAATTGCTAAAAGAAATACAAGAAAGTTAAGGTAACAAATCGGACCCGAACTTCGGAATGACCTCATAGTAACGCTACTGCATTCAGATTCAGATCCATTTTTCGATCCCTGGAATCCCGAGGTAGGCCTGGCCAAAGTCTGCCCAGGTCTTCACCACCACAGGCAATCGCGGCCCCCATGGATCAGAGGGAGATTTGCCACCATGCGACTTTGATACCAGGACGATGGTGGATCCTGGTATTCGTTCACTTTTAGCTAGACTTCCTGATGGGAACGCCGGACTTCTTCTCAGCTTGGGACACCCTGCCGGGGGTACAAATCCCTCCGCTGTTCTTTGCAGTCCGACACCCAGGAACACCTCCCAGCCACGATGAGGCGGTCAACCGTTGAGAGGCGTATTATGAGATAGATGTGCTAAATGTGAGCCGTCATCGCTTTCTTTCCAATGACGCTGATATCAACAACTTGAGTAGCTGCAAATAAATACTTCGTCATGTCTCAAACCACTCATTTCGCATAAATGTAGTGCGTAGATTGAATAGTCTGAATGACTACACGTTTAATGTAAGATTAATTTTTTCGTCACCGTCAGCTACGATTGTGTTGTATGTGTTTTATTGTATGGAAGTAAGCGTATGCTGTTTAACAACCTCGCGACTGCTAAGAGAGAAAACGACGAATTCATAATTCAATGCCGAGGTTAATAGAAAGTCGATACTGGGTACTATTAATTTTTTCGTCTAATTTACGTCCTTAAGAAACATTTGCGATAAAAAGTGACTGGAAGAGTACGTCCGGGAACCTCCACATCCACAAACCTGTCAAATCTTTTCATCTCGTCATGCACCGTTTTTTTCTGTGTGAGCCTCAAATGCTTAATACTTTTATGCTTGGCTTGTCTAGGCCTCGATATAACGAACGCAAGTTCATCTTTGAATTACCTTTGAGACCACCTGTTTCTAGGATATCACGATCAACATTTAATGAAATGACTCTGAACGAATTCAAAATTATGCTAAGCATATTTCTTTGTTGCATTCATTTCTAATACTTCAAATGTGGTTCACCCACGAAAAACCAAACAAGGAGGCCCATACCAAATGTGGTCAAACGTTTCTACAAACAATTGGGTGATTGCTGATGGCAGAGATAAATAGAACTAGCTGAGAGACAGGCGAAACGAAGCAACCTCATGTTGTGGTGATGAATGCGTTACTTCCCGGAAAGGACAATAGGGCGTTCGTTCCCTACCGAACTGCGGTCTGGAGTTTTGCAAATATCTCAGCATCATTGAAGTTATATCTACAAAAACGTCAAGGTACTTCTACAATTCATAGGCAATTTGACCACTCTTCGAATCAGACCTCCTTAAACGATCTCCATACGAAGCCTTGAGGCCATCTGACTTCTAAGGCTAGTAATTCACAGGATCCTATTTGTACCGCAAAACACCTTTTCGTGAGGTTCTATAATTGCATCTTGGACGAGGCCTTATTTTCGGCCTTTGCGGACTTGCTAGTTTTCGAAAAACGAACAAAAATTTTTTGATAACTAGAGAACTTCTTTGGTTATGAACAAGAATGGCTTATAGAAAAGATCTTGGTTTATCACTCTATGGGTATGAATCGATCACTCTCCATGTGGAATCGATCCCCACGCCCATGGCCTACCATGTCTTCCATCTCTCCGGGGTTGGCAAATTGGTACCAGGCTTGTCTGGGAGGATAGCAGTACTGGCTTGATAGATCGGTGCGCCACCACAAATCGTTGTAAAGGCCAGATATGCATTCAAAGGCCTCCAAACGATGCTTATTGAAGGCGAATGCGCTGTGCATACCTCAAGGAGCTTCGAAAATCATTCAAGGTTATGAAAACGGTCTTTTATATGTTACGTGTAATATATACCTTTTCCCGATCAATGCAAAGCATGGTATCTGTGTTCCACATACTATCAAGTGGCAACAAAAAGTGTACGAAAGTGCTTCTATGTGTTGAAATAAACGTCTGGAAAGAAAATGAGACCTATAGCTGCCTTACCTGTAAAACCGTCGTGGCACGTATAGGTGTCAATCGTCACGAGAGTGTTAAAAAGGAGCACTGCGAAAATTATGATAAGTATTATTGACCAGGTGAATCCGGTTTGGAACCATATTTTGTCATCAGTGATTTTAGGTTAGGTTCGTATTGAATCGCCTTTACAAAGTACCCAAAGTTCTCGTGAAAATGAATGAAAGTCTCATCTGTAAGTGTTTATAATCTTGAAGCATCTTGAATTCTCAAGTTTCAGGACAGTTTTATGTTCGCCAACGAATCACAAAGATTTTTATAATGTTCGAGCTTCATGGTGGGTTGAAGTCACTCGTCAGTTCATTCAAACCGCTTCCCCATGATGATGACACGTCCAGGAAATCGTTCATGGCTTGCTGAAAAATGTTAAGCAATTGGAAATTTGGCATCCGTCTTATTTTTCAATCTGTACTTTCTAAACAGTTATATAGTGTCTAAGTACCTTACCGTACCTGAAGCCTGCAGTACCTAATCAAAAACATGTGTGTGGAGAGGATACGGGATGAGTATTGTCGGCGCCTAACTCTTATATAAGCAGAGTTACATGACAATGTTGCTTCAGATATATCAGTAGTTTTAACAACTTAATGCTTTGAAAAAAATAAAGTACGTGTTGAAGAACTGTAGCGGATACGGTAACAAAATAAACGAGCTTTCGAAACTCTAGGTAAACCCTCAAGCGCATTATGAATTCATTAGAGATGTATAATAGAAAACTCTGTGCAATAAAAGGATAAAGGATAAAGGTCTCGGCGTTGGTCAATCCCTAAGGGATGCGCCATGCATTCGACTTCATTAAGTATCGTTGGAGGTGATAGAATGCATATCTAGCCTTTACAATGATTCGCGGTGGCCTGCTGATGTATCGACCCAGTGCTACTACCCTCCCAGACAAATCTGGTACCAACTTGCCGATCCCAGAAGGATGGAAGGCTTGGTGAGCCATGGGCGCATTCCACGTGCGTGTCGCAGTGGCGCCTCCAACCACTGTGCCACACGCGCCCCTTCTGTGCAATATATCCAAAAATTCTGTGCAATATATCCAAAAATTTACATTTTTTTCATACCAGCGTTTTGCAAAATTTAAAACAAACATCGCTATTAGGATTGTAGGACTGCTCGAATCCTGGAAATGTAGTTAGCATTGTCTGTTGGAAGTCCTCCATGTGGAGAAAATCAAACGATGTGTCGTCATATTCGAATGGATTGGTCCACGCAGCGGCTTCAAAAGGATCTGTTCGAACTGGAATCATGCCGTCGAATTGCTGTAATGCTTTTTTCTATATGTTTAAAAAGAATGAAAAATTGATCAACACACTTTGGTATGTATATGATTTAAGTCACTCTGCTCAAAATGAAAAAGTAGTAATCAGCAGAATAACTCTATGGATTGATCAGATGGAATTCGACAGGTTGTTGGAGGTAGAACAATCGAAAACACACCAGTACAGATTTCATTGTCTTAAAGAGACTTACCTGATCTTCCGATCTGTACTCTGTTTGAGCATACAGTGATGGGACTCCGTTACTGTCCTGGCTAGAATGCATTGCTATGTCCTGATTGGCTGATGAATTCACATCAAGTGGAGATGTTCTTGATATTTCTGGTTAGAAAGATAATAAATGTAAACTTATGTCTGTATCACTTTCAACGTATATCTTAATGATTCGCAACGTTTTATTCAAATGAGTACTAGAAGTCCTTAAAATGTTGCTCTACAAGTTCGGAGTGAATCCAGCGAGTAAGCTATACATTAAGCAAGTTGCTACACAAGACGTCTTCTTTGTGGACGAAAGCCTCTAAAACCAGATAACACTGTTGAGGGAAGTGCAAACCAAATGGAGCCCTTAAGTAACTGTGAGACTCAAGAACCACTCCCTGCAGAGACATCGCTCTGCATATTTCATGCTCGCGACATTTGTCGAAAGAAAAGGGCTATGGATGGTCTCAAAAAAAAAAACTGACCATGGACATGTTACTCGTAAGTGACGAAGATCACTTTAGGCTGAGCACTACGATGGATGAAAACAGGCTACAAATTACTCGCAGCTTTAAGAAGTTGATTCAAAAATGAAATACAACTTTTGCTGTGCATCAATTACGATGACAGCTACGAAGGGTAAAGGTGCGAATTCGCCAAGAAACTCAGGAAATGGGACATCATTTCCTTTTTGGAGGAATAATGAAGAGGTACGTATTTCTACCGAATTAACAATGACCCAAGCTGATTCAGTATTGTGCCGTGGCACAAAATCCTGCATCACGGATGTTGGAACCATCATCAGCAGATTGCCAATTTCAAGAACACTTCCGACCACCTATTATTCATCTGTTCTTGGTGTGTTATATCGCCTCCAGCGGTTCGTCGAGTAATCTCAGAACTCGTTTTCGTCAGACAGCAAGTTCCTATCCACAAAGCCGGCAACACCACGTGGCTGTTAGCTGTAAACGCCAAAGTAAGGCTATTCCAGAAGACATTACTCGACTAGCGTTCAAAATTTTGATGGAAAACAGGTTAAAAGCGCCTCAAGGTGGAGCCGAACTCATACCCGAACTCGTCCACCATCTAAACTCTAAAAATAAAAAAAACCAAAGTTCGATTGTCGATAAGTGTCGAAAAAAACTCGAGAAAAGCTACTGTGCTATCGAAAAGTATTGCCTTCCAGAATACTCTTCTTGAAACACAACAATGTCCTCATCGCTTTTGGTATATCCTTTATTTGTTAACTAGGCACTACTGAACCACTTGGGAATACGCAATTTCCACAATCCCCGAAGCGATTCGGTAATAAGATAGGTGGTGACAAATATGAAAGAATGAGAGTTATCTTTTTAAGGAAGATTAGTTAGATGAAATTCGGAGCATAAATCCAGAAAAACTATGATGATTTTCTAATCTATGCAAAGAAGAAAACCTGTTTGTTAACTTGGATTACGAAGGCGGCTACTCGAAACAACCCACCTATATGCATAATTTTCTGGCACATGTTGCACTTCACCTACTACGCGACAAGATCGAGATACTCAAATTAAGCTCAGAATAGACTACTTTTAGACGACTTATATAAATGGTAAGAGGAATCAATATGGAATCCTTGGAAACTGTAACAAGATGGACACAGTATACCAGTTACCCATGACCACTGTGAATCAGTGGGAGATACAGAAATCGTCGTCTAGTGCTGCCGACCTCAAAAAAAAACCTTCGTCAATGTGCTTTGACCACCAGTGAATCCATTAATAACCAGAATTGTAGGATTTGTCTCCATTCCATGAACTCATGCTGTTGCACATTATACGTATTCGATGCCATTTTGAACGTTTTTTGCATACAAACATCGCTGAGGAATCACACTAATCATTATACGTCTACAACAATACAAAAAAGATTAGGATATAATCAATCCTGACAGTGTATAGTGTAGTTAGTTGACCTAGGGAAAATAAGGCGAGCTTGAACTGAAGGTTTTCTGTGGGGTCAGCGGTGTTGAAAACCAACACGCATAAAAATTTGAGCTCACAGAATCATCAAAAAAAGGTTATACCAACTAACCACTGGAAAGCGTCGGCAGAAAACCCTAATGAATCCAGAACGTCATCGTGTTCAGCAAAGACGAAATCCATTGAAATACGAAAGTGAGACGTAAAATACCATATTAATTTAAGCGCGACTAAATCCTCTTCACCGTAGAAGTATATGGATGATAGAAGATAGTCATGCTTTGACAAGAAAAATTCACAGTATTTTAACCGCTATAGAAGCCTGCACCAGCCGCGATAAGCAGTTAATCTATGTTTGCGCTCCCTGAGTTTAACATTTGTCTCTGAAAGCATGGATATCACCAATATCACTAAGGTGCTCTATGGTACGAACCGTCAGCGTCGCAGTCGAGCATAGGAATATTTTCAAGACGCAGTAGGTCTGAAGAGAGTTCTGAAGTAGAATTAGCACATGACCCACTTATATAGTCACCTTAAAACAATCTTTTACTGCTCGAACAATGTCTTCAGTGGGTATAATGCATGTTGCCAACCAGTAAACAACATACAGATTAGCACAGTGATGCTGATACATGAGCAAAACTCGTAGGCTTCCAAGCCATTTGCGGGTTACTGCTTATAGCACTTTTAAGGTAAAAATATGACTGAAAGAAAAGCAACGTAGAGATTCGGTTTGTGTTGTGGATAAGAAGTGGATCCCAGGAAAGGGTAATTGCCGGTTCGAAGCCCAGATGAGATTCCGAGTTTTGCTCATATCTAAGCATCACTATGGTTGTATTTCACATCATATACCGCCCTAAAGAATAAATACACAGATAAGAGCTGAAACAACCAGATGCTCCGATGTATCAAAGCATCATATTATACAATTATTGTAAAATAACAAAAATCTCAGCGTTGAAAAATCCCTGAGGAATACGTCATGCATTCAACTTCATTATGCACTGTTGGCGGTGATTGAATGCATGTCTGGCCTTTACAATGACTCGAGGTGGCCTACCGATGTATCGAGTCAGTGCTGCTATCCTCCCAGACAAGTCTGGTGCCAATTTGCCGACCCCGTAGGGAGGGAAGACTTCGCGAGCCACCGTCGCCGGAATCGATTCGTGTATTGCAAGGTTGCCCCCGACCACTGCGCTACACGCGCCCCTCTTATTATTATTGCATTACATCTGTTACACTATAGTAGTCGAAACTACAGTATAATGTTTGTTCCCACTGGCTGAAGGTTGTGAACAGTTCTGATACGTTGCTGAACACGGAGATGGAAAAGCAGTATTGCCAATCGAATCCGAATAGTAGCACGGTGGTCTGACGACTGGCATTTCCCTAACCGACTCGGTGTCCACAATCTGTTGAAGTGAATAAGCAGACGGCACAGTTTGTTCGTTTGAAACAACGTTTATGCCACAAACGTCATCAACCCGTCCAGAAGCTCCTTTTTGGACGTTTCGCCGTCCCATACAAGAATTCCGAAGAATATTTGGAGGTGCCCTTCGAACCATAGCTCGTGACTCGAATACTTTTCTTGCATTCAATGGCACGACACGGGAATTTCGTGCCACCACACTCTTTGCCTCCTGTTGTAGTTCGGTTGGCGTCGAAACACCAGTCAGGTCCTTAAAAATAAGGTTTCCTCAGTAACAAAGATCTATACTATTCGAATAGAAACAGTAAAAATATTAAAACAAACCAAATCAAATTCTACATCCAATATATTATTATACCAACGAGCAAAATTATACGTTAACTAAGCCACTTCAGTATTATTTCATACAATGTTACATTTTCATAGCACATTACAAAAGACTTTGGGAGCACAATGGTAAGAGATGCCTTGTAAAAGTCACATAGTTGTGGTCTCGATCGGCCTCAACCTAATCAAGCAGTACATCCCTGTAGGATAAACGAATCTTAGACTTGTCTGGAAAATGCATCCACAGATCTACTAAGCGTGGTCATTCAGTTACTGAGGGCCTTGGAACCATACAAAAGAGTTATCCTAGGATTTCAGGGTGAATCAATTCGACCAGAATACAGTGCCATTCATGAAAATGGCAAAATCCCGAACTGTTGGCAGAACCTATCAACAAAATTAAAGACGTTCGCAGATATCGGGTACCGAATCGCCCTCCGAAAAGGATCCCATGTGCTGAGAGGGAGTTTAATATCACCACCGGAGGTTTACCTATTGCTAAACCAGTTCCATGAATCATTGAATGGCATGATCTTAACTTGAACTTGAACTGGCAACGACATGATCACCAGCTGATCAATATGTGGTAGAACCCTAGAACGGCACTTAAGATTCCACAAAACCAAATTTTCAGAGCCGCATATAGTTGACGACAAAGCGGCTCTGAAGAGGGCAAAATCGACTTCTTGAGAGCCGCTTAACCATATGCGACTCTGAGCGGCTCTTGTTCCTCTACGGAAGACAGGCGATTCTGCCCAAACGTCAGCTACGATTGTGTTGCATATGTGCTACTGTATGGAAGTAAACGTATGATGTTTAACAAGCTCGCGATTGCTAAGAAAGAAAAGGACGAATACTTCCATTCTTCCGTGCGAGAGTAGTCCAGTGGGTTCTAATCGCTCTAGAGATTCGCCGAGCATCATATTTTTCTTCTAAGCTCTTCGTGAAGAACTCTGACCATCGAGTCGGTGCTCTTTCTGAAGTGAGCTTAACATCCCGAGAAATCCAGTCACTAACCGCTCTTGTCCATCGGTTGTCATTCACACGCATTACGCGTCCGGTTCACCTTATCATCGACTGTTTGGCGTACAAAACGGAATCTTTGGTTTTTGACTGTTGACGCAGGACGGAGCTTCAGATCCTATTCCTTGCTTGTGTGAAACGGAATACTCTTAGCATCGTCCTTCCGACTGCGCGTTTGATAACGCTGAGTGATCTTTCATCCTGCTTAAGCATCGACCAGGAAACTGACGCATACGTTAGGGCAGGATGTACCGTTGAGTCGAAAAGGTGGCCACAGAGTCGGGTGTTCTTTGTTTTCATTATATCTTCTATGCTCTTGAAAGCTCCCCAAGACGCTCTTGTCCTTCTGCCCAACTCTGGAGCTAAGTCGTTCAACATGTTGATTTCCCGACCTAGAAAGACATAACTGGAGAATTCGGCGATATTCGTTCCGATGAGCATGAATAGTCATTTGAAACCAATACGCTCCTCATGAACACCGTTGTGTGAGATTTAGTCGAAGTCTAGTTTTTCCACAGGTTTTATTAAAGTTGAGAAGCATACGTTCCGCTTGGGTAATGTTTGGTGCAACACGGACGATGCCATCAGCAAAGCGATGATGTAACTGCTAGCCATCGATTTTCACTCCCATATTATCTCATTCCAATGTTCACATGCCGTTCTGGAGGGTAGCGGTAAATAATTTTGGCCAGATGGTATCGCCTTACCTAACTCCCCTTTTGAAGTCAACGTTAACATCGCTGTAGAATGGTGAAATTTTGGTTGTGAAATTTTTGTAAGGCTCACGAAGAATCTTTATGTACTGAGTAGGTACTCCTTGACTACCAAGGGATACCATGACTGCTTCTATCCCAATTGTGGCAAAGACCTTATGTTAATCGATGAAAGTGCGACAGAGCGGTCTATTCTTGCGATCTTGTTCTTTCTTTACTCTTGCGACCCTTAAAAGAGTATTGTTATCGTGTGAAAGTGATCGATTGTACTAAGTCATTCTCGAAACCCTGCTTGCTCACGTGGCTGTCCTTCGTCCAGTGTTCTGTCAATCTTGTTTAGGATGACTCGAGTGAAAATTTTGTAAAAGACAGCCAGCAAGCAGATTGGTCGATAGCTGCCTATAGAGTGTAGGTCACCCTTCTTGACCAATAACACGGTCTTGCTGGTCTTCCACTGAGTAGGAACCTTGCATTAAGACAGGTAGCGTGTGAAGAGCTGAGACAATGTGTATACGAGGACTGGCGGAAGGTTCTTCAGATGTTCTGATCTTATCCTGTCCGGATCTAGTGCTGTTCGATTTTTCACCGACGGAATTGCATGCCGGATTTCGGAAGGGAGAACCGGGTACAACATATCCATCCTCCTTAATATCATGTGACGTGAGGTGGACGTGGCTATCGAAGAGATCTGAGCAGTAATCGTGAATGATTTTCTCCATTGTCATTCTGGACGCTGTTATTGTTCCGTCTGAGCGTCGGAGTGCAATCATCTTGGTCTTGTAATTGGCGAAGCTTCGCTGGGGTTTACGAATGCTTTTCCCCTCCTCTGCATTTTCGACCATTACGGCTGCTCTTCTCTCTTTAAGATCTTCTTTAATCGCCTTTCTGCATTGTTGCGGAAGTTCTGACATTAATTCACTGTTACCTGCAGCTCGTGCGATTCTACGCTGGCGTATTAGGTCGAGTGTTTCTGAAGACAGACGTCTCTTGGAGACTTTCGAACTCACAGCTTTCATAGCGCTAACGTGAAGATGTTAAATGAGCCGATCGTATTCCTCGTCGATATTATCGACAACAGCATGTTCCCAGCAGCCGACTAATAAACTGAATAAGGCAAAGTTTACGGTGGTTCTGGGACTTCGGCTTTTGAATTTAGCGGCTTTTTCCCCTTTCTGAGAGAAATTTTGCACGAAGGAGATGGTGGTCTGATCCCTTGTAGAATTTTAGGACAACAGCGACATCGGTTAGGCAATCTTTTTATTTCCTTAGATGTGGTCTGTTTCGTTATGGTAATCTCCTTTGGGAGACTCCCACGTCCAGCGCTGAGGGTACGGCATCTGGAATTGCGAGGTACCATAGATGGTCTTGGTCGCCATGACAAAGCCGCTTACCCTGTTCGTTCCATTCTAATCCATGGATCCCAATGTAACGTTCTTCAGAATTTCTTCTTGGTGCAATCTTGGTATTGAAATTTCCAATTATGACCTTGAAGAATGTACGCTCTTCTCTGTAGAACTTCTCGAAGTTCATATAGAACGCTTCGACTTCTTCTTCGTCATAGTTTGATGTTGGCGCGTGAACGACGAAGATTGTCAAAGTTGATATTGATCCACATCTTTTTAATCATAAACGTCCGATTCGGGTTGTAAGCTGTTCGAATGAATGAATCAATGTTCACGAACAAACTCGTGTTGACGTGAACGCCGATGCCGCCAACTCCTCTACTGCCGCATGTTCCGAGGAACAGTTTTTCTCCGGTGTCATAGACGGCGTTGAATGGTTTGCGTTGAATGGATGGCGTCGTGTCGACTCGGCGAGGCTGATGACGTCGCGCCTTATTCTTCTTGCTTGCATGAGCAAGTCTTCTATCGAGGACTCGGATGGATTGTAGGTACAGATCGCCACCACAGTTCTTCTTGATCAGAGCAACTTCCATTGGCCCTGAGATTTTAGCATAGTCTCCGTACTTGTCCTACCCAACGCTGCGAAATTGGGGGCTTTTTCGGGGTCAGGGGAATGAGGCCCGTTTTTTTTTTACTGTGTTTAGCACTTCTGATACAAACGTATAGCTTGCTGGGCTCTGAACGTGGAGGCTAGTTATACTCACGGGTAGCTTGCCAGGCTCTCCCAAAGTGGACATGGAGCTTATTTGTTGGAAGCGACTCCTAACCGCCTCCCATATACTTCCCTGTCACTTGATTACAGGCTTTTGGCCAAATTGAATCGTAGAATACAATCCGCACAAAGCGGGAACGCATTCATACACGCATGCATGAATACGTTTATCAAATACAGAAAGTATGTGCCAAATCAGCGCAGTAGAAACAGGGAGTCCATCCGCTGAATCCACCTACGTCTCAGGGAAGCCAAGGTCGCTTTTGGTCCGCGATTAACCCCGTATTCGCCACCTGGGGAACGCGCCACGTAGCCTCGCGACTAACCTCCTCGAGGCCTCATAGAGGAGGAGGGGGGAGATCCGTGGCAAGTATACTATATACATCGACATGACATACTTATGACAACTTGTGATACTCCAACACGGTAAAACAAAGAAACTAAAAAGATTAATGGAGGCGGGAAATTTTAAGCAGTAGATAGACCAGAACTGTCATAATACGTTGAACAGCGCTGCCGACATGGCATCACTACAGATCGTCTGTGAATGGTCACAAAGCCTAGGGGCCCCTGGAACGTCTTCCTCGAAAACGTTACCCTCTGGGAATCCGACCGACACCTACAGCAGATGAACCGTGCTGCACCATATGTTGCCAACTTTTAACCGGAATCAAACACACCTTCGAGAACTGACTGAATGGTTGAAGAATCTTCGTGAAATACGACTTGTTCAAAGTTAAAAGGCGCTCACAAAAATAATGAGCTGGAGTTCTGAAAGAAAGGTGTGCTGAGAATTTGAAATTGTTACCTGTCAGCATTCCAGCTTAATTTCCATGAAATTGTATTTCTTCATATCTAAGCGTTTTCTATTCTATTGATTCCAACTAACCTTAAAACGATGTGATGAAAAAATGAATTCGAACGTTCACCATGAGTCGCATCAAAATCGACGGCTTTGCCATCACAGAAACATGATTCTGACAGGGCACTGGAATCAAGCTGAAAGTCGATCTCTCTAAATTGTCATCCAACTAAGTGTGGATTATAAACTTCGAACAACACTAGAAAAATCCGTGGAGCATTTCTCTCCACCTTATAGCATACTACTGGTTCTACGGTGAAGAAGTTGTGTTCAAGCTTCCTCCAATCACCGTCCTACAGATTAGTGTTGTCGGCATTTAAAAGAAGAATACAACAAACCGAAGAAAAGACACTATTAATATCAATTCCTTTAAACAACCAACGACATGCTGCGCAAATGTCATCGCAAGGTTTTTTCAGAAATACAGTATCCGAGAGGTGCAGAAGTGATGTAATGTGGTCCATCCTTAAGCAGTTCCGATGAGAAAGGGTTTATCGCTGGCATTTGATTTCTTCAATGAGTGTGCTCCAAAAAGTTGGACCGCCTTATCACATAAAGCACTTCTATGAAACAAAAATTAAGCAATGATTTCTGGAGGCCGTGCAAAACACACGTGGAATCGGTCCCAGCGCTCATGGCACAGCAAGCCTTTCATCCCTCCGTGATCGGAAAATTGGTACAAGACTTGTCTGGGAGGATGGCAGCACTGACTCGATACATCGGTAGGCTACCAAGAGCCATTGCAAATGCCAAATATGCATTCAGTCACCTGCGAACGATGCTTAATGAAATCGAATGCATGGCGCCTCCCTCATGGATTTATCAACGCCGAAAGCTTTATCTTTTCTTTAATCTTTTATCGTTCTGTTGACTATGAAAAGATGATTCATCTGCAGGTGTTTAAACGTCGTCCTATTGCTTCGTTTCCGCCTACAATCGGTTGATGATGCCATAGAAAGCCTATTTGTCCACAATTCTACTTCTCTACTTCTCTACTCCTCTAACACTTTTCCATCATAGTTATCGGAAACTAGACACAATAGTGTGACACCATGTCATCGAGTGGTCCACCCTTACTTAATAAGTCTCCCAGTGATGGACCCGATAGACCATGAACGTTGGAATCCTCTGAAATCTTTGTAAAATGAACGAAATCATTATCTTTTTGAGAATTATCAGCTGGTTATGGAACCCAAAGACGGAGACAAAGTTGTAGAATGAAACCCTATAGATTATGGCATATTCGATGATATTAAAACCGAATTGAGACCAATTCTTCTTCGGTGACAGAAATACAGTATTACATGCTCTTTTAGAGGTGAAATGAATGAGTTCTGGATAAAGGAAGGACTTCACAGTCGGCGAAGGAGACCACTCATATGAAATGCTGCACGGAGAGAAAAGAGCAAACAGGGAATATGCTTAAGCACTTCCTTGCGCCTTATTCATAAAAACGAGTTTCCAGGTCCTTTTGTCTTTTTGTTATTTACTCCAGTTTTTCTATTCTCACTATAAACGTTTCTCTTTGCTATATTATAATCATTTTCTCGATCAAATTCACAACTTGACAGGTCAGATTTATTTCCTTTTGAAGTCCAAATTTATCTACGTGCACATTGGTGTTAAAGAAAGATAAATCACATGCACACGGTAACAGTGTTCAAAACATGCACTTCACCATTGCTCCTTGCTAGGCCGTGCACGGGATAACATAGGTCAAAATAATCCTAGTCAGTAAGTGGAAAAGTATAGTTTTTCTCCAAACCTAACCGCCATCTAAATCTTTGTCCCACGCCTTGTGAAATGAAATCAACTCATTTAGGTCAGTCTACCTTGGCATATCTTCTGACGGAACAATCACTCTCATCATTCGTAACTACTGGCACAAGCTCGGCACAAGTCAATTTATCGCTACAGGACTTAACCAGAGAAAAAGTACACGCCACATTTATAATATCACTCTCGCAACCTTTCTACTCTACTCACAAGCAACATCCTCTCTGGATTGAAGGTCAAATTCGTCCCAAAAATGGTCTTCTATGTCTAGTGAAGTGTGGAAAGATTTTCAGGTCAAAATCCTGGCCCACTGGTCTGCATTGGACATGCTAACGATTAAGTAAAAAAAATGACACGACGGAACCTCAGTGAGGCAAAATAAATGACTATAAATAAAAAAATGTTTGATGTCAAGTCAAGCGGTTGATCAAGTATGAGTGATAGTCAACTCACGGCCGACTTTAATTCTTAAAATAAATCACGGTTAACCTGAACCATCACCTACTCTGATGAAAACATCATGATCGTTCGCGTATATTCCATTAATCAGAGAGAACGGTACAAGATACGTTGATAGATACCTAGAAAACTTTTTTGCTTCGACTTTTTCATCACTTCGAACCGTTCAATCACACTACCTCTTTCCTTCGTATTGACATGCGACACGGTACAGTAGACTGTTTGAAGGACGTGAAATGCATACACAGTTGTTCTGTTTCGATTCTATCCCATTTCCGTTCTGTGACGTTGAAACGGAAATCTGGAACATTTTAGCTGAGAGACAAGCGAACCAAAGTACTCGCATTAGTGTGGCGGTGAACGCGTTAGCCCTCGGAAAGGGTAATAGTGAGTTCGTTCCTCGCCATAGACACCTGCGGTCCGGAGTTTTGCAAATGTCTCAGCATCATTGTGGTTGTATTTCGTATAATATCATGCCGTGAAAATTGTAATAAGCAGCAAATAAAAAGTTATCTATGGATGCATTTCACTTTTGAACGTTCTTGAGTATTTTTTATGAGTTGCCTGAAAGGTTTCATTCTCATTCAACAGTGACTACTCTATACGGACTTTCTGCATCAGATAGACTCATACTTGCAATAAAGAACAGAACTTATATTGCATTGAGAATATCTGACTATACAATTATCATTGAGTTCATCGCGCTCCGGCAATTTGCAATTAATAAAGGAGCACCGGAAAAAAATAACTTCTAAAAGAAATTGATTTTAGAGCATCTATATGTAGATATAGGGAGCGCCTGTGGCGCAGTGGTTGAAGACGCCCTGCAGCACACATGTGGAATCGGTCCCAACTTCCAAGGCTCACCAAGCATTCTATCCTTTCGGAGTCGCCAAATTATAATATATAGATAATGTTTATTTCTTATTTTCTGCCTTCTACAATTTTTATTGCAAGGTATTAAGCGAAATGCAACCACAATATTGCTGGGATATTTGCAAAACTCTGGACCGCAGGTGTCTGCAGTGGGGAATAGGACAATAGCGCGTTCATTCCCCACCGCAGACACCTGCGGTCCGGAGTTTTGCAAATACCTCAGTATTATTTTGGTCACATATAGATGCTTTAAACATCCAAAATTTTAATTCAGGCTGTAAAGTGATCACTGTTATAAGATTAGTTAGTTTACTGACTAGAAAGAATCTCACTGAGTAATCTCTTATCATCGAAGTTAGCATGGTTCTACTATCAACGGTCATAAAATTGCCTTTCTAAGAAAATTCAAAAGAATGACTAGAGTACTATCGTATGTAGTACTGGTTTCACAAGACTGAATTATGATCAACCGATAGCAACGCTGTGAGTGTCCTCTCACATAAACTTGTTTGTTACTTCCACGTTTTATTCTATAATCCGACGAATATTCGCCTTTAGATGGCCAGGAATATAATGGGTAAATGGATGATTTACAGAACTAAAACGGATATTTGGAAAAACCAAAGTGAAAACATCTCACTGCACTGACATAGAAACAACCTAGCTGGATGGATTTGTATGGATAGTAGTCAGTCAATAAGATTCGACGTCCGCCATTCCTAACGAAGGTCCTTTCGTTGGTACCCCCTTCTGAAACATTGCTGATTTTTTATTTAAATTATACAACAAGTGCATAAATGGCATAGTCTACTAAAATTATCTCAGGTCACCTTATGATACCTTTTTGTATGATCGACATTTCATATTTTGCTTATACTAGCACTTCCATTGGGTCCATTGCCTCACATCCATCATCCACGAAGGACTTTAGATTTTTATGAGTTCGACTGCTATTCGAATTTCATCTTTTTTAAGAAATAGCTCTATTAGAAAGTTATCGAATCCTGAGTACAGACAGTCGCTTCTTTGATCGGAAGAAGTTCCCCACATTCAACACTGATACC